>JAMXBB010000009.1:99020437-99171265 GCA_024138015.1 Lumnitzera littorea | reverse complement strand
TTTCCCTGCTGATGAAGCCACTCGCATGGCATTACAGAAGGTAATTGATCTAGGTAGCTTGTTATCAACTCCGGTTGAAACATCTTATTTCATAGCTCTTACTGATTTTATGTGGTCCTGGTAGTGTGGGCACCATCCGTACCTGGAACTCACTCTAAAAGCTAGAAAGAAGATATCTTCCGTGCTAAAGCACATAAAAAACAAATGGGGAAATTCTAGCATTGCTACTGGGGAACCCATTCTTTTCCCATATTATATTCGGGACAAGGCATCTAGGTATGCAAAATGGGGAATGGATAACAAAGGTGTTAGTGCAGGGGATGTCTATGCAGCTATTGGTTGCCCTGCAATTTTCCGCTTGAGGTATGGTTCTTAAATATTACCTTTCTTTTAAGTGTTGAGATCGTTTGTGACATATTCAGAGCCAAATTCTGCTAAGGTATGGTTGGTCCTCAAATTCAAGAGGCAAACCCTTTAAGCGCCCTTCGAAACTGGCTTCCATGGAGCATATTCCTTTGTCAACAATCTCTGCTGAGGCTTGTCAACAACCAAGAGACAATCGGCTAAGACAAGAAGACAAACCCGAGATGAAAAGTTTACATGACGAGGAAAACATGAAGATGTCATATAAACACCTCAAATTAACGAGCTTGAATAAAGAGACACTATCAGCTAAAGATGAAATGCTGTTCCCCGATCAACCAATGAAATCAATGGTAAACGTATATCTTCTTCCATGCTTAGGTTGCTTATTAACTATAAAGTGTCTTCATGTTTATGTGCCATAACTTGTGCTTATAATTCTTACGAGATTTTCTTTTAAACATTCATGACATACCAGTGTTGAGGAGATTTGTATGCATTTATTTAGATGGCCATAAGTTTCGTTTGTTTCAGTATTCAATAATTTACTCTTGTCTAAAGTGGTTAAACATCAGAAATTAGTTTTCTACAAGAGGCAAAACATCGTAGTTGGGATATGGTGTGAATAATTTATGGCCAGATTTTTAGCTCTGGACGGTTCTTTTGGGTTCTTACTTCTGAATTTTGTATGTAGGAGAATGTAGATGCAGCTGCTGGGTTCTATGGGCAACAGTCCTCTTTGTGGGCTGATGGTTTAACAAACATCAGCATTGGAGGTCTACTATCTGAAGCATCCTTACAGGGAAAGTTCGACCAAGCAGATCCAAAGATGATTGCGAGCAATCCAACTCTGCTGCCATCTCAGATCATATCAGATTCATGGGATGCTTTATTTTCTGGACGTGTAAATCATACCCTAGGTGAAAGTCTGCGCCCGAACGAGCAGCACTCATCAATTTTTGATGCTGAAGACACCTGTCATGCATTTGCTTTTCAAAGGCCATCTTCAGATGGAGGTACTGCAGTGCCATGTGGCGGCAGTGGTTTGGGCATCAGCAGCCATGATGCTAGTCTCAGTTTCGGCAAACCTTCTAAAATGCCTGAGGTCAGCTTCGTACCTTATCATTCTATTACAATCAAGGTCTACATTTACAATTTTTTGCATGGAAACTATCTATTGCTCTAATGATGGCCTTTAAATGTAAACTGTTTGATCCGCTTCAATATTTGATCTGGTATTAGAGAAAATCTAATATATCGAGGATCTTGTTAATGCCTAACAGGTGCTTCCTTGTTAAAAGACCAGATTGCATGCTTTAAAAAAATTAAAGTGCATGAAAATGAGAATTTTCTTTATATGAGGGCACTCATTAACATTTTTTATATATATGAATATAGAAGGATGGTCTTTGAACTTGCAAATCCTTTATGAATACTCCTTTAGGCAGTGTCTACATGAGAATTCTCTAATTTAAGATGGAGATGGTTTAGATTTTCTGTGTAGATGTAGGATAACGATTTTACAAAGTGAGAGTTTGATGGGAATAATAAACTAAGGATATACGAACAAGAAACCATTCCAATGGATAGGCAGACTAGAGTATATACTAAGGCCAAAGTTGCATTGCAAGATGTATTTGGGATAGCTTGTTAGCTTTTGTATGGAACTTGAACTGGATAGGTTCAGCAAGGGTGTAGCATTTGGATTGCTTTTGTATGGAGCTCGGTCTTTCACATAGTATTTGAAGTGGACAGGTTCAGCCCGGTTATGGTATGCAATGCGAAGAGCATTGAAAATCATCAATTTCAAGCTTTTCTTTTGAATAACCATTACTAATAATCAAATCTATGGTTGTGCTCATGCCTTCAGCTTCCTAATTTGAAAATTGCTTTTTCTCCTTTTAGTTCTTTGATAACAGTAGCTTTTACATAGTTATTCGTTACAAGATGGTCGCCAGATTATGTGTAGAATTTCTGACTGTGGTTGTATACCGGACAGGATGATAAACAAGTTAAGACTAGGAAGCAAGTTTTGCAAAATCTGGATTGTGAAGGATCTGCAACCAACCTTTCACTTTGTTTGCGAGTTTATAGTGATGAGAGCAGTCTTGGCTTGGCAGGCATCAAATGGGTATTGATCATTAGTTAATCCATTATTTTTTATTTGACTTACTTAAGCTAACTGAAGTACTTGATAGCTCACACGTTGCATCGCAAAATGTTATTTGCAGACCGACAGTCTAGGACCATTTGATCTTGGTCTGCCCTCCAGGAAGATAATCAATGGAAACAGCATAACCCAGAGTGGATTTGTTAGGTAGCAGCAGCGATCCATTGCAAAAGCTCGTATTCTTGAGGATTTGGGGTTCCTCTGAGGTGTGGAAATTTGTAAATTAACAGCAATAGCTCTGTAAAAAACGATGAGGTACCATCTTCACTGGTGAATCAATAATGCTTTTGTTCTGTAGAGAAAATCCAAGTTACGTAACACAAACAAATTAGTTCAGCACAATAATGAAACCAATTAAATCAACTGAAATTCGAGCTAACTTTTTGTCTTTCAACTTTTCTACTTGTGAGACAAACTCGATTGGTGAAAATTCTAGTGCGACATATCAACATAGATAGATATAGCCATTTAGGTCAAATAGTATTTGCACCAGGATTAGAGTAGTACCTTTAGACAAAGCACATCGCGATGTCTTTCTATTTTTTGTGAGCAAATGTAGAGGGCAATAGTTGGTAGATAGATTTAAAGCCAGGCACGGGTTAGGTTGGATCGGTAACTAGGCACTAGAACTAAATGAACCGTCTGGTTTGCTGATTCGTGATCCACCACGGACCTGGTGAGTCCACTGGTTTTGGAAGCGTGGGTCTCTTGAAAAATTTGACATGTCAAATTACTGGTTGCTCATGTCGCAAATTTGTAGCTTCAAGTAGGGGCAAAGTTTGACACAAATACAAAAACATATACACATCTGTTTAACAATTTTTCATTCATTTATAAACTTGATATGTTTTCTGTGGAATCAGTGTTGTCGTAGACATTAGAATGTTTTATGTGTTGCTAATTGTACTGTCTCTTCATAATATTATTATTATCATCGTCGTCGTCATCATCATTATTTTAAATTCTTAACAAATGAAACAAATAATTTGAATAAATGGGGATATGGAGTTCGAGAGAATGAAGATAAGGATTCCTATTTTGTTTATTTTACTTCAAGCAAAATACAGTATTTCTAAGATTTTAAAAATCTAAGGAATTTTTTTTAAGAAAATATGTGCTATAATTATTTTTACTATCACTTTTGAAAGGAGTTATTCATATTAGTTTTTTGTGAGCTTTTGATGCTCTCAGCTTGCAATAAATTATCTGCCACCTAATTAGATACTAGATTTGCTTGAACATCAATATCACTTAATAAAAACTTTGATTTATACTGAAGAGCCAATTGGGTAATAGAAATAGTTTATTATAAATTAAGAATGCTAAGAACACTCATATTTGATGCAAATAGCATCATGGAAAGTAGATGCAATATATGTTCATTCAATTTAAGAAAAAAAGTTATATGATTACAAATTATATAAAAAAAACTATTGAAATACTGTTATTTTGTTGTACTTTAAAGATGCGATATTAATATTTATATATTATAGTCATGTCACATGATGTGATATAGATATAAATATATTAATAAAATATGATATAGTAACAGTATTTTGGTAATATTTTTTTATTTAATTTATATTTATATAATATTTATTAATTTTTATAGTAAACATGTAAATTTTTCCATAAAAAGTGAAATAAAAATGATTTATTACACATTCCTGTTAGAAAACTTTCCATTCTTATTTTTAAAATCTGAAGTACTTTATAGCGGTGGTATTGGAATCAAAAGAATATTATAAGCATCCTATTTCCATCTCCTTTTAATTATTGAGTCCAATATTACCGTTCATTCTGATCTCTTACTTTCACATCACATGATTTTAATAAAGACAAGAAAATGATTATTTTAATCTACATGAAGGGAGATTAATGATAATTACTGTACCAATTATAGATATATTTGTAGAACTTTATATTTGGGGAAAATGTTGACGTTAATAAATAATGTTATTATGTATACTTTAATGATCTTATTCTATTTCTGTCTTATTTTTTATGTAATTATAGTTGTTGTATCTTATATCTTTTCACCGTATCTTTATTTTGTTGTAAAGAGAGTAGAATCCTTATCTATTTGCAACTCAAAGTAGAGCTAGATGTCGAGTCAAATTGACCTTGAATTGTTAGTTTACGGGTCGGTGATACGGTGAACTGTGATCAACCTTTGAATTAGTGGTTCCAGGTCAATTTATTAAGCTTGACGGTTCGACAGTAGTGGGTTCGAAATTCTTGAACTATTTTTTTAATATTTAATTTTTAAATTAATTTTATTAATATCTTTTTTTAAATACATTAATAATTTATATAATGTGATCTCATTTCTCTTTTTTTTTTTAAATATGTCAATTTATTAATAATTTCTAATTTTTTTAATAATTTCCGAATTAATGTGATTTAAAATTTTTTATTTTTTTCCCTCAAATTTTATTTTATTTTTCTCATATTCAAGTTCTTAACATTTGATAAGTTTTACAAAAAAAAGATCTATATTAATTGAAATTGAATTTTCTATATATCATTAATATGCAATTAACTTATAATTAGTCATTAGTTTGATGATATTATTTTTAAAAAAATTATTTTTCATCATTGCAAATAAAGTAGTTTTGATATGTAATAATTTACTGGATATTATCTAATTTTTTTTTTCTAACTTAGTGGCTTTTTTTTTTATTTCTCTTTTTTTTTTCTTTTTTTAAGAGGGTGAACCGTCCGGGCCGATCGACCAGTTTAATAATGGGTTAGCCCAACGATTTACGACTCGGTGGTTCAGATGGTTTTGCTCAGACGAACCGTCTGGATCCTTAAAATCTGATGGTTCGCTAAGGTGATTTGATTTTGTCCTATTACTATGAATAGGATTACCATTCATAGCTCGAAATCAACTCCTACCTAGGTCTAACTCAAAGAATACATTCTCAAGGGAATCCAACGCTCGAAGCCAAAGGAGCCATTTAACCCCCAAACTAAGGCTTTCTGAAGCTGCACCATGTAGATGGAGAAAAATATAAGAAACCCTTCTAGCTTCTTGTCAATAATAATTAAAGTTTAAGTGCGTCTTTGGCGTCTTTTTTAGTTTTTATATTTTAAATATCGAAACTCCTTTTTATTTTATTTTCCACTAGCAAAAGTTTTATACTTTTCCTTAATCAAGTAGCTCAATCTTTTTCCTACTAATAGAGCCACTTATGTTTTTGAAATTGAGTGTGTAGAATCTTAAATTTAAGTCTGGCCCAAAAAAAAAAAAAAAAAACTCGTTGGTCTCCTCAAAACTATTTTTCCCCCTAAAAGAATAATAAAAATGATTTTAGTATTTTTAAGAAAAATTATTTTTATCTAAAGGCAAAATATCAAAGTAGAGTTTAGAAACACTTTTTAAAGATTTCGGATATGACCGTCCAACTTTAAAAGTTAAGGAGTCTAAAACACGTGACTCGCGGAACAAATATAAAGAGATATATTTATAATTGATCTAAAAATTAACCAGAAATACTACTGATAGATTGGCCGGCGCTAACAAATTGACAGTTTTTTTTTTTTTTTTTTCCAGCTAACAAATTGACAGGTTAATAGATCAAATTCTAGAAAAGGTTGGAGATATTTTTTGCACGTCAACGTATGCTTCAAATCTCACTTTAGTAAACATAATGGGTCACCGGATTCGAATAGATTAGATGACAAATTGCGTGTGAGGATGAAAGATCTGAAATCCAGACATTATTCAAGGAATGCATGATTTGTTACTAAGAATAAAAGAAACATGTTGACAAATGAATAATGATGCAAAAGAATAACATTTCATTTTGAGAAGAATATTCCTCGTGTAGTACTTGCACAATTTCTAAATTTCCATCGAGTGTTCAACTTTAACACATATATGCGGGCCTACTTGCCATGTATTTTCTATATGTTAAAAGTTTAGTATAAGAAGAATATATAAATGGATGCTTTTTGGAACCATGCAACTTATCCTTTCTTAATATTGCGTGAGATCAATTCATTAATAATGCTTGATTTTTGAAAATGCAGGATGAAGATGTTGGGGTTTATAGGTGGGGAAAAAAAAAAAAAAATCTGGCCTTTTCATTCATGCACTTTCTTTTCATAGGACGAATGTTTACACTTAAAATAATATAAAGTTTATTTTTCTAACCTTTAAATATGCATTCTCCTTATACTTATTAATAGGTAAAGATAATTGAAATCCAATGGCACGAATACCGATTATTAATAGGATAAACAAGGATTCGATTCTCCCTTTCTGAAAGTTGAGATGGTAGCTAGGGAAAAAAAAAATAGTAATTATTAATAGGAGATTTTTACAAATAGCTCAAATAATGTTTTATTAATCTCCTATACATGGAGATATATATATATATTTCTATGTACGTTTCACGTTTGAAGACTTTGAAAGATGATGGCATCTCTCATGATGATAGCTTGATGAAGTTACCGTGCGTGCTTAAATTCATACAAATTTGTACGACTTCGTGACTTGAGAGATGCATTCCGTCCATTAAAATGGAATCGAATGAAAACTAAAGTTTGGGAATCAAATTCGTCCTTCATAACCAATATGAATTTGGCAGTTTAATCCATATTTAAATAAAGTTGTGATGTATTTAAACTTTTACTATATTTTTATGATACAATATTGAATAAATTTTTTTAATTCACAATTTAGTTACATATTGTAACGTCTCATAACTTAAGAGCGTTACAACATACCACGTGTTCTTAATATTTTAATGACACATTAATACTTTAAAACACTATTACAATATCCAAATCACTTGTAAAACTTGTTAATCTACAATAAGAACAATTCTCTAAATATAGCCATTAAGATGACTCATTGGCGAGTCAACCCAACTATAATCATAACTAATAGTAATAATTCTTGCTCTACAACATAGCTACAATTCTAAACAACATCATAAATTGCATCTCTACCTATTATCAACAATATCCTCAGAACAGTATTACTAATGCCTCTCTTTCCAACTTGATAACAATAGCCTCAAACTCTATATAAGTATTTAACTTTATTTTATCAACTTGTAACCTATAAAAATAAAAGAACGAGCAGAAACCCAATTTACAGTACACATGGATGCCAAACAATATATATCACATGCACATGATGCAAGATAAACAAGTAGTAGCTTATTATCTTATATATTAACCAATAAACAACAAAGAAGTACTTATGATCCTGTCACATTATGATATTTGTGTACATATATAGATAAATATATAATATAAATTTTCCTTTAAGTTTTTTATACCTAAAGTTTAAAGTTTAGAGTCCTTAAATTCTAGTTTTCTAATTGCATCATCTTCTATATGAGTCCATTGGAGAATCCTCATATATGATTAGTAATTACCTCTTAAGGATCTACCATCATACGCCCCTAGGACAAGTGGGTTCATAACTAATAATCATCAAGTTAGGTCGAATATAAATTAGTCACATTAGATCATTTCTATCTTAACAAATACAACCATACAAAGAAACACCACATATGTAGAAAGTTGAACCAAAACCGACCACAAGTCTTGAATTAAGTAGATTAGAGAACTCGATAACAACAACTTGATTAGTAGAATAACAAGTTTATCTTATTTTACTTCTCACTTTGAGACTAAACAAGCTTCTAGGGAACCCTAACCTTGCTTGCCTCACACTTCTCAAACTATACCCAAAAATGCTATAATACTAAGCACTTAGAGATCTCGAGAAAACCTGAGCAAAACTTGGATCTTTAGGTAAGGAAAGTTAGGTAAAACACTTAGGTAAAGGTCGGGAATTGAAGGAAAATCTTTGAAACGAAGGTTTTAAGTAAAGTAAAATAAAGTCTTTAACTCGACTTAAACCTAAAGGTCTTATGCAATCTAAGCTTTTAAGGGCTGAAATAATTGAAAGGGTTATAGTTTTGGATAGGATTAGATGTGGACAATACTTAGGTAAGGGTTTGGAGTGGAAAGATTCAAAGAAAAATAAGATGGGAGGCTATACAGAGCACACTGGATGCTAAGCTTTTGGTCGTAGGAAAAAAACTATGTAGCGTCTTGATGCTATTTAATGTCCCTAGAAACAACCTTTTTTCTTAAGCCTAGACTAGCATTTGGATTATATTCTTACCAACTTCTTGATGATATTCCTACTAGCATCTAGGTTGATGTTGCCATACACCAGTAAACACTTAACTTTGATTTAAACCTAAAACTCACCATCTTAACCCGAGTTCTTCCTTACATGAATTCATCTATCATCAACTTAGTTCAAAACTTAGAAAACTCAACCCCAAATCCCAATCTTAGCTCAACTTCAACTTACAATCCAACTTTAGGTAAAATACACTAAGGACTTGAAAAATAGGAGAAGAGTGATGAGAAACTTACTTAGAAATGAATGGAGCTTGTTGTAATCCAATTAATAAGCAAAACCCAATAAAGAGCTACAAACTTACATACAAATGAATATCTAAGAAACTCCATGGAAATGGAGATTTTTCACTAAGAAAAGTTTAGAAATGGAGACTAGAAGGTTACCTTATCCTTATAGGAGCTTGAAAATGGGTTTTTTTTTTAAGTATTTGAAACTTTAAAAGCTTTTTCTAGTTAGGAGGAAGGAAAGTGATGAGAATATGTAAGTTAAGAGGGTCTTGGTAAGGTTTTTAGCTTTAAAGAGGAATGCTGAGTAAATTGGTAGTTGAAAATAAGGTAAGATTAGGGTTTTAGAGGGCTTAAAATAACCCATTTGCCCTCATTTTTAATCTATTTTCTTTTAATTTTTCCGAGGATTACAATGTTGACAAAAAATTATTAGATAAAAGGGTTTGAAATATTGGATTAAAATTATAAATTTGTATTTTATATTTGGTGGTACAAAAATCTTTTATAATAAAGATCAATATATTTTTGAACTTCCAAAAATAACTTACATGAAGTTCTAAATTATAGTATTGAACTTTATTATTATTTATAGCATGGTAAAAATCCATGCGAATATTATATACACCAAATGTGATACAAGGAGATTGTATTATGTTATTCACCTTATAATATGCTATCTAGTTTTACTTGTATTGTCCAATTCCATTAACCAAACTTTACCTTAGCCAAAAGCGAATTGCAAGCTAGCCTTGGGAGACAGGAACGAGTGCCATGAAGCTGAAATAGTAAATGGTGGTTCCTCTTCCATATTTTAAATAAATAGGGTTTGAATGGGGGAGCTAATAACTTGATCCACCAATTCCCATATTTTCTTGAAATCAGGGGAATTGGTTTCAATTTTATTTTTGGTTTCACGAATTTGGAATCATCCTTCCTTAGAATCACTTAACTTGGATTATGTTAATGTATGCTCTAAGAACACTTTTGAAGATTATTATATTAAATATTACTTACATCTTTTATCGTCCTTCTCAAGATGACTATTACTAGGTGCATTATCCAAAAAAAAAAAAAGAAATAATATAATATATTTTACATATAAGCTCTTACTTAATATATTTTTGCTTGTATTAGGGAAAAAAAAGTATCCAAATGTAGGAGCTTGAGTTTTCATTTGGAGCAAGGGAGACCAACCGAGTGGCAGATGCATTGGTGAAGAAGGCGCAGCAGATGATGAATATATATATATATATATCATTAGTACTGAGGAATCTTTTTTTCCCTAACAGGAACTTATGGTATTTGCCTTTTGTAATAGTAATAGAGCGTATAACTCTGTAACAAATGTACTACTGATTTAATATAATGTTATTTGGTTTTTTTAGTTGAACAAAAAAAAAAAAAAATTTGATGTGTGTCATTGAATCATATTAAGACCTTTTTTAATTTTTAAATCCTTACTTTATATATATTTGCGAGATATTTTATGGCAATGAATATCTCACTTTTAATATTTCAAACAGAAAAACTTCGTCGGTGTAAAAAATAATCACGAATTGTCTCATAACAATATTATGATTTGTTGATTTTTCAACTTATTCATAAAACCATTTTAAGATCAGTACGCATCCCTTAGGGTCAACCATCACAGAATCCCTTATTGGAATTACTGCATCTTATATTTGCAACGTGTTTCATAGTATTGAAAACGTAAGTTTACATCTCTAACAAAGAAAATATCAATGTAAAACGTAATTATGGGATGCCTTGTGAAATCACTATAATTATAGAAGTGTGTATTTTTATTAGTATCCCAACATGGATCTAATAGAAAGTATTTCCAACCTTCCATTGTCGCCATCCTGGGGATTCATTTCTAGTTAGTGTGTATTTTTCCTCCATTTTTATTCTTATTAACTTTGTTTCTTATTTGTATATTTTAGAGAAAATTGATTTGAGTATTGTTAGGTCCGATAGGCCCAAAATAAGCTTTTAATACCCATCTCCGACTTTTCTTAAGACATTTCAACCCAATTCTAATGGTCTGAATGAATGAAATCCTAACGTCTAGCTCAGCAAGTAAGTGTCTCGAGTAGGTCTCAAGGGCAAAAGCACCATAGACAAACTCTTAAAACTCTTAAGAAGAGCTCGAATTTTGAAGGGAGAGCTTGACGTCGATCAAAATGAGTCCTAATAAAACTAGCTGATAGAGTCTGAACATTTGAATTGGGACGAAGGGCATCAGCAGTTTGGTGGTTATCATACCAAATAACCAACGGCCGCCCCCACTCCTTTGAAAATAGGAAAATTGTCTGAATGGTTGAAAGACACGTAGAGAGCAGTTTAGAGGATTTCAACTACCTTGCTCGAATAGCCATTCCTCTTGCCTATAAATATCTCGAACTGGACGATAGTAAGTTTTCTTTTGAACTCCCTGATATTTCACGCACATATCATCCTCACCCTTTCCTATATTCACTTCATATCCTAACTTATGCATCCGAATGATAACTCAGGATAGCTTAGACACCCCCCATAGCCTATCTCGGAGAGTCAACACATATTATTAACATATATAAACTCTTTTTGAAAGACAAAACCATTGGTGAATTATAAAAAAACAAAAAAAATTTTCAGTTGGGGGGAAAATGTCAAATTATAAATGAGAGAAAGTGATTATTATTAACGAAAAATGATAATAATTTTACAAGATGTCCTATGTCTTTTAAAATAGATATAAACTAGTATCCATCTCCATCTCCATCTCCATCACCAATCTCCAGTCTCCATTATGTTGTGCCTCCACTTTTGATTGCCAATGTTTTCCACTACTGCAATTGCTATCTTACAACCGAACTTGAATAAACAACATATTCTTGTTTCTCTTTTATTTTTTGGCCAACAGATTGAGAAGAATGGAAATAGAAAGCTATAACAAATGGGTATAACTTTTACAATAAATAGAAAAATATTGACTCTGATGAATTTTCCTATCAACTCTAAGGTATAGTGTTCTGTTCTTTTATGGCCAAAAAGTCTTAAGGTATAGTGATGAGTTTTTTCCCCCTCTTTTTCAATCGATAGGAAATCGTGTTGGATCAAATATTTGATATTGGTTTTTATATATCCTAATTTTGGCTGAATACAAGAAGGTAAAAAACAAATAAATAAATAAAAAATGTAGAAATAAAAGCGCCACAAATATAAAGATACACTTACATGAACATTTTCTCCTTAGGCACACGTCTCACAGGACTTTAGACATACATGAAAAACTCTAAACAACCCTAGATTAAGTCCATGTGAACATTTTTCTTCAATCATCAAAATACACCTCCAGAGGTTCATTTTCATTTATCTCTAATCACTTGACAGTTCAGCAAGAAAAAAAGAACCACTACCGGTGAGAGGATTCGATTCGATTTAAGTGTCATAAAAATAAAAATCATTGGAGAATTTGTTCTTGATCCATTTGAAGCTATTGCGCAAGGATGATTTTAGTTTCCCTTCCATGGTGTACATATTATATGAAGCCACCCTTCTCCTCCTCTTAACCTCAGGATTGCCCGATCCGTCCATTCCATCTCCTGAGCTGCAAGGACCATTGAAGCTGTATGATTTAGACCTATCCTCAAATCCAGACCTAATCTCTGAGTAAGAACACGAGCAACCGGCGAATGACTTGCTCTTTTCCATGATTATCTAATATTGTTGATATATTTTTTTGCTGAGAGGGCGAGGAAATATAATTGTTTTTTTCTGATGAATGAAATGGACTAAGGTTTCATGCAGGTAAGGTAGGCTTGTGTGGATGTATTATATACTAGAGGACCACAGGCTAAAATAGATGTACGGTTGAGAGCATAACATGACAGGTGCAGCATAACATGGAGAGTGAAGTGACTACTCGGTTTTAGGTAAAGCTGGTGTAACATAATGGTGCTATTAAAGGCAGTATTCTTAGACCAGAGCCAGCTAGTTGATTTAGTTGGATATACGAGAGAATTAAAGGTTAAGAGAAAGAATCAGGTTTGATGAGGAATAAAATTTGGGTAAAAGTAAATCGATTTTACGGTGAGATTAAGTTAAATTGTATAGATTAATTTGAATTTTACAATATTGGATAGGAAACTCGAGTTAATGCATCATAAAGAGGTTTTGTTTGTTAGGTTGGATTTATTTTGTTGGGAAAACAATTAGTGGAAGAATGATGTGGAGACAACATAGCTCTATATGCGGGTTCTTTGGGAAAGTCAACTGATTCTCTTAGACAAGAAGTTCAAAAGGCTTTACTTTTCCTTTTTTTGTCTCTTATTGGTATTGTTGGTAAATATTAGGTGTCACGTATAATAATTAATTAATAGGGACTTAGTTATTATTATTATTATTATTTTTTTGTTTAATTTCTATTAAGTGATAGGTAATGATTGAGATAATAAATGTGAAATCCTTCGTGATAGTAAATTTTATAAAGATTATAATAGAAAAATGATAATGGTTTATAATACCAAGTGTTGATTGGATATTTTAGGCTTCGTATCTTAGGTTCATGTTGACTTACCCACATTCATGACCAAGCTCCTCTCGACTTAGATTTAGCCTCCTTGTCTATTTAGCCTACTTTGGCTCAAGCTCTTTGGATAGCTTGCTCATCTATTATAGTCCACAAAGGCTAGAAGATAAGGGATAAGACTTGAAAATTAGGTCAACGCTCATATCCTATAAATTAGGACTACATTTGATTATAGGACTTCAGTACTTACAACTTATGGATGCCACATGCTCACTAATGATCTCTCAACTTTTGGCGATCCTTTTTTGTAAATACCAAGTCACCTTCTAATGGTAAACCAATTGACACTTTGTGTACTCATACTCTTTTTGAGCTCTAGCAATACTTAAACTCTCTATTTACATTTAATTAACTTAAGTATCGGAGTGATTACGCTAAACAATTTCTTGATGCCCTTTACTCTTTTTTGTTTTATAGGCTCACTTTTAAGCACAAAGCTTAATTCTTTCTAAACTCTACTTGCCATATTCTATAGATGACACTAAGTAATAGATATTAAATTAACATAAATTAGATAAAACCCTATTAATTGGCCATTGGTTTTGCTTTTGATTACCATTATATCCATACATTATAAATGATAATAAAATAGACTTTCTAATAGAGAAAATAGTTACTGTCTGATTTAGGTATATCGGTATCTATAATTAAAATATTCAAATTAACTTATGTGATTAGCTTAAAACATTCAGATGAAATGAATTGGCAACCACAAATTCTTTTTCTTATTGATTCCACACGTTATAGTGGTCTTATTTTGATTAAACCGTTTTACCTTCACAATCCAACTTAATATAAAAATGTAAATGTAAGGGTAGGTAAAAAAACCAATTAAATCGAACTAATTTGTAAATCAAATCAAACTAAATTGATACATATATATATATATATATTTATGGTTTGGTTTAGAAAATTTTCAAACCAAATCAAATTGTTAAGTTATGGTTGGTTTAGCAAGATAAATCAAATCAATCTGTAAAATCAAACCAAACTTTTTTATAAAAAACATATTAATATTTTACTTGCAATTAGAGAAGTTCTTTTATTGCAATATAATACTTAAAAAAAATTTAATCTATAGTCATTGAAATTTATATGTATTGAATTTTTATTACCATAATTTATAAATTATATATATAATTTGACTTAAAAGTTCATACTATATATTATTTTTATAAATAAAATTTTTATTTATAAAAATGTAATTTTTTTTAATTGCATAAATATTGACTTTATTAATCTCTAATATGATACTAATACTTGTTATTATTAAATAAATTGAATAATTTCATATGAGATTACATATTATGTAAATATATTTTCCTATATTAGAAAATATGGTCTAATCCGTAAATAAAATCGAATTAAATAAAAAATTTATGGATTGGAAAAATTTATAATCTAAACCATATAGTTTAGTTCAAAGTTATGAAAAATCAAATTGTATATTTATGGTTTGGATAGAAAATTAAACCAATTCAAACCGTATCCACTCTTACGAAGATCCCTTATATATATATACACTCTACCACGAACATATAAATTTGTAATTATCTTTAATTAGAACATTTCTGAATTCAATTTTTCTCGCTACTATTTTCAATTCGCGCCTTACATACCCTAGCTTTATTTTTTCATTTTTTAATCATTCAAACCAGAAAATAGTATTTAGCTTTTAGTTTTACATAATCATAGACTTTTTTTTCCCCCTTTTTTAAAAGCCGTGTACTGTACTATACTTATGGGTCCTGCATGGTTGTGAACCGGTGGAAGATCACGTTGCATCGTCGGCATGGAATAGGGCGATCAGGATCCAAGCCGCTACCTCGGTAGATTTTTGTGCTCCAAAAAATCTGAAATCAGCCTATATAGGATAAGTGTCAAGTTCCATGCAAAAACCTGCTTATCTTGAAATAGCTGATCCTAAACCTTGCCTGTGAAAAAAAATAACGTATTCATGTACAGCATATCATGTTTTCAATCTCTTCTAATTATTTTAAAACAAGTGATTTCTTATTGTTCCTCATCACGGACAATTTGATGCAGTCTATTTGAACCGAAAGGAGAAGAAATAGGGGAAATTATTATTACTCTTTTTCGAAGAATGGGGGAAATTTTTGATGTAATGCAAATGCATGAATTTAGACGAGGGTAATGTGTGATAACTAATATTTACTCTCGTCTAAATTCTCTTTTACCATACATCATGTCAAATGTTGATAACTTTGCAAAAAGAAATAGTTAGGTTATAAGAACATTAAAGTTAGTTTCGGCGTGATCATTTTAAAACTTAAATTAATATGAAATGTTGGAAGAAAAAGTATATTAAAAGAGAAAATGCCTAAGTTCATAGATTTTCAAATTCATAATAGAAGGCTTCATCTTGTACTTATGTGAAGGGTTGGTTGAGCTAATTTAAGTGATAAATGTCCCGAAATCACTTATTTGACTCCAAATTTTGTGAAAAAGATATTAGGAAGATGTTGTTAACTTGCCTTATCTAGCTGAAATATTCTCACTTAGTCTTCATCCAAACTCGTGTGGGGTTTGACCGAATTGTGCCTAAAGACTTAAGTTCCAAGTAGTTCGGTGGCCCTTATTCTGATCAGGTCGGAGTTGGAAGCACAATACAACCTTTCATGAGGTCAATTGAGTTTTAGGGAACTTAGTCTAGGTTCTAATGGAGAAGTATTTGGGTTTTCAGGGTTTGACCTAGGCTTTAACTAAGTAAATTTAATTTGAGTTTAGAAAATAATCTTATCCTCTTCGATGACAAAAGAAAAATGAAGATGTATATTGATGAAGTAGAAAAGGCCATGAAAATATCTCTATTCCAAAAGTATGAACTAAACTTATAATGCATCTTTATGTGTTTGAGATGCTTTGCTTTGTGAAATACACCGAATATTTTACCATTTTTAATACATTCAGTAAACATTCGAAGCAAAAAGTCCAATCGTATAGTTACGACAATTTTCTCATATCATGAGTTCATTTTTCATGAGTACACCTATATTCCTAATTCTTCTTTTTATCCTTCCAATACTTTCACCTCCCGCTGGGAAAAAAAGAAAAAAAAAAAAAACTAAAAAGAAAATCTCAAATTCCCATTTAAAAAATTGCGTTTAACATTTCCAGATATAAATTTTCATTTTGCCAAAATTTTTAGATGTAACAATATTTCAAAGTTTGGGTCTTTTTTGGATTATTTTTCTTTTTCAATCTTATCCGTTTTGTATCTCATCGTCATCGATATATATTTGGAATATCACATTTAAAAAATAATTTGCTTTGTCTATAATTAAATTTGGTTTTAATATAATATTTAGATAAATTGTCTATTATATATATTCTCATAATTATAGTAAAGATGGTTATTGAGGAGTGAGAGTTGAGGATTGAATTTATATGTATTTCTAAGTCAAGATTTAAGAAATATAGTTTATAAACTCGAGGAAGTAAATGACAAATAGTTTTAAATTCATACAGAATTGTTAAGTAAGAGAACTTTACAATTGGTTTTACTTTCATTTTTTTTTTTATATCTTATTTTAATTATAGCTAAAATTTTTTAAATGAGAAGCTTTCATTAATGGGTGTGTTGTTGAGAGGGCCTACCACCTGCACAATTAGGGGAAGTGCCACCATAGGTGAGTAATTGGAAGCAAAGGCCCAATTGAAATTTGAATTAGACAGCAGCAATAAATATTGGATGCAGCTTCCACCTTCCCCAAGATTAATGCAATCCTCCAAAGTACCCGATTTATGGGGAACATGGGTTTATAGAACATGTGGCTCATGTCTAATTGTCTGTGGAGGACTTCCCTCTCATGGGCACCCACCACTATAATACATACTATACAGGCCGTATTCTCTTTCTAATTGTTCTTTTGGAATTTCCTTGGAAGAAAATGAGAGGGGAGAAAGACTATGGAATTGCAAATTGAAGAACTAGGTTGGGGATCGAGAGGGAGAAAAAGTTAATCACCTATTCAATTCAATTCTGTGAAGTATTGATTTGAGTTATTCAAGTGACCTAAATTCTATCTTTACGAGAAACGGGACATGAAATGATGTATTGCTTAATGTCTAATCGGTTACATATAAAATCGATCTTGTTAAGAATAGTGTTATAGTGTCATAGGTGGTCTTTTTACTAATTTTGTGCAAAACAAAATATGGGGGTCCTGTAAGCACCACTATATTTGAAATATTCATTTGAGTATTAGTAAAGTTATATTTATGTAAGAATAATAAAATGAATTGTTATTGAGCGAAAACTCAAATTACGAACTCTAAAAAGTAATGAAACATTAGATATGTATTTAGAGATGTATCCAATTAATTAATATATATAAGTAACAAGTATATTTAGCATACTTAGTAATTAATATTAGAAAAATTAAAGTGTATGATAAAATTATAATACCCCTTAAATGTTAGGTAACGGAATTTTGATTATTGATGTGTTTTTAGTGTAGCAATTTGAAATACGTTAGAATTTTGAAGTTAAGCCCGCTTAGATTAGATAATCTTAGGATGAGTGACTTTAAGAGAAGTTGCTACACCAATGAACAAAACCAAGATCCGCAGGAAGGGTAGAGTTTTGGTCAGATCGTTACAAAAATAAAGGGAGAAAGTGCATTAGAGATGATCAACTTTTGATTGCAAATTTAAATAAATAATTAACATTTTAAAAAGTTTTAATAAGAGATTAATTCTTCATTAAGTAATTCAAACAAGGACTTTCGTTAACTTGTCATTATAGTATCGTGAAGTGAAGATGATGTGGCTATTATCTTCCAAGTGGCATTGACACGGCGTTGATTTAGTGATGACATGACTATGTAATCGTAAATAAAAAAAAAAAGGGAGAAAAACTAAAATAATTTTTGAAAAATAATAAATATATTTGGAATATAAAAAAATTTGGAAACAATAAAAAATTAATGTACTTAATTTTACATAATTATTCATAAATTAATGTATAATTATACACATAGAAATAATGTATTAAATAATATATAAGAAAAACTTGGAAAAATGAAAATATGCAGAAAATAAAAGATAAATAGTATAACTCTCTATATAACTATATATAGATATATATATATATATATATATATATATAGTAATGTATTTAATTATACAAATTAAAAAAAAAATTAAAATAAATTAAGAAAAATGATCTACCCTAAAACTTAGGAGGGTTGCACAACTCCTTAGACAGTTGGCTATCACCCCTTGTCCTTGTGGTAGTTGGAGTGACGATAAAAATAGAAGTGGGCCGTACGAGCCACTAAGCCGACGACCAAAAATACTTGAAAAGATACACGGAATTGAAAATGCAAAATTCATGGGAAAATAAAGCTTGGGACGAGAATTAATTTTCCTGGTATACCTACACCTGAAAGTGCAATGCAATGAAGAGCCATCTTGTCAAATTCATTTCTTTAAATCAGCAAATACTTAAAAACCGAAGCCCATCATTTGAACATATAAAGGGAAAAACATGAAAAAGAAAACAAAAGGGAGCCACATGTCCATGTCTAAAGCGAAGGTGTAAGAAAAACAAAACCAGGCCCAAGTGCTCAATTCATTCGCCCAGACCAAGGAAAAGGGAATGGAGTTTTTGTTCCTTTCTTTCTCTAGAGGGAGATGCCGAGATGGTACATTATGTTTAGTGGGCCTTTGGCTTTCTTTCTCTTTACAATGGATGGTACAATAATTCCAAGTGGGGTTTGTCTCCGTAGTCTCCAGGAGAGACGTCATCTTTCCATTTTATCGCGTCGAGGTGGTGTTGAGATTCGTGGATTTTTTTTTTTTTTTGGTATTTGAGAAATGGGTTCTAAGAAATTTTACATACATGGTTAGATTAAGCATGGAGTGTTGTTATTTTAGATCATGAATTGTCTAGTTAATCTGGTTGTCTAACATTGTTATTGATAGATTAGGCTTTGAAACCACTGTGTGTTTGTATTCTTATGAGTTGTTTACAATGATAAAGTAATTCAAGAGATGAAGTAAACAAGAATAACCTTTTTTATTAGTGATGGTTTTTGAGAAGAAATTTTACTTGATGTTGCGGATATCATCGATTTATCATATTTGTTTGGGTGAACCTTGAAAATCTAAATATCATGCATGGGTATAATTTGTTCGATGATACATATTGCCTCTATGATGAGAGACGAATTAAGTTGCATCCTACATCTATTGAAAGGGTCTAGAACGATTGGATAAGCTTAGGGATTTAGTGCATTAGTGGAGGATTGAAAAATAATCTTATGCAAAGATTGAAGAGATCAAATTCGAATGTGCAGAAAGCAAGTCAAAATAAGAAAAAAGTGTTTCAGATGTTTTAAGTATGGGCACTATGCTATCCACTCTCTAAGCTACTAGGTTGCAGACTATGTTAAGAAAAAGGATTCAGAGGCCATTAAAGTTGAAAAGGAAGAAAAAGTCCCATAGGATAATATTTAGGAAGCCCCTTGTAATGACATGTGGAACTTCTTAAAGTTATTGAGTAGAAAGATATGGGGGTTACAAAGGATGATGTTTAGAGCTAGCATCCAGAATGATACTTTGTTGAACTTCCATTGACCATGTACATGCAGATTCAATCATTTCATGATAGAGGGGGTATTTTAGAAATTGCACTTTTACATTTGTTTTGTAATCTAAATCTAGTTGATAAAGCACATAATGAGTGGAAAGACTGTACAAGGAAGTTGGCATTCCTTATATGTTTGAGTTGCAATGCTTTATTTATTTTGAAATTTTGCAAGTTAATTTTTGATCTAGGAAGATTATCCTTTGAAGATTCGGGTTGAATCTTTCTTAAGGGAGAGAGTATGGTGAGGACATCGACCCAGTCTATTAAGACTTAGTATTGCTTTCGGATATTGAAGCAAGTAAGGGGTTATTGAATGTACGTCACGTATATATAATTGCTTATTGAATGTACATGGTGTGTGCTTATGCTTATTGAATGTACATGGAGTATACTTCTACATACATGGCACATGTTGCAAAACAAAAGATCTCTGGCAACATTTGCTATGGAATTGTACTCTTTTATATCCCTTATTTTGGTATATTTCCTTATTTGTATCATGTAACCTTAGCTAAGCTTTGTGAATAGATTTGTAGCATCATTATTGTAACATTAGTTTATTGTCAATGAATTATGTTTCTAATAGTATTCTTAAAACCTATGTCTTATCCATTTAGAAATTAGATTGTGGTGATAGCAATCCCCTTCATACTGTTCATTCTTGTGTTATATCAAGTGAGTGATTCGAAAACTTGTTTTTGTAATTTCGTTAGTCATATCGAATTACAATCATGAGTCAATTAGTTTACAGATTCACGAGCCATATCATTTATAGGAATTGATAAAAAACCTAGTTTGGCTATTAAATTAGTGAGTCATATTTAATTCAATACTCATTCATATCCTTTTTTATTTTCGTTTTTAATAATATAAAAACTAAAAATATTCCTTTTCTTTGTTGTTAATCCTTAAAATCCATAAAAACTTGCATCTTTAATTGGCAGCGTGGTACTAATAAATGGTGGATTTGTCCAATAGGTCTTAGCCGTATCAAGAGAAAGTAGATTATAGAGACTGAGCATGAGATGAGAGACAATAAACGGGTCTTAGTTGTTTAAAAAGAAAGTAGATTGTAGAGTTTGAGCATGAGAGGATAGATGTTAGAAAAGAAAAATAAATAGGGTTAGATTGGAATGCCAATAAGGTCTAAAATTAAAAAATATCACTTATTTTTTGTTTTCCAATAAGAAGCACGATTGATTTAGGTTTAAGTGATTTGGTTCAGTTTGATTGCTTGAACTAAACCATGAAACAATTGGACCATTTCAAATCAAACCACACACTACGCTAAAATGCAAAAGAATCGCATTTTATTCTTTAGTTTTGTTACGACCCCAGGGGTAGGTTGGTCGTAGTGATACGCAGTATGTTGTACGAAGATCTAAGATCAATGACCCTATCAATCTAGAATCTACCTTACAATGTACAAGGCTACTACTACATATCCAAATACTTCATCAGTAAGCAGAAATCAAATGATGATCAAGCAATTAATTACTAACAATAGTCCAAATTATTATATAAGGAAATAGCTTGGGATATAGATTCTTGAATGAGTTGACAACTCAAATACCAGCATAATAGCTAAAATAGTAGATCGATTATACTATTGATCAATAACATATGACATAAGTCCAAATAGTCAAGGGTCCTCTCGTGTGCTCAATCTCACTACTCACAATTCCATATTTGAAAGAAGCTAACCTAAGGTAAACCTCATCCAAATACAAGCCATGAGTCAGCCTGCACCAATAAAAGTTTATTGGGGAGTAAGTTAACTAGCTTAGTGAGCAAATTTCTCAAATCACACCATATAAGAAAGTTCAAGCAAGTTGTATTATTCAAACATATAAATGTAGTCAACTATATGCTAAAACAAGTATATACAGTTAGTTGGCTTTATAAATAGCTCAGATTTAATGCCCTTAGAAGCTGGGGTTAAAGATTTTTGAATCATTAGATCCATTTCCTGTCACTTGGGTACTAACCAATTATGATATCCATATTACTATTTCTAGTTATTATCTTATTATTAATTACCAAAGTGATAAACCCTAACACCAGGTGAGGTTGTGATCAGTACACATAGTCCAGCTTACTCTTAAGTGGAGATCTCATGACTTGACTCATAGGTGTACAGTTGGTGTCCCCAATACCTAATAAGCTCGTAAATTAGAGTAGGGTACTTATTATACGAGTTTACTGTACTATACAAAAATAACATAAGCATTCAAATAAACAGATACAACCCAACAAGACCCCTTTTTACCTCTATGTGATGTGACAATCAATTAATGGTAATGTGATATCATGTTCATGCATATCCATTTCATTAATACGCACAATTTAACTTAGAAAATATTATATAGGAGAACACATACATGGATATTAAGTAAGCTATTATCTTATAATTAAAGTATCTTAATAGGCATTCTCATACACATGCATGATTCCTAATGCCCCATACATATCGATTTATTATCTTATATTAAAGTGCTAATACGCTATATGTATAAATAGTTATGGAGATCATAGAAGAAATACTTACTCTACTATAGCGATCAAGTGTCGGAATAGTCCTTTGGTAACTTTAGGTTTGGATTAGTATCTCTTGATAATGAAATGATAGTAATATTATTACAATCATACTAAATTTCCAATCCATTATCCTAATTCTTGTTATACTCTTCCTAGGTATGGTTAAAACTCATTTTCACTATAACATTTTTGTTTTAAGTTTGATTTCCGTATTCTTATAGTTGGCTTAATATGATTTTGAATGTATTTTCACATGGTGGGATCCGTTTTGGGAGTTAGACCCGAAACCATAATTTTAGATAGGGGTTAAATTTGAATTTATTATGTACTCTCCTTAGCTCGATCGATCTTCTAGTTTAATTAAATGTTTAAGTGTGTAAGGCTTTGTTTACTATTATTAATTGGGCTTTTATATTATTGGACTATCTTATCCAATAATTTTAGGGCTTCTAAGTTTTGGCATTAATTATTGCTATTCGATTATGACTTAGAAAGTAAATTAAGACTTTTTAACAATTAAGCAAAGTATTAGTAACTATCAAATAGTTTAGCCATATAACTAAAGAGTATCAATTAAATTAGATCTTTTGACACTAGGTTTTGGAGTCAATTTAAGGTCTCTAGCTCATTAAGATTTAATGTTTATGAAGGCATGTTTAGGGTTTTAGTTCTAGTTTTAGAGTTTTGATTGTATTGTTAGGGTTTTCTATTTTAATATCAATTTTTAATTTAATTTATCCTTTATAGGGTTCAGAGGACTTATATGGGCTTCAACTACTTGTTTCAGGTTTAATTCGAAATTTTAGTGAGCTTTACATCGTTTCCCCATTTAAAGATAAGTTTTAATCTCAAAACTTGAGAGACGTACTTGAACCCTTAAATAAGTGTGGCTACTTATGCTTCACCTCTTCCTTCACCTTTCATGTGGCATCTTCTCTATCATGGTTCTATTACAATACTTTGATATATAAGATTTCTGTATTCCTTAACTTTTGAGTCTTTCGATCTACAATATGAACTAGATGCTCTTCATATGTCAAATTCTCTTTCAACTACATGGGTTGTAGTTTAACTACTTTATTTAGGTTTGTTATGTGCTTGTAAAGAACCAATACATGAAACACATCATATATTCCGGACAAGTTTGGTGAAAGAGCCAAATGATAGGTGGGGTTCCTAGCTCTATCCAATACCTTGAAGGGTCCATTATACCTAAGGCTTAACTTCTCTTGTATCCTGGCTCTATATATGCTTTTAATAGGATTCACCTTCAAATAAACATGATCTCCTACTTGGAATTCCATGCCTCGCCTTTTTAAATATTCCTAACTCTTTTGTCTATCCTGGGCTTCTTTCATCTTTTGCTTTATAATAGTTACTTTATTCGTTGCTCTTGCACCAAGTTAGGCCTTAAAGCCAACTTCTCAACATCGTCCCAAAACAATGGAGACTTACATTTCCTTTCATACAGTTTTTCATATGGAGGCATTTAGATGGTTGAATGGAAGCTATTATCATAAGCAAACTTGACAAGTGGCAAATGCATATCCTAGCATCCCTTGAACTTGATGGCATAAGCCCTCAACATATCTTCTATAGTCTACATGGTCCTCTTTGGTTATCCATCTAGTTATAGGTTGTAAGCTATGTTAAAGTTCAACTAAGTACCTAAATTTTTCTATAAGCTCACCCAAGATTTAGACACAAACTGCGGATTTCTATCTGTTATAATGTTTATTGGCACACCATGGAGTATTATGCTCTCCTTTATATGGATCCAGGTTAACTTTTCAAAAAGTATGTTGACTTAGTAAGCCTAGCATGATTACCCAAATAGCTTTAAATCTTACCTGCCTCCATGGCAACTTACTTATGAAATCCTTGGTATTCTATTCCCATTTTGACTTTAGAAATATGTAAAGACTGTAATACCCCTCTTGGTCTCTAGTACTTAGCCTTTACCCTTTGGCATACTTCACACTTCATCACAAAATCAACTAGGTCTTGTTTCATACCAATCCATTAGAAGTTTTTCTTAAGGTCTTGATACATCTTTGTTTTTCTTGAGTATACTAAATAGACTGAGTGATGAGCTTCAGTCATGATTTCCTTTTGGAGGGATGTATCGTTTAGCACGCACAATTTGCCTTTTAAGTGAATGACTCCTCTCTCATAAATGCTAAAATTTAAATACTTTTTGCTTGCCATTTCTTCTCTTACTTGCTTTAAAGTAGGACCATCTTGCTGGGCTTCTTTGATTTTTTCCATCAATATAGGTTTAATGACCAAACTCAATAATTATACATTCTCATTACTCCAACTCAATGTTGAGTCTTTCAAATTTTTTAATAATTTCCTTTTCATCAGTAAGGAGGAAAGCAACTTTTGCGTGATTCTTACAACTTGAGGATTTGTAACTACATTTACTTATCCTACGTAATAATTAATCCTAAGGTCATAATACTTAATCAACTTGAGCCGTTATCTCCATCTCATATTTAGCTTCTTCTTCTTTTTTTTTTTTTTATAAAGGTAATTGAGACTCTTATGATTTGTATAGATCTCACATCTTTAACCATATATGTAATGTCTCCATAACTTCAAAGCAAAAACCATGGCTATAAGATCAAGATCATGGATGGGGCAATTCTACTCGTGTAGCCTTAGTTGTTAGGATGTATAAGCTATTACCTTCCTACCTTATATTAACACACAATCAAGTCCATTCTTTGAGGCATCATTGTATACAATCAATGGCTCTTAGTATTTAGCAGTACTAATATAGGCTCTAACACTAGCATTTACTTCAATTATTGAAAACTTTGCTCTCTCTTGTTACTCCACTCAAATTTAATGTTCTTTTGAGTCAATTGCGTGAGTGGTCTTACCGATTTGGAGAGGTCCTTGACAAATTTTCTATAATACCTAGCTAGTCCTAGGAAGCTTCTCACTTCAGGTATGGTTATAGGCCTCTTCCATTCAACCGTGGCCTTGATCTTTTCTGGATCCATGGATATGCCATCTCTAGATACTATACGCCTTAGGAATGATATCTCTCTCAACCAAAAGTTACATTTACTCAAGTTAGCATATAACTTACGTTCTCATAGAATCTATAACACCAATCTCCAATGTTCTTTGTGTTGCTTGGGACTTGTTGAATAAACCAAGATAGCATCAATGAAGACAATAACATATTTATATAGGAGTGGATTGAATACCTTATTAATCAATTGCAAGTTAATGCAGGAAAACATACTCGCACCTTACAATTGATCAAATAAATCATCAATATGAGGAAGGAAGGTACTTGTTCTTGATTGTTATCTAATTCAAATCTCAATAGTTAATGCACAACCTTAAAGATCCATCTTTATTCTTCACAAATAGCATTGGAGTACCCTATAGTGATACACTCAGCCTTATAAAGCCTTGATATAATAGCTCTTGCAATTGTTATTTTAGCTCTTGTAATTCAATAGGTGCCATTCTATAGTTTGCTTTTGATATTAACTTAGTTATTGGTACCAAATCAATTTCCCTTTTTAGAGGTAGCCATGGAAGCTCATTAGGAAACACATCTGAGAACTTATTGACAATCTTCATATCCTTAACATTAAGCTTCTTGGGTCCTGTCTTAACTGCATTCACCTAACTCTCAATGTTAAACCAGCCTTCTACATCACAAAGTAACTCAAGTGAGCTCAACTTTTGGGCCTTAAATGTGGCTAACTCTCCTACAAAGGTAGCTTCTAACCCATTTAATGTTGAGAATATCATCTTTTTCTCTTAACAATAGATAGTAGCCTTTATAGTTGACATCCAATCCATAACCAAGATGGCTTCATACTTGTTCATTTTAATTAAGATTAAGTTAGCCTTACTTTCCTTCCCTTGAGTTCTCATAGGGTATTTCTTGACCATTTCTTGGTGACAACTACTCCCCCTATTAGTGTTTTCACCCCAAAACTCGTTTTGATGGTGGAAATAGGTACTCTTGTTTGTTCGGCTGTTGTAGGGATAATGAAGGAATGAGTAGCTCTCGTGTTAAATAGAATGTACATAGGTTGGTTAGAGATAGTAATGTTCCTTGATCCAAGATGTTTACATTCCTTACGTTTTTTTTTCTTTAAATCAGTATAGGGCATTACAACTTCCTTATTCTCAAATTAACATCTTCTTTTAACTTCTTATTATATATCTCAAATAAACCATATAGAGTGAAAAGAATAGGGTTAGTTACTTATTTGCTATATGTCCAGTATTTAGGGCCATCTCCTTTTTAGATGTAGCTGTCTTAATGTCCACATAGTTGTACTCCACATAACTAAAGTTGTATAAGTGAGGCAAGTAACATAGGCTATCTTGCACAACCCATGAAATGTGGGTTGGGCTAAAGAATTTAAACTTGCTTAAATGTGAGCTTGTTTAGCTTGCCCTACTTAACCCGTAGGTCAAAGTGGGCTAATCCATTGTAAGGTGAGTTTGCTTGTAAACTCACAAAAATGAAAATGAAAAAACCTAATTAATATTTCTCAACTCTTAATCTTATTTCTAGGTTGGCGTATTGTTGAATTTTTAATTTCAATTTTCAAATAATAAAGGAATAACAGCAAAGTTAAAAAAATAGTAATAAAAATAACAACCGAATAGAAAACTAAAACCTTAAGTCTAATTATGACTTCCTGTCCTTAATTTCTAACTTAGCTACAACCATAACTCTTATCTCCATCTTTCTAAGATAGCTGATGACGAGTAGTCTTTACCATTCCCACATTGACCAACTACCAACTTGTTTGTCTCGGTGTCTCTACTTCCTTGCTCTCCTCTCTTTCTTCTCTCATCCTTCATGTTCCTCCCACCACTATTTCCATCTGCTTCATCACCCCTTAGTATAATACACCTTATTTTTTCAATTTGCTTTTCATTCGTGTTTCACATTGTAGTAATAAAATCATTTTTATTTCTTTGGTTTTTTAGATAATCAAGTTGATACCTTTCCAAGTTTGATGCTATATTATTGTTTTAATTCTTTATTTGTTGCTTCTTATATGTATATAGTTGTGCATTATGTTTGTGTTGTGTTGAAACCTTGACTTAATAGTAATGTATGCTAATTTGGGAAAAATATTAACTTATTTGTTAATTGAGTTTAGGGCTTTTGTTAGACATGAATAGATGGCATAAACAATAGCTTTATGGTAAAATTGATTACCTTTATTATCCCTCTTTTTGCTTTAATTTTTTTTTTCATGTCTTGATAATCTATTTGGCTGTTTGATTAATTCGAAAGCTAGAATGTTTTGCATAGCCTTCCATTGGCTCTACATAGTGTATTCCATAGGTGTTGTAAATTTTTTATTTTTGGAGTTTCCTATTAATGATAGTTTCTGTCCAATCCTTTTTGTATTTCCACTTGTATGGGGTTATCATTATGTGCGTATATGCTCACATCAATAAGGCTCTTAATTGTAAACTAATGTTGGTGCATGTGATTTCTATTGACTCTTTAATTCGTGAATGTGCTTAATTATCTCCTTACCATTTGTTTTTATTTTTTCTTCTTTTTGTTTGATGGTTCGCTTTCTCTAGGCTTCTTTGATAATAAATAAGGAGTATGATACATGGCAACCTAAAGGCCTGCTTACCACTAGCTGGAGTATTTTTTTATTAGTTCTAAGAAATTAGCAGCTAATGATGCCTTTGATTTAAATCCTTTATTGAATTTGGATGATTGTGATATTCCTTCATATGGCTTATGTCTCATTGTGTAGACTCATCAAGATATGACATAAGATGATGTGCTTAGGAGCTGAGTTGATCATCTTGAGTTGAGGTATTGAAGAATGAAGGAATGGATAGGTAGACAAACATGGCAGCTTCCGTGAAGCTGCTAGAAGGATATGATGTACTAACGAACACAATACGACTTAGTATTTCACTTAATATAATGCACAAGATAATATTAAGGTCCATTTGCCACTAACCCTGAGCTACTCGATAACATTACATAAAAGTGTAGAGGGAATGTACTTAGAGAAGGGTATCTCACAAGAACAAGGATATTCATTAACTGTATGGTGTGTAGGATCATTGTGACTATAGTGAAAAGGGCTATTTATAGTAAGTCCTTTAGGACAACAATACAATAAAGGAAAATTGCATAAAAGACAATGTTCTAAAAGGGGTAAATATGACAAAAGACAAAAAAGAATATAATATAAGTATCAGAATAGTAGAGGACAATTGGCGACCTATGAATGGATTTGTATTCTAGGATCTTAAGGCATTGCGGCTAAGTTGAGCTCATGTTGGGGTTACTATTGGTGAGTTGTGCTTGGGGCTATTAAGGTGATTGAATAAGGCTACAGTTTAATAGGTTAGAAGACTAGATCTTTGTGTATAGGATCTCAGATATGGTACTCGGCAGGTTGGCTTCGGCATTCAGTAAGTTGTCCTCGGTACTCGGCAGGTTAGCGATTAGGCAAGAGTCTAGGTAGGCAGAATGTGTCCGAATTGGGACTTGAGGGAGTTCTTCCATAACTCTTCCATGTACTGGAGCTCGTCTTCAGTAAGTTGATAAGAGGGAATTCTCTTGATGAGAGATTGGAAACCTTAAAGGTAAGCACGAATGAAGGGTCCGGCAGTCGGTAATCCATTAGTTCCTCGGGGTTGTTAAGGATTTACCTTTAAACTCTTAGTCTTCTTCTTCTTCTTCTTTTGGCATATAGGGTATTATGTTGGTGACATTGGAAGTAGGAGACACTCCTATCCTTAGAGTAGTTATAGCTTATAAGTGTCGTCATTGATGCATCAAAGGATCTTGAAGGGGCCATCTGACTTGGGTGATAATTTATTTGTGCTCTTCCTTAAGAATCATTCCTTACCGAGGTAGATCCAAACAAGGTCGCCTGGGCTGTAAACAATTCGCCTTTTACTTCGGCTTCCTTGCTTTCTTTGTTGAGTTACTGTCTTGGTTAATTGCTTGGCAACCTTCTTATGCAGTTTTTGAAACTCTTCGATGTAATGCAACTGGTCTAATTTTCTCCTAGGGAAGTTGAGCTGGTCTTCATATCCAATGGTAAGTGTTGAGTCCATAGATGACCTCGAAAGGTATCCTTTTTAATGGGCTATGAGTGAAATAGTTGCAAGCAAACTTAATGATGGGTAGGTAGAGATCCCAATCATGTAGATTCTTCCCAATAGTAGCTTAAAGAAGGTTGCCTACTATTCTGTTCAAAACCTCTATCTGGCAATCTATCTGCGGATGGCAAGAAGTATTGAACATAAGCTTAATGTTGAGCTTCTTCCGTAGTGTTCGCCAGAAGAAGCTTGTGAACTTTAAATCACGATCAGATACAATACTCCCTAAAACTCCATGCAGTTGCATGATCTCCTACAAAAAGAGGTTAGTAATAAATAAAGCATAATTGGTTTTGTGGCAAGGGATGAAATAGCTCATTTTGATAAACTCATCGACCACTACCATAAGAACTATGTTTCTACAATGTTCTTGGTAAGCCGAGCATGAAGTTTATGCTTAGATCGGTCTATAGCCGCTTAAGTTTGGTCAAAGGTGTATATTCTCCATATGGCTCCTTTTTTCCCTTAACTCGTTTACACACCTTGCATTGATCAAGAATTTTGTGTATATCCTTCATTATCCCAAGCTAATAGTAGTGTCCTTTCAATAACTTAGCAGTTCTCTTTTCGCCAAAATGGCCGGCTAAGCCTCTTGCATAGGCTTCTCGGATAAGTAATTCCCTAGTAGAATCACTCGGTACACACACTTGTCTTCCCTTCATCATAAATCCTTGGCTCAAATAGAACCCATCTATTACTCCTCCTCCAATGTTGCATTTGGCCACTAAGGGTCTAAAATATGGATCATGTTCATATTGATTAGGTAGAGTACCAAACCAAAGTATTTTAGCCTGCAATGTTGTAACAGGCGTTGTCTACAGTCTTAAAACTTCCCTTTTTGTACTTGATGTAACAAAAAGTTTCCAGGTACTTGACCCACTTGGCATGGCATCGATAGAGCTTTTTGCTATCCTTTAAGGTGCTTGAGAGATTCATAGTCTGTGTAGATAATGAACTCTCTTAGTAGTAGTTAATGTTACTAATTTTGAAGTGTTCGGACAAGGGCATAGAATTCCTTGTGATACATCATGCCAAAAGTAGACAAGGATGATAGTATTGAGGGTACGTCTAAGCTTGTAGAAAGCTTGAAGTGAAGGGTGATGAATCACAAAAATTAGAACAAAGTAAATGAAACAAATAAGCAAAAACTACAAATAATTTTGAGGATATAACGCATCAAGGAAACTCTGTAGACTTATAGCTTAACTCGATATGACACATGAGCTGGTCTAATGAAGGTACTCATCACTTAACTTTGCTTAAGGGTTAGGATAAGATTAAGAAGAGGAAAGTAAGCATACTAAGCTCATGAAAGGAAGTGTATTCAATATTTGATATATGATTATTATTACAGCTACATATTACAAGTGTATTTTTCTCGAAATGTTATGGCATCTTACCTAAAATAGAAAAGAAAAAAATGATATTGCCCAAAAGAAGTAATGTACAAGGAATGGTAACTGGTATAAATAAAAAATCAAAGAAATTAATGATTAGTGTAACAAAATCCTTTTACTTGGGACTAGAAATGTGGCAATAGGTCACTAGAGATGCTTTTGGTAGAAGCAAACATGGTATGATTAGGATAGAGGTCGCTGAGCAGAGGTGTCAAGTAAACCTGGGGTCTTTTCAAAAAGATGTGGGTGCAAATGTGTGCCGGGGTTCTTGGCACTAATATTGTCGAGTAGACATACGAGTGGTCAGGTTGCTGGTAGAGCTTATTTCAAGTTAGTACTCAACTATTAAGAGATGAGAAGTTACTCGGCTTGCCATTTGGAGTTGGTTGGTAATGAAGATTAGCTCATCTTCGGTAGGAGTTGGCTGGAACAATAGAATCCTTTCTAGTCCCTTAAGATCTCGTGTTCAGGCTTAGTTAATGGTTTGGTAGTTTGATTCCTATCACCTTGTCATATGTTGAGTATTTCAATGTAGCACCTCTAAGCTTCTCACTGAAATATGAAACCGGTTGGTGTTCTTGCATAAGAACAACTCTAATGTAGGCTTTAAATGTATCACATTCTAGTTGAAAAACCTTGTCAAAGTCAAACAATATTAACAATGAGGCAAAGTTTAACTTGGATCTAATCTCTTCAAAAGACCTTCAAGCTTTCTTAGCCCATTTGAATTTAGAGTTTTTCCTAATCGGCTTGGTTAGTGGGGTAGCTATGGAACTAAAGTTCCAAATGAATCTTTGATAAAATGAAACTAGATTATGAAAACTACTAACTTCTGTAGCATTGGTTGGCATTAGCCATTTGAGAATAGCTCGAATCTTTTCATCATCTACTATAATTCCTCCTCCAGAGACAACATATTCAAGGAATATTACCTTGCTTTGACAGAACACGTATTTCTTTAGATTGCCAAATAATTGTTCGGTACGGAGGATATCAAATACAAATCTCAAGTGAACGACATGAGAAATGAGGTTGGCACTATATACTAAAATATCATCAAGTTAAATAACAACACATTTATCGATCAATATTCTCAAAACATGATTCATGAGCCGTATAAAGGTGCTCGGTGTGATTGTAAGACAAACGACATCACCATCTACTTGAATAGACTGTCTTTTATTTTGAAAGTTGTTTTCCACTCATCTCCAAGTCTCATTCAAATTTGGTGGTAGCTACTCTTTAGATAAACCTTTTAACATATTTGTGCACTATGTAACTTATCGAGCATATCATCTAATTGTGGGATTAGATATCAATGCACATTCTCCATGAGCAATCCTTCTTCAACATTAAGACAGTTGGTACAACATAGGGGTTCATGTTTTCTTGGACATATCTACGCTTAATTAACTCGTTAACTTATTTCTTCAACTCCGTTGCCTGCTCAGGATTGAGTTTATAGGTAGGTCGATTAGCTAAAGCAACTCCAGGTTGGAGGTCAATGTAATGCTCTATACCTCTAATAAGGGATAAACCTCTTGGCAACTCGGTAAGAAACAATTCGGCATACTCTTGAAGCAATGCCTACACAGTGGTAGGTAAGGCTTTAGCCTCCTTTAATTTTAGAAATGTCCTGACCAATAAGAGTACACATTCTTCCTTCTTAACATCTTTAGAGAATTGGGCTTAGGAAACAATTGAGGACTTCCTTTGCAGTGATCTAAAAGTCTTCTCTTGTGACTCTTGAACTTCTTTGGGGCTCATTGGGGTCAGTACAATCTTTTTCACATCCTTCTAGAACATATAAGTGTTCATATGCCCATCATGTAGTACCTTACAATCAAAGAGCCATAGTTAACATAACAGTATGTGTGAGGCACACATAGGTAGGACATTATACAACACTTCATCCTTGTATCTACGACCAATAGTGATAAGCACTCCAACTTGTTCAGCAACAAGCTAGTGAATTTTATAGGGCTTAGGATGAGAACAGGTTGGCAATTTCAAAGCCTTCACTACTCCTTATGCTATGACGTTGGTGTAACTTCCTCCATCTATGATTAAATCACATAAATTGCCATTCACTTGGCAATTCATATGGAAGAGATTCTCTCTCTGTTCATCCTCCCTTGCAATACTGGTATTAAGAATTCTTTGAACAACCAAATTGAAGTATTGCCTCCTAGTCAGGTAAAGGCCTCTAGATCTTCAAAGAACTCATCAAAACACAACTCAACATTCTCTTCTACTTCTCCTTTACTAGTGCTTTTTACTTTGAACTAGGGGTTTTCTCCCTTGATGGTCATAACATGTCGGTTCAAACATTGACTTGCCACGTATCCAAAACTAAGGTACATGAAGCACTTTATCTTTTGGGTCTTCCTACTTGAGCTTTAACCTTGATCCTTCCTCACATTAGGCTCTTCGGCCTTAGTCTTACCTCGACATCTTCAAGTTTGCTTAGCCTTGGCGGTTTACTTTGGAACTGTATTGAGCTTGATTATATCCAGGTTGGCTTGGCATATTAGTTTTGCTCCGTAAGTTAGGTTAGCTGCTTGGTACTTGGTTGAGCTAATTTTGCCTCTTCCTTTTGACCCTTTGTGCTACTCAAATGGTCTCATCCAAATTTCCAAGCCTCTATACCTCCATTATATTACAAATCTTAGATCTTAGTCTAGAAATAAACCTTGCTACTGTCCATGCTTTGGGCTCATCTACATTGTAGCAAATCTTCAGTTACTAAAACTCTTGAACATATTCATCTACAAATTGATTGCCCTGCTTGGTTCTTGAAGATGTCAGAAGGTGTCCTATTCATAATGTTCTGGTACAAATCTACTCTTTAGAACTCTCTTCATCTCATTTGAAGTTCTAATTTCACATCAAGCTTGTGGGCATCCATTCTACAGCTTCTTCCACCATATTACTGCATATCCAAAAAATTCTAAAGTAGCTACTTGAATACGCACTGAGTCTTCATAATCACAGAAGTCAAATATCTTTTCAATCTTCTCCTCTCAGTCTAGATAGTCATCAACATACTAGACCCACTAAAACTTAGAATCTACACTTTGAGATGCTTGGCTCCTTTAGGGTGTGAAGCTCGTGCTCTTCGAATTCGTCATACTGCTTGTCCTCTTCACTATATTCTTCAACTTCATCCAACTCAAGTCTCCTCATTGCAAACCTCTTAGCATGTTGGGGTGGAGTTGAGTTCACATTAACAACTTCTGGTGGTTTAGGTTCAGCTACTTGTCTTCTCGGCTTGTCTCTCATATCCTGCCCTCATCCATCAACTCTCTCTTATGGCTTAGTCTCTACTACCCTTTGTACAGAGATAGCTAGGTCTTGCTATTGTGGCTACAATAATAGTAGCAAGGTCTTGTAAATGTTCATTAGTAGTTTACGAGGTTTATGGTTTAACATGACTGTGACCATGAGTATCACTCTCGACATCATTAATCTCTCCTAGAATACCGAGGTTCAACATTATCAATACAAAACTATAGGAAGTTCACTACTTCAACAGAAAATTTCATACAACTTTGATAATATGATATTGCATATTGTTTTAATAACTTGCTTTGTTTTTCTATTAGAGAAACGAAGTATAACAAAACTCACACACTATAAAAAAAAAAAAAAAACGATTACTACGATACTTAGCTTTTGGTTGTAACCTTAAGCTTTGACACCAAGATTATATGATGTATCTAAGAGCTCAATTGATTATTAGAGCTTATCGTAGGAAGTAGTAACAGTAAGTCCTTCGAGGTATCGAAGAATAAAGGAATGGATAGGTTAGTAAACATAGTAGCTTTCTTAGAGCTGCTTGAAAGATATGATGCACTAACAAACACAACATGACTTAGCATTTCACTTGATATGACATATAAACAAATACTAAGGTCCATTGGCTACTAACCTCTAACTACTTGGTAAGATTAGATAGGAGTATAGAAGGAATGTACTCGAAGAAGGGTATCTTGTAAGAACAAAGATATTCATTAACTGTAAGGTGTATAGGATCATTACGGCACCGGTGAAAAAGGACTATTTATAATAAGTTCTTTAGGGTAAAAATACAGTAAAGGAAAATTACGTAAAAGACAATGTAAGAAAGAGATTCTTAGTATGTTCGAAAAAGGGTAAATATGACAAAAAAAAAAAGGAATATAGTAAAGTGTCAGAAAAGTAGCAGACAGGTGGTGGTCTGTTAATGGGTTTATGTTCTGGGATCTTAGGTAATTGTAGCTAAGTTGAGTTGATGTTGGGGTTGCTATTGGTGAGTTGTACTTAGAGTTGTTGAGGCGATTGAATGAGGCTACGGTTTAGCAGGCTAGAAGAGTAGAGCTTTGCATAGGCACTCGATAGGTTGGCCTCAGTAAGTTAGCGACTAAGCAAGAGTCTAGGAAAAGCAGAGTGTGTCTAAGCTTGGACTTAAGGGAATTCTTCCATAGCTCTTCCATATACTACGACTCATTCTCAATAGATCGACAAGAGAGAATCCTCTTAGTAAGAGATTGCCTCGATGGCGACCGTAAGTGATGGGTCCAACGGTTTGCAATCCATAAGATATAAGGGATCTTCAATGATCTTATTTTCATTCTTTGTTTATTACTTTTTGTTTAATGTAGCAATATTTAAAATTCAAAGTTTATCAAAACATATAAATAATAAAACCTATTAACATATCAATAGAAAATCTAGAGATTCAGGATTTACCTTCTAAATATCTTCGTATTAATAAATTACCAAATATGAAATGTAATCAAATGGAATAAAATATGTGAAGTACGATATGTCATTCAATAGAATCACTATAATAATAATCACTTTTATATGTAATGTCATGGTTCATTTGATGTTTCAAATGGTTAAGGATGTACCTAACTATTATTTCTTTTATGGTGTATGTTTCAAAATGGATCACACAAGCCATGATACTGTAGTACTACAATAGCAAATCAATGTAGAGGATAAATATGAAATTTTTGGGTCCATTGCTAATGTGCAATCAGGATCTACTCAACCTAGAGAACCTCTTGGTAAAAGGGCTTGAGAAAACTTTTTTAAAGTTTAGGAAAAATTTACCAAAATAGGGATTGAGAAAGATGGGAGAGAGAGAGCAAAATGTAGTGGGAGTGGGACTTAATATGTGATTTGCAAACATAATTATGAGATGTCAACCTTACTTTGACATCTTGAAAAGTGTCCTTTGACTAAGTCTCATGATGTAGGCAATATGTTAATTGATCACTAGGAGAAGTTGAAATCAAGAAAACCATATCTAAATGTTACTTGTAAGATTATGTTAATGGCCAATATTAAACATGATCTCACATTTTCATTTATTGAGAATAGGATGCTTACATAATTTATAGGTTATATAATCCTCATTATGTGCTCATTTACAGAAAAACTACTAATTAGATGTTTGGAATTTATATTTGGCTTAGAAAGAGAATTTGAAACAATTTTTGCAGAAAATTCATGGTAAAGTTTTTTTTTTTTTACTTTTGATGCATGGACCTCTTCCACTAGTGAATGTTATATTGGTTTGACAGGTCATTTTGTGGGTAAGAAATGGAAACTTAATAATAAAATTCTTTCTTTTTGTAAAATGCACCCCTTCCCCTTGTACTTAAGTTTTGAATTATCAAAGAAAGTGTTTTAATTTTTGAAAGATTAGGGCATAGAAAGAAAATCATTCTCTTTTACATTAGATAATGCATCTACAAATGATTGCATGCAAGATTACTTGAAGAGCAACTTAACTTACAAAATAGTTTATTATGTGGTGGTGATTTTTTTCATATTAAATATAGTGCTCATATTCTTCATTTGATTGTTGAAAAGGGGTTAACATGGTAGCTGTGAGACCTGGTTTTGACCTACTACCCGATACTCAAAGCGGTTAATCAATTAACGTAGGAAGTATAGCAGAGGTAAGAAATAAAGTGAAGCCATTAAGAGAAGTTTAAGAAATAGGTTAGGTTAAATGATCATACCCAAACTATTTGGTATCGATGTAAGTTAGAGCATTTAGAAAGATTTAAGGCTTCTAGATAATTTTGTCCGAATCTAACTAAATTTTAATATAAGTTTATAAAAGTTAGATAAATGGTCTTAGTAATGTCAATTTCTCAAAGTAAAGTATTTATAATATTTAATCTTAATAAAACGTATTTTAACTGGATACGATTAGTAATTATCAAAAACTTGAAATTAGAGTTTCGAATGATTACAAAACTTTAGAGATAAACTATATATGTAATGAAAATATTACATGACACAAAATAATATATAGGATATATGTATATACCCCACGTATATACTCGTAATTATATACTCGTAATTAATTAAAACACTTGATAAATTACAATTTAAGTCGAAATAAGCATAGGAAATTATAAAAAATTAATAAAAATTATGTAAAACACTTGGGAATAGTTGGGAATTCATATCTTAGGCATGGCAAGAGATAAGGACAGTTGTAAGTCCATGGCATAGTGTTCTAATGCAATTTAAGTTTAGTATATAAGTGAATTTTGCATGAAGAGAGAGAAAGAAATTCATTTTTACACCTTACCAATTTGGAAAAACATAGAAACACTCTCCAATAACTTAGATAAGCAAGTGGTGATATAGGAAAAATTAGAGTGGGTTGAAGTGATCAAAGAACTTTATTAGGGTACAAAACTGAGCTTCAAAGGGTACAGGTGGTTAGGGAGTTGCTGGGAACCAAAGGCTACCACCACAAGGGGTCTAAAACACTACCCAATTGTGCCAACAATGGTGGAGGAGCCAATGGTGGTTGGAGCTCCATTTTCCAATGAGGTCCTATTTTATTCCAATTTTGTAAAATTTGGTAAAAATATGAAAAATGCCTAGAAAATTATGGAAAAATTTATTTCTACATATTTTCGTTATAAAATCTAGGAAAAATATCATTTTGTATAAATTTGATAATTATAATATATGTCCTTAAGAAATAAAAGAAATCGGACAATTTTTTATACTAAAATAAATAGGGCTAACGACATAGTTTCACTTTCAAAATTTTTATGTAAACTGCCTTATATTGATATTGAATTTCTATGAAGAGATTTCTTGCAAAACTATTTCCTAAATTTTTATGTGATATTTGAATCCTAAATTAGTTATTAAATTGTGTTTTTAGTGGAAAAATAACCTATTTTCTTAATAATCTTGTTTGGATTCTGAGTAGGATTAGTTAATGAAGTGTTTGTACTATTTTGGAGTGGTTGGGTTGATTGATAAAGGGAAGAGTTATGGGAAATGGTGAATTGACCGTAATTCTAATTTTGTGAACTCGAAACAATTGATGAATTGTGATATAATGACTAAAGAGTTAAGAAATAATGAAATCGAGGAAGCTTGGTTTGGAGTGTTCTTTGATGTTTAAATTTGATTCCACAATTGTAACTTGAAAGGAAGTTGGTAAATTAGCTACTTATGGGGCATTAATAAAAGGTAGAGGATGATTAAAAGGGTTCTAATCAAGAAATTTCCACTAAATCGATGCTTAGAGGGTGGGTCAAAAGCAACAATGATGAGTAAAATGAAAAGTAAGAGACTTAGAAGCTTGGTTAGAGGTTGTTTTTATCAAAAACCTTAGAAATAATATAGTTAGAGGGTAGCTTAGAGGATAATTTAGTAGGGACTTTAAATTGGAGAAACTCAGAAGCTGTGTTAGAGGGTAAAATCAATATTATGAATGATCTTAGTGTAGCTCAGATGGTAACTTAGAGGCTTTTTGACTAAAGCAAATTACTATGGGATTGCTTAGAACCTAACTCAAAGGATTTGGTTGTTTTAGGTAACATATAAAAATCATTGATTAGTCAAGAAATTATGATTTGTAAAAGAGGATTGTGCAATAAGAAGTTGTTTCAAAAGCTAACTTAGAATTAAACTCAGAGATTAAAATTGTCCTAAAAAGAATAGTACCAAGGCTTAGACTTTAAGTGTAAGTAAGTTAGTGATTTTGTCTATACTTGATATATATTAACTTGGATATTGTACGTGTTTACTCCTAACTTTGTATGCTTTGTGATGTTTTGGCTTGGTTGAACATTAATTGTAAGTTGATGTGCTGTTCGATGAACCATCTAGAGCTATTTGTTATGATTGTTGTTGATTGAATAGTGCCATGATATTAAACTTAGTTGTTATGTTGATGTTGATGAATGCATATGTGATATTTGCTAGGATCTATGTTTTCTTGGAAAAAAATCTAAGGATTAACTTTATCTCGTAAGGTGTTCACCTAAGTGAACTTGATACTGAGATCCTAGAGCTGATAAAACTACAAAGTAAAGGTTGGGTAATAAATGATGAATAATTTTGCTTGAATTGGCTAGGTTTTGCTTAGTGTGCAATGTAATGCATTCATATTATTGCATGGTACGAAAAAGACCCATGGGTCAAGTTTTCTAAAAACCAAGATGTTGCTAGGTCCGTTTCTAAATGAAAAGCTAAGTTTATCAAGGGAAATACTTGATTTGTAAATGTTAGGTTTTTGAGCATATAGAGACTGCATTGTATTTGCTAGGCTAGCTATATGTTGGATTTTCCAACCACTCTATGTAGTTATTGCTAGGTTGAAATGTTTGCTACATTTCCAGATATATTATCTAGATGCTTTGTTTAAGTTGACCAAATCGAATAAGTTGCTAGGTTGGGCTAGGATATCGATACCAATGCATGCTACGTGTATGAGAATGGCATACTCTTGTCGCGTTTGCATTATTTGGTCGTGAAACTATAAGATAACATAATTAGACTAACTACTTAAATGTTATGCCCAATCAGTTATGCTTGTTATTGTATGTTTATCTACTCTCACTCAACTCATAGTAACTGAGGGGATAAATTTCTCTTATCCTCAAGTTAATCGGAGTGACAGGGAGACTTCAAAAACTTTAATTGAACATGTGCTCTTGAGAGAAGTTATTGACTATACAATATGGCTTGAGTATATGGAGATAGCTTTTCAGGAAAGAGTGGGTGTTACTTCACTAAAGGATTAGTATAGTTGTAGTAGTCTAAAAACATGTATTTGTAAAAGTCATACTATGTTGTATAGAAGCATTTAATTATGATACTCTAAGTATGACTCACTAATGTGGAAACTTACACTGTTGTTGGTTATATTGAATAAGAAATTATTTGAAAGTAGTGGTTTATAGAACAAAAGAGCAATTGAATACAGGTTCTGCCTTATTCTTAGCTCAAGGATGGCAGTAATAAACTGTTTTCAGGTACCAAGAGTTTAAGAAAAATTTTTAAATAGACACTTAAAAAGCGGGACATTATAGTAGCTAATCAAGCTTGCATAAAATAAGAGAATGTGAAGTATGTTAAGGGGTCGGAAAATAGAATGAACCATTTTTAAGATTAAATTAGACATGTTGGCGATATTGATACCGATGTTGTTCTACACTTAGATGTAGCTACTAGATGAAATTCTACTTATCTTATGTTTGATAGTGCACAGAAGTATCAACGTACCTTTTCTTTCCTTTAATTTAATGATTCTAGTTGTAAGTCATGTTAGGAAAGAGTTGAAAAGATGTGCAAGTTTTCGAGCCCTTTTTATACTATCACCAATTTCATGTCAGGTTCCTCATACCTAAATTCAAACTTGTGTTTTTTGCAAGTGTAGAGGATTGAATGCTTATTGAATGAGAACATAAGGAGTTAAGAGTCATAAGGGACATGCACATTAAAATGAAACAAAAATTTGATAAATGTTAGAAGGAATATAGTGTTGTCCTTACACTTGAAGCAGTCATTGATCCTTGGATGAAGTTTAATTTTTTAAAGTTTTATTCTAATAAAATTGATTCTCTTACTTGTGAAGAGAAGTTGGCCAACATAAAAAAGTAAGCTGTATAGGCTCTTTGGAGAGTATGATAAGAATAAGATAAAGAACATAAATTCTAGGAGTCCTTAAGTTGGATTGTCTTCTTAAGTTTAACACACATTTAGAGATAGAGGTTAAGGAGTAACAGTAGGGAACTTGGCATTTAGAAAAGGTTTGGGTATTGATTTTGCTACTTTAGATGTAAGTTCAAGAATCATTTTATTTATTTATTTTGTAATCATATTTCTTTTATATTAAGCATCAATATTACATTAAATTTTTTCCTAATAATGTGGAAGTATTGCCAAGTTGAAGAAGAGATTACGAGTAAGTCTTCTTTGGATCTCTATTTAGATGAGCTAGTAGTGGATTCGAACTTCTACTTCGATTTGGATGTATTAAAATATTGGAAGACTCAAAGCTAGAGGTGTCTAAATTTGTCCATCATGGCTTGTGATGTGCTTAATGTTCTAATTACAATTGTAGCATCTAAGTCAACTTTTAGCATTAATGCTTTTGTTCTTAATAAGTACCATGGTTCTATACTCTAAAAAAAAAAAAATGTGGAAGGTTAATTTGTACACGTAATTGGTCACAAGGATAAACTTGTGAATGTAGTTTTTTACTTTCATAAATTTTTTTCCAATGTATAATTTTAAGCTTTTACTAGTTCTATTTAATTACATGTTTGATTTGGTCAATTCTATATGATGAAGAAGAATTTGAGACAACTTTGTTAAATGCATACTTGAATTTGGCTATTGATGATTGATGGAAATTGTGAGAATAAGGATGAATGATGAATTGATGATGGCATCTTGTTTTGAAGTTTCAGTGTCAACTTAGATTTAGTTGTTGATAAATTGTTTTAAGCTTTATAATGATGATTGATGAATGATAATGGCGGTTAATCATGGTTTATAATTTTTAGATTTTACAAATTTACTTTCTTGTTTATCTTGAAGTTTCACAGATAAAACATCCATGGTTATGTTGATGTGTCACAAGACTATTATGAATAACTCAAAGTTTTTGCTTGTGGTTTTTATATAATCAATATGGTGTTAGTGGATATACTGTTCGTGTGATGAATATGGTATAGACATCTCATTTTTACTCCTTAAAGTTTTAAAAATTCCTATAAGTAATAAAAAAGGGTCCTAAATTGAAAAATATATAAAAAAAGAAAATTAAGAAAAATACGAAAAATGTTGAAAGTTGAAGAAAATGCAAAAAGTTAGAAAGCCTACAAGAATACAAAAAATTAGAAAATTGAAAAACAAACAAAAAATAGAAAATCTAAAAAATACAAAAAAAAAAAAGAAAAAATGTAAAAATTAGAAAATTAAAAAAAATAAAATTTGAGAAGTAATAAATAAAATGCAAAAAATAAGAATTTTTAGAATAGTAGAACAAACTATTAGATTAGAATAATAATAAAGGCTTGGAATTTAATTTAGGGATATTTTTGTCCTGGCTTAGTCCAAAAATTTAAATTTGGCTTAAGCTAACTTAGTCCACTTATGCAATTTTGCTGTATAAGTGAATAGGATACAAGTCAATAGCCCATTTGGATATGATCTTAGACTTAGAATTAAAGAAGAGATTGAGTTTAATCCTTGCAAGGTGAATTGCACCTTTTATTTTTTTAGTCGAAGTGGACAAGTATTAGCCTGTGATTGGCTAACATGCAAAATTTTCCATCTCTTTCTTTCCCTTTCCCTCTATTTCTCTCGTGAATCCAATCCGAGGATCTTCACTTCAAGTCCCTTTTTGACCTAATTTTCTTCTTGATATCACTAAATTTATGGTGAAATCCAAAGACTACTTGGAGTATTATGAATTGTTACCAATTTCTCGTGTATATACATTCATTTTGGGGGTCGAATGGGCCATTGAAAATCAAAGAAACTTCAAAGTGTATATTTTTCTCTTAATCCAAAGTCTCCATTATTTTTATGTTTTATTGAAAACCAAAGCTTCTATGCAACAGTAGAAGAAAGTATATCCTCTTATATGTGAATCAAATACGCAAAATCACATTTTTTTTTGTTGGATTTTGAGGATTACGTGAGCTATACATTTATGGTCGATTTGACCATTAATAGTAGTTTCCAAACTTGCTCGAGCTCAAGTAAGTATAAATAGATGCAGGCCATCCCCCTTTGATCATCATCTCTCGTCCTCACATATAAAAAACATACATACTTGTACTCTCTCTTTATAGCTCTATAGCATCGAGTCTCCCTCTCTAAGTTTAACATCAACTACGTTATTAGTTGATGAAAACCAACCGTTGCTCGAGCTCCCTAAAGATATGACCCCCTTAGTTCATTGTGCCCTCTAAAGTTCGAACTGGCTTGCTGAAAGCCCTAGCTCCACTCTTCCCTAACTAAAATCACCTCCACCATGTACTTCTCTACCCCTTGAAACCCCTAACTACACCTTCAAACCACCTTTAGTAGCCGTTACAAGTAGCAATCATCTCCACCACCTTAGGCTTGGTTACGAACACTACTTGAACCATTACCATAAGTCGTGGCACCACTTCTAAACCACTTTTTATTAATGAGAAACTCATGAAAGTGGTGTTTCCTAGTCAAAAAGACCTATTAGAACTACTTGGATTAAGTGCCCTTGTTGTTGTTTTTCACTCGCTGCTTGTGACACGATTTTAACTCGGATCTAACCTACTTTAGATTTAAGTTTAACCTACACACCCACTTTTGACCCTATATGTATTGTGCACGTAGAACTTAACTTATCTAGCTGATCTGACCTGCGTATGAGGTCCACCTTGGTTTTGGTTGTTATTTATTTATTTATTTCATTTTAACATAAGATATACATATAACAAAAGAAATTAATATATATAATAATTGTTATGTTTTCAAATAAACTTTCATTTTTGACCAAAAAAGTATTTTGAAAATTATAGAAAAAAGAAATAAGAAAATAAAAAATATTTTATCATTTAGAAAATGTTTTCCAAAGTAAAAATCTATCAATAAACCCTTTTCCCAAAATTAGAACTCATTTTAGAAATTTGAAGAAAATAAATATGATAAATTAGGACACTTTTAGAATTTTTATTATATAAAACCAAATGGATGGAAAATGTAAACCTGATTGTTTTCAAAATTAAATAAATCAACAAACTAAAATTTTGTAAAAAAGAAACTATAGAAGTGCCATATTGAATAGCAAGTATATATGTATCTATAGGAAATTATGGGGTGACTTAAAAAAATGAAAAACTTTATTTTCCCCCTTTTTGGTGAATAAATAAAATTTAATTTTCACAAATAAATAAAATGTCTCTCTTCACTTTACATTAAAAAAAATATAGAATAGTTTTTTTTTTTAATAAAAATGGGTATTTTGAAAGATAAATCTAAATTTAGAAGGTTTATGTGATAACTTTTAGGGTTTAATATGTTGGCTTCTAAATCCAAAATCTCTAGTTTTCAAAATTGTTTTCCAAGCATTTTTTTTGTGGTCTAGTAGTTATGCTATAACCAATTCACCTAATTGGTCATAATATAACCTTTTTTCCTAATCTCAATTGAGTAACAACTCCAAATCTTCTAAAATTAAAAAAGAAAACCGAGTTTTTCTTAATTTCTAATCGATGATTAATATTAAATGGGTAGGGTATAATATTAATCGGATATAAGAAAATAAAAATTGAAAATTTAGGCTTGATAGGATGACAACTCTATTAAGGACCATCAAAGTGCACTAGTTACCTAAACCTTTCGAAATTAGAATTTATCTTTCAAAATACTTTTCCAATTGCTTTTCCTTCTTGTATATATGTCTTGTTCATTTGTATATATTTGTACTACTATGTGACTTTCCTTTTCTGTAAACATGTTTGTGTATATTAGTACTAAACCTACTATAGGTGCATTAAGGGGCATATATTAGGGTTTCATGAAATGTGTGTTAGATATGGTCAAACCTAGGTAGTCTTAGGAACCTTAGGACAAGGGGACATTGTATAGATTCTAGGTACTATGGCGTAACCACTGCTTAAGGTTGATTAAGTGATGGAGTGTATACTGTGCTATTAGGCAAGTGAACTTATCAAGTAATAGTATAGAGAACTATAAGAATCCTAGGTTGTCGATCTTACGAGGATTATACACTTACTGACTCTAATTACTCTTAATCAAATTGAATAACATTATTGGTGAGGATTTAGATAAAAACTAGAAATAACAATTTAACAAAAGAGTAACTAATAAAGCAATAATAAAATAAAACCAAGCGAACATAAATTTTGATATCTAAATGCTGATCACCATATAACATGTAGGATCTTTACGTATTTTAATGAATCTCTTATTTTTATTAATTGAGGAATTTAAGCGTTAATTTAATAGGAATCATTTCTTTATTAGATTCTAATCCTAATTACGTCCTACTTAAATTGCTTCTAGGATAGGACTCCTTAGAACAACATTAAAAACATGAATCCCATACATAAGAAAATATTAAATTTATTTCTAACCTTATAGTGAATCTCTTCAATTTAGGTAGATTTAATTACATGTTAGCCTCGTAACATCAATACATAATATTAAATAAATTAAGCTGAGGCTCTACAAATAACAACTTAATTCAACTTAAATGCACAATTGAATTAATAAAAATAGGAAGATTGCATTAAAATAAAATGATTCTTGCACACTACATCGTTACCTCAATGGTTTATAGATTTAGAAATTGTTGCTTCTAAGCTATAATCATGAAAAAGATGATAGCTTACATAATTACAAGAATATTTTTGTTCCCTCTTCTTTTTGGCTCGAGCTCTCTTCTCTCTTTTCTATAGTTGTCTATTGTCTATTTATAATGTTTGGAAAGAATATCTTCAAATGACAAGTGTATAATAACAAATTAGACATACGTGGCTAAGAACATGGTCATGGTGGTTGGATTTGAAGACATCTTTACAATAATTCTTGCAAGAATTGTTTTGAAATTAATTGTAAAGGGAATACGATTGGGGAACATGCTTGTAATGGGTGAACATGGTCATGCCTTTGTTAAAAATCCTTTGAGCTTCAATTTGTAATTTAAGAACGAGAGCTTCACAGCTAAGGAGCATAGTCGTGGTGCATACCCATGGTTGTCTTCTTTGCTTATTTCTTGAACAAATTTTCTCTGATATTTGCCATTTTCATTTTATCCTTCAAAATTGATAAAATCCTTTTGAAAAATCTCCTAAATTCTCACCTTTTCGTCAAATTGCTTTCATTGAGTCTTGAAATAAAAAATAACTTAATTCAACAGTAAATATAGCCAATTTATATTAAAATGGCTCAAAATATTTAGGAAAATGTTAACCTAGATGAGTGTAATTTTACACTCATTAAATTTTCCCATACTTAAACATTTGTTTGTCCTCAAGTAAATAAATTGATCCTTAATAAGGATCAATTAAAAAAAAAAACAAGGATAAGAATTTTCAAAATTGACAATTATTATTCAGGATTAAAAAGGAATTGTCCCCTACAAATAAAGTTGCATCCTCTTTAAAAATTTCTAGTCACTTGTACACTTCTTCTCCTTATTCACTTTTCAATGCATGTTGGACATCAATACTAGTATTCAGTAGCTGATTACTATAAATCGATGTTGAATCATATTATTTAATTGAGGATTCTCTTCCTTAATTAGTCTAATTTTTATTTAGTTAGGAAAAAACCATATACAACTCCCTTCTATTTAGCTAAGACATATATAAATCTCTCATAACTCCATCAAATACCATAATCAAGAATAAATTCATGTTGTATCCACTCGTCCTTTGCTCATCTCCCTAGTATGAAGTATTGCTGATGGATTTTAAATTTAATTAATCATCTAAGCTTTATTAGTAACAGGATAGAACCAAGGAGTAAGGCTGATCCTTACTTATTCAATTATTCTTATAATTAATATTGACAGTGGGAAAGTACTTTGTTCTTTTGAGGGACTAATGCTGATCCTTATCAAATTTTCACCATTATTTTCTCTTTTTTCCTCTTTTTTTTTTTTTTTTAGTAAATTGGCAGTAGGAGAGAATCTCACTCTTCTGATGGACTGAGACCTATTCTTATCAATCACTATTCATCAATTTAATTTTTAATTATGCCTTAAAAAAATTGAAATTTAAAGGGGATTTTACAAGTGACAAGTTTTATTTATTTGTTTACTTAGGATTATAGAATTTTATAAATCGAAAGGGATAAGCATACATCTAAGTAAATTTTAGAAGTAATAAATGACTAAAGCTCAACTTCAATGATTAATTAAATAATATTTTGAAATCCTAAGCTAAATAACATGTAATTCTCATTTCATAAGAATTTCACTACTTAATTCCAATAGTATGTTCCATATGCAATGGACACTCAGGAAAAACTTAGTACAAGCACTATTTCCTTATCTATAGGAATTGTAAAAAAATCTAGGGGGTCAAAATATATGATGCAAAACAATTTAAACAATGATTCCTGAATAATAGTATCTAAATAATAATATAACACTTCCCCACACTTAGTTGAGTTTATTGTCCTCAATGTATTGAATTCTAAATTATAAAAAAAATTATTGCAATAATATAGTAGAGAAGTAGAGAAAAATATGGTATAAATAATACTCCCTTAAATTTGTGGAATTTGTTTAAATTATTCATCGAGACTTTTGTTGGATTTTATCAATACTTAGAATCTAAATCAACACACTTAAAAGAAGATATAAGAGCATATGGGAAAATAAAACATTTATTAAATCATGAAACTAACAAAAACATGAAAATTGTAAATGAATTGAACATTCGGCTTAACTAAATAGTTATTCAAAAATCACAAAAATCTAAAAACATCAAAATTAACTAGAAATAATCCTAATATAAATCTAGATCTTCTGCAATGGTCTCATTGTTCGAATCTACATTGATCGGTTTGGTTCCTTCATTGCCCTTAGAAGGTTTTTCTTCTTTGGCCTTTGATGTCGCTTCCTCCTCTTCCTCATCATCTTTTAAATTCATCCTTCTTGCCACATTGATTAATTCTTTATTCATAGTTAGGTACGATCCAGGGCAATTATAGCATTTTCCTTAAGTCTGAGATGCCAATCAGTCAAGTTCAATCGTATCATCTTTCTATGCGATAAATAGATCTTCACCTTAACTTGATCTATAAGATTACTACAAAACTCTATCATTTAACTTTGTCTCTAGAACAATTGTTTTAAGGATTGTTCCATAATCTCTTGAGATTTAACCAACTTTTGGACTTATGTCTTTAGTTTCTTTATCTTCCTGACAAGTTAATCATTGGAGGAGGTTTCAACTTCTTTTCTTTTAGGAGATGACTTATCAATGTCATCGGGAAGAAGTCCCATCTAACAAAATGTGCAGAAGTTTATGGGAGTAGCATTTTAGATCATGGTGAGTTGGGGCTTGTCCACTAGAAGCTTAAGTTATTTAGCTAAAATGGTCACATAGGGTCTACAACCTAATTGATTCACTTGGGCGTCCATCACTTGATGTTGCATGTAAAATGCAAGAGTGACCATGAGGTTAATGTGGTATTCCTCTACAAGGCTATAGAGGTAGAAGTCCTCGTGTATAGTTACTACTCTTGTGCTTTTCCCTCTCTTATTAATTGTGTGGGTGAGAAGCCAATGAAGGATTTTATGGGTTAGATTGATTAGGTGTAATCCTCTTGCAAATTTAAGTTTACATATTTTCCCACCACTTAGTTTAAGCTAATATTTTATGGGGGTAACATTGCAAGGCAATTCATACGGAAGCATGTAGAACTCTTGTAAATGGATAAAGTCTTTGTCACAAAATTCCCATTAGGACATCGAATTTGGTGATAGAAAGGTTGAATTCGGTGTTTTGGAATTGGAACGAAATTGTGTTTAGGGCTTTATAAGGGACTTAGTTGTGTTCTAGTGACATGGTTATTAGGATTCAAGTGTTAACTCTTTATAGACCGATTCTTGGATGGTGAGCTATATATCCTAACCCCCTCTCTCGGTTATGGTAAGGATTTCAGGTTTCATGTTGGCAAGTTTTAGGACTTTCCAATCTATGAAGCTTGATCATGAAAAATTCTTTTCGAACAATGCTTCATAGCAGGTTTTGTATTCTAGATCATCAAATGCAATATGTGTTTAGGGTGTGGTAGTAAGGTAGTTAGAGGATCCTCTTCTAAGATGACGTTGGAACAATTCTTGCGACTAGCTTATCGAGTGTCTCGTAGTGCCATTAGTGGTTGTCGTTGTGTTTGGTGTGTTTTCTCTTTCCTCACACTTAGTTAATGGATTAGTGTTTAGGAATGGTTAGGAGCCAATAGGCTTATTCAAGATGCAATTGAACTTTAAATATTAGTTTCCTAGATTGTTAATAAAATATTAATAAAGCACCTAAAGTTTCAAGAAAGTTGCAATGACATCTTAAATCTAGGAAATTTACAAATTAGGAGATATCTTATAATATTCATTGCATTTTGATAATAGGAAAGTGAATTATGAAGAGGAAAGTAGATTTTAAGTGAAAGAGATTAAAAATAGGAAAGTGTGCCTTACTTCTTAAAAACAAGCTGTGGATGCATCTTATTTTATTGGTAATTGAGGTATACGAAGGCTACCATGGCCATGGTGAGTGGTTGTGGTCACCACCAGGGTAGACTCCTTTAGATTTCTCTAATACAAATTCTTGACGAGAGGGACACGAGCATGAACAAATGCGTAGTCATTGATCGTAGTCGTCTTGTAATTTGTTTTAAATCCCCACTTCATACTTTTCATGTCTTAAAAATTGGATTTTCTTCAAAATTTAAAAATTTTGAAGTTGCCACCTAATTGAGATCGGGAAAAAGTTAGTTAAAATCAATATATAATCAATTAGATGTATTGATTTTAACTTAACAACTAATTTGCGGGAAAATCATTTTTGAAAAATTAGAGATTTTTAAGTTTAGGGGCTAGCCTATTAAATCTAAATGGGTACCACTTTTAACCTTTCAAATTTAACTTTATTTTTGCAAAATATCCTTCTAATTCATATTTATAAGTGAACTAAGAAATAAGATCATATCTAATTATAAAATGAAGAAATGTGAAAATCATTTACAAAAGGGAAAAATAATTTTTTTTTATATATTTTAAGTGACACTATAATTGCGTATAGGTGTTTCCATAGTTGTTATTTGGGATCACACTTTTGTAAATTATTTTCAAAAAACTTTAAGCATGTTGGTTTTTCTTAGTTAAAAAAAAAATTGTTGGGTTGACATTTTTAATTGATTCATTTTATTTAAGAAAAGTTCTAAAAGGATCCTAATTTAGTAAATTTATTTTTGAAAACTCTAAATAGCCCTAATTTCGGAAAAGGGTTTATTAACAAATTTATATTTTCAAAAATATTTTTCAAAGTGATAAACCATTTTTTTAATAAAAAATGCCTTTATTGTTTATTTATTTTGTCTGAAAATGAAAGGTTTCCTAAGATGATACAAAATGAAACAAAAGTAAAAAGAAAATATAAACAAAGTGAAAAAATTTATTTTAATATATTTTATTATGTAGGAAAATAAAATTCTTCTTTTTTTAAAAGGAATAAAAATCTACATCATTATTTTCTTTTTATTTTGTTTTCATTCTTTTTTTTTTTACATATAAGTGCATGAGTAAATAATAAAAGAAAAGGGAAAAAGAAGAAATAAATAATTAAAAAAAAAAAGGAAAATTGGATTTGAGTAGGATACGAGTCAACAATGGGGTTAGGATTTAACCTTCGGGCTAGATCTTGGTCAACCAACTTGGTTATGTGCATGGCATGTGAGTGGCTTAGGGAAGAAGATAGAGATGCGGGTAGTGATGTGGATGGTCCTCCATGGCTTGATTAGTATGCCAAAACGAGCGAGAGAAGTTGTTTTCATGTATTTTTAATCGACAATAAGGGGTCCACATTCAATGCTGCCGTGAGTGGTGGTGATTTTTAGTGTTTTTGGTTTAGGCAATGACGATGCTTATGCATAGGGGTTGGCTTGAGTGTGAAAGAGCAGTTGGGTCTTAGGTTTTCAAGGATGGCATACATGATGGTGGTGTTACTTTTGCGCTAGGTGATGTGATGGTGTTGATTTCATATGGTAGCTACGGTTGGGGGTTTTGGTTGAAGCTCTAAGTAGAGGAGCGCGTGATGGTGGTTGTGATTGTAGGAAGTGAGTGTGGCTATGAGGAGCTTAGAGCATAAGGAACTTGTAGATAGTGATATCTTTGCTCAAAAAGCTGTAACCTTAAGAGAATTCTAGAGGGAGAGAGTTAATAGTAGACTATGTGTTTAGAGAGAGAAAGCTTCAATTGAAGCTTTAATGGGGGATTTCAAGTGTTGCTTATTGTTGGAATCGAATCCCTAGTTCCTCTTTTATATTGGTTGATGCTCAAGAAAGCATAGGAAAGTCTAATTTTGCATTAAAATCAAAATTTCAGATTAATGGATATTTGACTTATTGATTTGATTTTAATTCGATTCGGCTTGATTTTGATTGAAATAAATAGTTAAATGCCATCCTTAGACAATTGTTTTTGCTTAAAATTCCCTTTAGAAACTTTGAATTGCATTAAACAAGCTTGAATCGTGGAAGAGGAAAGTGAAGGAAAATCCAAGTTTTGAAGTTTATCTTGATTTTCAAATCTCAATTTGATCCATTAAATGGTTCAATCTAGACATGATTTGGGATCCAATTCAAAGTAGGACATCCATTAATTAGGTGAAATTGCAAAGAAAAAGGAATCGAATGTGCTTGAAAGAGTGTTGTCCAAGAGGGATTTTATGCGAGAAAACAAGTGATAGAGGGAGAAAATAATAGAAAAAACCCAGGTTACCCAAGCTGAGGTTATATGCCTTAGCCACTAAGCTGCAGCTTTTTATTTAAGTTTGTTAATGCAACTCATTTTATTTGAAAGCTCTCACAACCTAAAATCATTTACTTCGATATTGAACCCAAATCCTCTAAAATGCATGAATTTCTATGATTAAGTCTAGTACACGTGTATTAATTAATTTAGCAATTTTACGTGCTTCAACACGTTGATCATGCGTCTAATTCAAAAATTGATTTTTTTTTTGTAAATTAATAAATTTAAGTTCAATTGAGGCATCATTTGAAACCATGATTAACTTAAATTGATTTCATCTTTACAATTCCAATATATCTAAAATGAACTATGGTCCAAATTTTTAATATTCTTAATTATAGCTTGGAACTATTAAATCGAGTATGTGTTCTTTAACTTTATTTGGCCCTAAAAATGAGATGGCTCTTTGAAAATCAATTAAAGACTCTAGAATTGACTTGAGACCTAAGAAATTCTACTTTTCTTATATTTTTTATTTTTTCATTTTTTAAAAAATTATTTCTTGGTTTTCTAAATTTTCTATTTTTTTTGTGTGTGTATGTGTTTTTTTTTAAATAAGACTTTTTTATTACCTAAAATAAAATTTTAAAATTACCGAGTTGAGGGAGCGGGGTGAAATGTAATGTCTACAGGGTTCATTACAGCTTACTTCGTTGATTCACTTGTTAGCTTGGCGAGCTCTATTAGTTCAAACTTTAGTTGCTCTTTGCATAACAATTAACACATTCTCTAGGAGTTGAGTTAATCTATCTGCTTGTTTGTTGATCTCAGGGTCTACTATACTCGACATTCTTTACCTGGTGCATCACTTTCATTGTCACCAACCATTACGTTCACGTTAAGTTTTGTCATGTTTTCACTCAATACGATACACGACTCTCTTTTAACCAATCAATCCTACAATCGCCATTGCTACTTTGACAATAAACCAAATGCATACACAACACTCTAACTACAACATTTCTTGTTTCTACAACACCTCACGCCCTACTCAGTTTTTAGACATGAGAATAGAGTACAAACAATGTGCTTACATAACTATTAATATTTCCAACTAATAACTGTAGCTTCAAATTATACATACACAGGCTCAAGAATACACTTCCCTACTCAAAACCTCAAGCTCTAATACTAAAGACGATAGGACACATAGTGTGTGTGTTGTTAAAAAAAGGGGGTTGCCTATGACTAGGTCTTATTGTAGCATGGATGGGTTCGTTAAAACTATCAAAGAAAGAGGGTTTGGATGGAATAAGGGGTAGAAGGTTAAGCAATCTATGAGATGCACAAACGGATATTATGCACCACTCAAGCACAATACTATGAACAACTTGTTAGATGTGATGCATTAGTTTAAGTCAAAGGGTCACTCTCTATAGTCCTTACTTAAGGGATCGATAAGAGCTAAATGGGTAGGGTTCTTGGTACAGGAGAAGTGAAAACATCAATATTTCATTAACAGTGAAAGAGAATCTAATTATCATAGTTTCTATAATGAGGTATTTATATCTGCACAACTAAAGTTACATGATGCTAGTTGTATTTACTAAAAATGTTAAGCTAATATATACAACTTTGTTACAAAAAGGAAAGATTAAATTCATACTCTCTCTAAAAGAACATTCTGGTGACAAAGTGCATGACTTAGGTAGTAGGATACTTGTTTTGTAGGGAGAGGCTTGAAGATTTGCTGCATAACAATTCTTGATTTGTCTGGGTAAGGTTAGTAGCAACGGGTGCTATGGATAGCTCGATATTTGTACATTGGTCATTTTTTGCTTACAAGGTGGAGTGGTCTCCAAAATAGCTCTACAGTGAGAGTTGGTAGCTTTTCAATAGTTTGGATTAACTGTGCTCTTACATTAAGACAACAATACACCTGCTACATCTTGATTACATGATTAGATCAGCTTGGCATAATAGGTTGGCTTCTTTTGAACTTGGGTGAAGATTGAGTATTTGTTTGCTAGGCCTTTAGCTTGAGAACGAGTTAGGGGTCTTTGAGGTTGATTCTTATTAGATACACTCAACAAGAAATTAAAAGAATAAACTTTTCACCTATTTATTCTACGTATATATTAAATAAAATTTATCTATTAATTTATAAATTACATTAATATATATCAAAAAAATTGTTTAGATAAGAAATTACATGTAAAGCAAAAAGAATAAATTAACATAGATATAAAAACTGTATTACTTTTTCTTTTCATGATAAGTTTGTTTGGTTGTTTCATTAGCAGTGCTAAAAAGAAGAACTCATTTTGAATATAAGTTATTAAGTAATTAATTATTCAATAATCTACATTTATTTTAGTAAAATTAATTGCAAAAAAAAAAAAAAAAACAGAATTATGTAATTAGTGTTATTTATTAATAGTTTATATGATAAGATTAAAATATATGCAATATGGCAATACAATTATTATTTATGATATGTAACTAATAAAAAATAGCAATTTAAGGGAATTTATTTAGTTAAATATGATTCGTAATTAATGAATTTAACGGAATGGATTATTGCAAAAAAAAGCTTAATATATTCAAAAGATAAATGTTATTCAAGTAATAAATGCATCGAGAAAGAGTGAAATGACATAAATGAGATTTGAATTCAAAACCTTATGATTGTAAAATTAAGTATCTAACAACTATATCATAATTGATTTTATGTTTTGCTTCTTAAAATATTATATTTAATATGTTTCGTACATTTTCTAAAAATTTTAAAATTTAATTTTTTTTTTTTGCTAAGTTTAGGGGCCCAAGGCCTCTATCGAGCCCCTTAGACTTGCTCCTGCCTTAAATCGAAATATCGCTAAACACTTATATATAGTTGAGGATACGATAAGCTAATATTACAACTTTAGAGGAGTAGACCTTTAGTAAGTACTTATGTGTTTACAAAATAAAGGTATATATTATAAGTACTTATACCTTAATAACTTATAGAGAAAATACAAGGTTTAGGCTAATTTGGATTATATGCTCCATAGCATTAAGTACAATTAAGGTACTTACAAATAATAAGTTGTTGTACCTACTTGTGATTGTAAAAAATTCTTGACCCTTTGCATGTGATGCCTATGAATGGAAATTGTAATATTTTGGTAGCTATGCTACATGTTTATGGTGTATTATATATGACAAGTTTGCCTTGTGTCTTAGAGTGTTTGTAACAATTGTTTAATCATCCTTAATTGAACTTAATCGAATTTAAATTACAAATCTAAAAGGTCATCAATGCAATCTTTTAGTGGCACATTTAGGATTTTGTGAACCAAATACTAGCACATAGGAGTGGCAAAAGATAATCTTTTGGTAACCTTAGACGAGCTAAGTAACAAAAAAGATTTTTCCGATGGTTTAAAGAACTTGTTTGATAAGGTTTTGAAAGGACTAAATATTCTCCATTACAGAAGCCTAGAAGCCTAATTTTAGTTGTTAGTCGATTGCGTACGCTTCTCACTGAATTAATTTCTTTAATTTGACTTCGAACTAAACAAAGACATGCTGTTGACATTTGACTCGAAACGTTGCAGTTAATAAACTTGCTTGGCTATTTTATGTGTATGATGCTTATCTCATTTCCACGTACTAAGCATGTAGTCTTGCACACGCCCTTAGATTCGCTTTACGAGATCGCCTTGAGGATGCCACGTGTATGGCTACCCGCAATGAGTCGAGGGCTTTTGGGAGGGGGAGCGATGAGAAGACAGCATGTAGATATACTATCTTTTTATTTTTGTTTGGTTGCAACAATTGGGTCTTATTTGTGCTACCTAGACTGATTTTGTCTATAGTTTTTAATGGATAAATTTCTAACTTTAAAGAGCACTAAATTTTTATAATGATGATATATGTTTATTTCAGTATTTTCCCCTGTGCTTTATATGTTTTCGCTGACTGATATGCTTCGGAGTAATTTAATTATCAGTACCCTGTGTATATTAGGTCTTTTAGCAGTAAGTGGTTAACTTTTATCATAAAAAAGGTGTATACGACGAACTATTATAGTTTAATTGCTTTTAGAATGTGATAATAACTTTGGAGTAGCTTTTATACCAATTGAAGCGTGGAGATAATTTATGTGTATAATGAAGTGAGTTAATATAACAGTATGGCATGTAATTTCAAAGTTGAATGAAAAAAAGAAAAAAGAAGAAGAAGATAATCCATAATTCTCTATGTTCCACCTTAATGATTGTAGGATACGACCATAACGATCTTTCCTTTTCCTCGTACATCTAGTTTGGAGAACTATTACATATTAATGATCTGTTATTATGAGATTTTGATACAAGTATTTAGGCCAAAATGAATGATCTTTGTGCTCAGTCTCGGATCAAAGCATTTTGCATTACAAGGTCCACATTTACGGTAATATAAAGGCCTGGCGTTGAGCAACTTTTCCTATATTAAATGCATATCAGATTAATACACTTTTACTGTTTTATGAGGCTGGTAAATTGCATGTAGTTTATTTATTTTTTCTTTTTTTTTTAATCAATTATTATCGTATGACAACTTAAAAAAAATGAAAAATTGATTAATGAATTATGGCTTTTTTCCAATGAACAAGGCTAGGATGAAAGAGACTTCATGCAGCCTAATTAGAGCCAAGTAATAATAGAATTGTTAGAACAACACTAGAACTGTCTAGATAATATGGTGAATTAAGGTTCTCCTAATTGGACTCCAAACAAAGTATTATTGAAATCATTTTTATGATTAATTTGCAAAGTCGAATGAGATTTTAGCCATCTCGATGTTTTGATACTGTGCTTACTAACTATGAAAATATGTAAAAAAAAAAAAAAAAGGGAAAAATATGTAGTTAAGGTTATATTTTATTCCCAATGTTAAATATAACATTTGGAATTCTCTTCACTAGTTTGGCAAAAAAAAAAAAAAAAAAAAAAGAAAGAAAAAGAAAATGCTCATTATCAAGGAAAAATAAGGAAATAAAAAGATATTAATATGTTACCTTATGTTAAGTGAAGTCTTCTATGGATTTTAGGAGAAAAATGGTATTAGTTTATAGAATTATAGTAGTGAATATCTTATCGATGCTAATTAAAATATTTTTGTCCAAATGGTTAAAAAAAACCAATTATTATTAATAGGTGAACGATTTAGTGACTATTTTGACTTACTCTAGAAAAGAGGTTCAAGTAAGAATGCAACTAGATAGGTCCTTTAAGGGTACAGAGCCTGCCAAACCTGATAGAGTTTTAAGATATGATTTAAAATTTTATATGATTTAGGGTCAGGTTTTAGGATTACGAAAAAATTTGATGGGAAACTCAATTCAGTAAAAAAAAGTATATATTAATAAAAATATTTATTTTTAACTTATACAACATACACATCTTATATAAGTTTTATATTGTACAATACATTTAATTCTTAATTTTTATTATTGTATAAGTTAGTAAATATAATTTTAATCCGACTTAACTTCTTCCCCTCTATTCTCTACTTAATCCCATATAAATCCTATACAAACCCATCTTTATAGGGTTGGGTTTTAATAATAGAGAGCAAAATCCTATAACATTTTTATAGGATTTTAGAAAATATTAAATTTGATAGGTAGAGGTTAGATTTTACAAATCCCATTCTGAATCCATCTCGATTATATCCGTAGGTTCAAGAAGAGCAATGATTGTTTTGGCCTGTTGCATTATAATAAAAGTATAATTACATTTATCATTAAATTTTTGAAACAACGCTAAGAGTAATGATAGAGTTGATAGCGAATAAGTTAAGCTTCGAGATAATTTCACAATAGTCTTTCAAACCTCCAAAATGATTTATATTTATTAATTCTCATGCCTTTCTGTTCCTTAATGATGAGCACATTCCGAATGCCGATTTTAATATTTGTAGCCAAACATAGCCTCGGTCAAGTCATGCAAGGAGTTTCATTTCTATACACCATCTCTTATTGGAGTTTGTAATAATGTCTAACTAATGAACATATGTGAGAAAATACATGTGCACCATATACAACATATTTTAACTTCCTATATACAAATTGGCCATCCTCAATATATATACTTAATACATGAAATCCTATTCCATGAAAGAAATTAGAAGAGCCCTTTCACTCCGTAATGGAACAGCTACAAAAAGGTCTTTTATCTTTTTATCAAATTAATTCAATTAAATTCTCTATAATTTAAGAGAATCTATTTAATTATATGTTTATGTTAAAAATTGAATTAAGGCCTTTATATTTTAAGTGAATTATTAAGACATGCACTTTTTTCCCCTTAAAATAAGTCCTCTATGTTTATGGCCTTGCACATAAATTGAAGGTCCTACTAGGTGCATTACATGAATGATAAAGGACTAACATTACTCACTTAATTGAATTTCATAAAAAAAAAAGAAAAAAATTAATATAACTATTGCAAACCAAGTATATAGTAGCGGTATAAATGTAAGTAATTAGTAGATAATTGTACAATTTTATAAAAAGTTGGTATTTCTTACTAGTTGTAATAGTAGTTGTAATAGGAAGAAAAATTAGTTATTTGCAACAATCCAATAGATTGAAATGTATCCTTATAAATAGGATAATATTAATAAGAATAGATAGAGAAGCTTTAATCTAGAGTAGTCGTCTTGTACTATTTAGAGAGCGATTATCTTGAAACAACTAAAATCAAATTTTATTTTTATTTTCATCACATTTATTCTTTTATTGATTTGCTAATGCCATACTTCATATCAATATCACGCTTTTATTCATAATAGAATAGGAATGATAGGTGGTAACAATAACTCACTCAAAACGTAGAGGATTAATTGAGTGTTTGCACAAATTGACTTCTATATACTTATCCCATTTCATAACCCAATGATATTCTAAATAACTCTTGTTTTATTGGATACATTGGGGAGGATGTATATTTGTGTTCAAATACAAATAGAATATGTATATTTTTAAGCTGTACAGATTGATATCCACCATTATAAGTAAAAGTTGTCCTCTATTTCGACTTAAAATAAATATAAATTCTTTCCATTGTAATATGTCCTTATGTTATTTATAAACAAAAGTTTCTCTTCTATTGGGATCATTCAATCGAAAAAAAATTCATAGGGTATCATACATCACATATAATTCTCAATAAAGTTTTCATATACATCGTAGTAGAATTGGTAATTTTGAAAACATCCACTGCCCATGTTTTTCACTCCTTACATGTGTTAAAATTTTACTTGTTTTTATGCACTACATATACAAAACATATGGTGCATAATACTTAATCCTGTAGCTGTGTCTTGAGATAGCCTGTCTGCAATAAAAATTTTCCTATGCATGTAAAGAGCATGGATTCATTGCTTGAAATATATGTGATGAAGAAAAACTTTTCACTAGAGGACGAAGTAATGGATATCGTGCTATCATTTAAGATAAATAAATGAAAAGGAAGCAAGTAATCATCTCTGTGGTGTGAATTTAACCAAAAACATATTCTTATCGAAATATTGGCTTGTCAAATGTCGTAGACAACATAAGAATGACAGTGGTGATATTTGTAGCCAAAAGTACCGCATCATCCACGACATTGATGGAGAAGGTGACGATGATTAACCGTATAAGGCTCCAGACCTATCAAGCCATTGAAAATTGGTTGGATTTGTATCGCATTTCTCTCGTTGGGCCGACATAAGTGGGCACATATCGACAAGGTGGTCCGTAGTTGGCCACCCAAAAGGCCATGCCTCGATTTTGGTTGTGAATCGGCACAAGCCACTCTCATATGGACTCCTTCCTCGTGGTCAATCACGTGCCACATAACGTATATATTTGAGTCACTTGCATGATTCTTGTGTCCGTGCCTGAAATGAATCAGATATGGATATTTTCAATCACCCTTCCCTTAATTTCTTTCAATTTACAGATTATTCTTTAAAATTATTTAAAATTTCAAAATACCTTATGATATTATCATAATACCATCATTTTTCTCATAATCTCAACTATTGATTACATTTAAGAGAATTTTAAAGAAATAAATTGAATTATATTGAGAAAAAATAAATTGAGAAGATCCAATTCTAAATCAATAATGCCTTTTCTTTTCTATTTTTGGTTCCCGTGTGTTATTATACAAGTATTGTCACACATATAAAGCATAAAGCTTCATGTATGTTTTATTTGTTTATTTTTTTTATTTATTCCTCATGTATCAATATGATGGATAACAAATTAATACACAATAGTGGAGAGGGAAACCAGCTAGTACTCACTTTATACTGTTTCTGGCATGAAGCATTGGAGTTACGGTTCTTGAACTAAGACAGCGTGAAGATTGTTATATCAATAATGTCATCATACGTAGGTGTGTGTTAATTATTATTAGTGTCTTTTCGTTGTTTAGTTGAGTTTTCTCTTTTCTAGGGCTTTGATGGGTTGTTTTGTTTGCATTGGTTCGATTCTTCTATGGAATTCTGCCAAGACGTTGGTTGCCTATGCTGCATTTGGATATGGGGAGCCACATCACGTGACTTTGTTGGTCGATTATCTCTACATGGTGAGGACTAAGTTGGGACAGCCCCGATCTAGAGTCTATGGAGTTGAAAAAGACTAACAAATAATTAGAGAACCAGCCGACTCCAAAAGTTCAATCTACAGTCATAGCCTTTAAATAACGAGATACATATTCTCAAATTTTTTTTTTAAAATTATGGACAAAATTATAATTTATATAAATATAGAAAATTAATGCATTTTCTCTATAGTAAATCGAATTGCAAGTCAATGATTTCCATAGTAAGGTTGTGCTACTATTAGACTTTTGTTGGGTGGTTCAAGTTGAAGGTAGCCTATAAAACTAGCACACATAAGCTAGGAGGACTGTCGAAAGTTGTCATAGTGCAGTTATTCTAATACTTAAATTAGTTGAGTTAAGAGTTTGAAAAGAGGGTAAGTGTATAAGGAGTGTATTAAAGCAAGAGAGTAAGGATCCTTTATCTGCATTCTTCACCTAATATATATAGAGATGGTAGGGGAGCTAATTTTAGAAGGTGTATCACGATCCTAAGATCTTCTCTTTGACTTAGATCTTGTGGGGAGGATCCTGAACTAAGCATGTGTTAATGTGAATTTTTCTTATTTGATCGAGCTATTTCTACCTAATCTTTTTTTTTTTTTTAAAGCTAAGTTGGCTTTGCATGTGATGGAATTAAGGGCCTAGGTTCCATGAGGTTGGACATAGATGAGAGCTTGAGTGATGTCTTCTAATAAGGTTGGTTGAGCTTTTGGTGGCTTAGTCGGGGCATTAGTGAGATCATCCTTAGTGCTAGCAACTTGATCTAAATCATGACGAGGTCAGCCAAGCTCTCGAAGCTCAACTGGGCTTTAAAGAGTTTGGTTTGGGCTTTCAAGGCTCTGTCCAAGCTTAAAAGAAGTTAGCTTGGGTTTAGAAGTCTATGTTTAAAATAGTCTATCGATAAGTGATTAAAATTTTCCTATCTCATCTGTACTTGTTATAGAAAAAAAGGAGAAGTCCATTTTTTATATCCACTTCCAAATAAATTTATGTGATACGTAAGACACAAATGGCATGAATTATGTTTATTTTTCAAAGAGGAAATATTAAGATAAATGATGTAAAATTCAATTCCATATATGAATTTATTTTATTCTTATCTATTGATCGCCTGTGGTACCAAATCTAAAACATATGTGAGAAAATAGCATTTAAGAAATACACCTTGCAATAAGGAGGTGCAAAATTGGCTTTTGCCCCATGTCAAGTGAATTCATCTCCTCTTGTGTTATGATGACAGGGTTGACTCGAAATCTAGGGGTGCGATGGAATATGGTGAACAAATAATCATATTGTAACAGGTATATATATATTCATACTCTATTTGATCAAATAGATTTTGTGTGGATATTAAAGGTCATAGGGTAGGTTCTAAGTATATATTTTTCAAAGCTTACTCGTACGAGTAGGGCATGCACACAAAGTCTTTCTAAATGTTTATTAGAAAGGAAAAAAAAAAAAGAAAAGAAAAGAAAAGCCTAAGATCATAAGCTAATAAGTCTAAACAACTAAACCTAATGCCACTCCTCTTACTTTATGTTTCTCATTCTTTGTTGTTTTTTTTTTTTTCTTGTTTTCCTCTCCAACTTTATATTTCCCATCCTTTCCTCTTATTCTTTCTTATTTCCTAAGTTGTTAGATCATATAAACATGAAAAAATGGAGGTGTGAAAAATTAATTTTTTTTTTAATTTCACATATTTTACTATAGGTTTCATAGATTTTGCATATAAAAAACTTATAATGTCAAATATATTTTATGTTATTTGATATCATATAAACTTATAATTTTTAGAAAGAAAGGAAAATTTTGCAAGTTCTATTGAGTGCCCTATATCTTGTAGGTTCTACGGGTATAAGTTTTAAAGTAGTTTTAGAGTATCACATGATAGGTCTTGGTTTCAAAATTTAGAAATTTGTACCTTATAGAAGAGGACATAGGTAGAGTTTTATATTCTATTTATCCTGTACCTACTCACCATTAAGATAAAATATATATCTACATGTATATAAAATTTGAAATTACAAATTTTTTCTTTCTTGCATTATGTAAGGATAACATTTAAGGATACTAGTTGTTCATTTGTTATCTTTCAAATATGCCCTACCGTATTAACAAACATTTTTTCTTTAAAAAATACGTTTATATGTAAAAATAGATAGATGCTATGGAGCACCACAACTATAAGAAGCGCCACCAAAGCGAAGTATGTCACCACAACGAGTGCTGCCATCATGAGGGGCATTGCCAATGTTCTACCATATTGACAAACATTTTTCTATTAAATATATATATATATATATGTATATGTTTATGTTTATATATAAAAATAGCTAGATGTTATGGAGCACCACAATTATAAGAGGTGCCACCATAACGAGGATTGTCACTACGACGATGAGTGCCATCAATATTAAGGTGCATAACCAATGTCCTACCATATTAACAAACAGTTTTTTTTTTCCTTAAAAATGTATGATTATATGTTAAAATGGATAGATACTATGGAATACCAACTATAATGAGTGCTACCATAGTAAGGAATGTGGCTGTAACGAGGAGTGCCCCCATTCTGAGAGGCATTGCGAATGTCTTACCACATTAACAAATATTTTTTCTTAAAAAAGGAAATATGTATATATGTCAAAATAGATAGATACTTCAGAGCACCACTACTATAAGAGGTGCCACCATAGAGAGGAATGTCCCCACAACAAGAAGTGCCCTATCTTGAGGGGCATTGCCAATGTCAAGAGCTTCATCAACTCCATAAGAAGAGCTACGACCACACCATGAGGACCATTAAAATCAACAAAGAGGCAACATATATGAACCTCATACTTTTTATTTTCATAAATTTATTATGTTTACTTCTATATGTTGTCTTCACTTTCAATAACGTTCTATTAAATTTTTTTGTATTCTTATAATTGTATAATAAGATTATAGGCATTTGAGATATACATAAGATAAAAAATATCCCTAATAGATCTATTTTATGCTACTCAAATTAGCTATAAAATTAGCTGATTATTAATATGTCGCCTCATAGTAATGGAATAGTAAATCTTTCATATAAATAAACTAATCGGAGATATCTTCAAGCATATGGGCTTCCCATGATTTAAAGAGTGTACATATATTGCGAGTACATATGCTCACAACCATGTAGCAAGAGAAGTAGAGGGCTAATATTAATGTTGAGAGGAGTGGAGTTTGTTATTAATCGAATATAGATCCGAAAATGAATGATTTCTAACATATTTATCCCGATAAAATAATTAGTTGGCAAAGGAATCATGTCTCGCCTGGAGCCCTGATCAATAGTTTAAATCATGTTTAGTGTGGGTTTTAATCAGCAGACAAAGGCAGGGCCACCAAGTCATTACACATCGGTGCATCCCATGTGGGCTTCGTACAGCGAAAATGCCTAGACATGAAAATGATTGGTGTGGACCCCAGTAATTGTCTCCTAGCTATTTCGAGAATTAATGCATATCCTCTCCCTTATTTAATTAAGCAAAAGCGACAGGAAGTGCTTTCATGTCAACTTGATTAACAAACTAATCTTCTTTTCGCGTATTTTTTTTTTAATATATTGTTGATTAACTAATCAACTAGGACCCGCAAGTATTATTAACATTCGAATATTTACCAAAGCAATATAGATTAAGTCCCACTATGTCGGAGTTTACTCTATGAACGTCGATCGCAACTCCGAGTAACAAAAGGAGAATGACTGCGGCTTAGTCATGATCGATAGGATTGCATCAACACAAAGAGTGATTGCTTTAGGACAGACCAGTAGATATCCCAATATTATTATCGTCCTATTGTGAGAAAAAAATGACCCCCATTGTTACATATGTGAAACACCAATATGACAACATGACATCCACACGATAATAATTGGAAAAAAGAAAATTATCATGACACTTTTTGAATGCAAAGTTTTTTACTCTTATAGAAAAATGTTGAAATAATCACGAAAGGTAATTAGAAATATGAAAATTAATTACTTATAATTCAAGATAATTACTATATTTCATATGAAAAAGTACGTTTGCCATTCTCGTTGAATGTATGACTTTAATTCCTATCTATCATTTATTTATCTTGGTGACTTGTTATAAGAAATATTAAATTCCATATCTAACCTTACCAAGGTCGCTCGAACTTGGTACCAATGACCAACCATATTTCATATCTAGCTTTAGAGAGCTCTTTAGAGTTTTTCTCCATTACTTTATCATGATTGAAAAACTATAGAGGAACAATTCATCTCTTGTGTTAATACATTGGAAACTAGAAGAGATACTTAGGGAAAACATGGCCAAATTTATTGCTGCCATAATTGAGATTCTGGACCTTAACATGAAAATAACACTCAATTCCGCCATTTTAGGAGTAAAAGACTGTTGTTATCTCTTTTGCTCCATCACAAAGAACACACCACAAACCTTTGCTGAGTTCTAGTTTTGAGCTACTAAATATATTGATTAGGAAGATAATATTTTAGCTTGAAGATAATCCGAGTACCACCCCCTTAAGAGGCAAAGTGATAAACAAGGCCGACCACCTGCTCTTGAATGGTTTTGCTCTCGACCTATAAAAGATAGATAAGGTTGACCTACCGACAACAACCTCCCAAAGAAGGGTAATATCCCACCTACAAGGAGAATCACCAACTCTTCAAGTCTCAAGATCATATCCTTATGGAAATTTGAGACCAAGACATCATTGCATGGCCCTTGAAAAGGCATACTAACCTAATGCACTAATGAGTTGACAAATACATTACATTCCAAAAAGAACAGTTCCATAAGATAGCTAGTTGCGTCCAACTAAAAAATTCCATAAGATGTTATCTCCATAAATACATTGACATTGATGAACCTACCAAGCGAAATTGAGTAAAGCAAAATGCTAGCCTATCCTTAACTACAATTGCAAGTCTCATGCTAGACAAATTAGTAAGGTATGTGAACAAAAGACAGGGAATCCTAACTACATACCAAGGGAACAACCAAACAAACCCAAGGAAAAACGGGATTACTTGACTCAACTCTCCCTCTCGTTCTCGTCTAACAACCTCTAGACAACTCCACATTCTATCAACTTGACTTGCTTAACTAGGCATTCTATCAACTTAATCTTGTCCAATGGTAATAGCATCAATCTTATAGTCATCCGTAACACTATAACATAGCTCTGCACAAATGCTATTTTACATATCCTCCACTACTTCCATCATTGCTTACTAGCTAGGTGAGTAGGTGGAGGGTAGGACCTTCATGTCTACAATAGATACAAGAAAAAGAAGAGAAGATCTCTATACTCATGTCAATTAAGCTTAGAAAGATGCTACAAAAACCTCTAAGATTTTGAACTCTCCCTCGTTGAAAAAAGGCAACCCTTAAAGGGCTAAAAGGCAAAAGAAAAAAAAAAGCTAAGGTAGTTAATCCTCCTTTTATAAAGAAAGAGTGATAGGAATTAGAGCATCGGACCTCTGACTTAAGCCCGAGCTTGAGGGATTGAGAGTATGGTTAAGTGAGTTCTCTTGTGTTGACCTGTACCTGATGAGCTTGAGTTGCTTCAATCTACTAACTTGTTGCCTTATTCGATTCGAACCATCCCATGCCTATCAATAGTCTTTGATTGCCCACCTAAGACACACTCGGACAACAACTTAGCCCACTAAACCCCTAGCTCAGCTAACTTGAATCTAAATTACTTAGGGCATATTTGAACTAAATCCACCTCGGAAGAACCCCAGTTTTGCTAGATACCACTACTCGATAGTCTTTAGCCTTGCCATATAGCTTTGTCTGTTTTTGCAAGAAGTTCTCCCACTGGTTGCTAGTTATGTGTCTAAGCAACCATGTGACATGATCTTCCGTACAAGACGAATGCTTTTATTGATTTTTCATCCATGCCCCCTAACATTCCTTATTTTGGATAATACTCTTTTAGTCATTTTCATTTATGGTAGTTGCCTTAATGTTTCAGGTATAAATACCTTCTTGTACATTACAGCTACAACACATCAACATTATTACAAAATATTCCAAGTCTCTTTTGGTTGCTTATAAATGTTCTTTTTTATTTAGTCGCTCGCAATTATCATATCCTAACTCTTAAGCAAGGCTACGTGATGATTATCTTCATTGGACCAATTCGCACATCATATTGAGTTGATTCGTGAGTCCTCAATAGTCCTATAATGCATCATATCCTTGAAACTGATCATGGGTTTTGCTTATTTTTTACTTATTTCGTGATGCATGCCATCTTTATTTTAGGCTTTTAGGAAGCTTGGATTCATCCCTAACATGGCTGACCTTATCAGTTTTTGGCATGGCCCTATCATCTTGGTATCAGAGTAAAGGTTCGATTGGGTAAGTTGTATTTGAGCTTTATTGTGAGTAGTGTTAGTTATGGTAGTGTGTTGTAGTTGTGCGGAGGTTAGTGTCGAGCTTGAATTTTTCTCGATTTTTTATTTATTTATTTTAGCCCGATCAATATTAAATCATAACTCGTTTAATACTAATCCTTGACTAAGAGTTAAAAAAAAAATTTAGTTTTTCTTTTGAAAATTGTTTGGAGTTACCATTTAACCAGAGTTTGGAAAAAAAGAGTCAACTTATAACCAATTGAGTAAATTGGTTAAAATTTAGTTATCGATTTTTCAATAAAACTAATTGTTAAAATTGTTTTTGAGACCTGATATTTGGATCTGATGGCTAACTTATTAAATCTTTAACGGGTACTACTTTTAACTTTTCGAATTTAAATTTATCTTTCAATAATACCCTTATAAAAATAATATCTAATCACATGCAACTAAATAAATTCAGTTGAATATGAAAAGGATAAATTGAATAATTATTTACAAAAGGTGGAATAATAATTTTTTTTTTCATATTTGAAGTTACCTTATAGTTTCCTACGAATACTTACGTAGTCGTTATTAAGGATCAAACTTTCGTAGTTCATTTCCCAAAAACTTAGTTGTGTTAGTTGATTTTAGTTTGGAAAAATAGTTGATTTTACATTTTTATCAATTCTTTTTTTACTTGATACCGAATGGGTCTTAATTACTCATTTTTGGAAAATTCTAAAAGGAATCCTAATTTTGAAAAAAAAAGTCCATTTATTTTTATTTATTTGGAAAAAAAAATTTATCTAAGTGATAAAATATATTTTATTATTTTTTACTATTTTATATTTATTTTTTTTTACCAAAGCATAAAAATTAATAAACAAGACAAAACTAGCCTTTTCTCTTCTTCTTTTTTTTTTTTATGTTTTTCTCCTTTTTCTTTTTCTTCATCTTTTTGGATTTTTTTTTTTCGTTTTTCTTTTTCTTTTAGTTTTTTTTTTCTCTTTTGTTTCTTTTAAAAAAAAAATGCAAAATACAAGAAAAAAAAATACATAACAAAATAAGGGAAAGGACGGGCCAATGGGGTGTGGATTAGAGGTATTGGTTGGACGATCAGGTTTGGGATGAAGAAGGGTTAGGTTGGAGGGCTTGGTTCGGGTTGCAGCAAGGAGGATGAAACAAACGACGATAGAGGCTTCTTACAGGTGGTTTCAAGCTGAATTTTTTGTGGGCAACATCGGTTTCATGTGTTTTTAATTGGGACTAAAAGGTATAGAGAGAGTGCTGTGGCCCGAAGTGGTGGTTTATTGGTGGTTTAAATTTGGACCATAAGTGGTGCTGGTTGTTGTTGTGAGTGGTGGTGACTGGGCTTTGAGGAAAGGTTGGGTTTGGGGTTTTAGAGGGCTACAATTGCAGTCGTGGTGGTATATTTGGTTGAAATGCAATAAAGCTAAGGCTTTTAGATGGTAGCTGACCGATTAGAAACCTTAGGATGGTGATTCGCAAGTTGTAGGGCACAATAGTGGCTGAGATAGGTTTGGTTAGATAGTTGGGGTCGTAGAGATCTTTTTTATTAGCTTAGTTCCACTCAAAACAATTCAAGCTTGCATTAGTTCTATAGAGAGTGAGCTTGTCTGTGGATGGAGAGAGAAAGAGAGAGTATGTGTGTTTAGAGTGAGAATTAATGATGATTGATTTGGGAATGGGAATGGGGGTGGTTATTTATACTAGTGGGAGCTTGAATATGCATGGAAAGTTCATCAATGATGGAATCAATCTTGAATGTACTGATTTTGAAAGCTAATTTGAATGGTCAAATGAATGAATTTGACCATGTTTTTGGATTCAATACACATAAGGTCATTTAGAGTATGAGATTGAACAAAAAAAAAAAGAGTGCTCGCATATGGAATTTGTGTGAAAAATTAAGGCAAAGTAAGAGGGATAAGCTGGAATTGCACAAGAAAGGGAAGGTAAAGGGGATGCTAATGTGGCACCATATAGTGCCATGTTAACTATGTAGATGGGTCATCATTTGCTAAGTGTCGACACGTGTCACCACGTGATACGTAGTCTTATGGTAGCGAAACACATGGCCATGATTACGCTAGAAAAAAAAAATGTGCAAGATTGTACATGGGGGATTCTAACTCAAGATCTCAAACTCATTCACGTTCTCAAGACCAAGTATATTATCGTCAGGTTGTTGGTTTATGCCTTATCCATATATGCAATCAAATTTCATATATGAACTACTAGATTTAATTCTAAACCTAAGCCCATCATTCCCAATTTGATAGCATTTTTTTTAATAAAAAGATATTTCAAATTTTTCCTATCTTATTTTAAGTTAGCTACTTTTATTTATTTATTATTTTTTTTGTATTTTTTTTTCTAAATTGTCTAATTTTTTTCTTCTTTTTATTTAATTTTCTATTTTTTATACTTTTTTTTCTAAATTTTCTATTTTTTCATACTCTTTCTAAATTATGACCTTTTACCTTATTCTAAGAAAAATCTAAATTTATAAGGGGGCAACAAAAATGGGGTGTCGAGCCTATAATTTTATCTTAGCCGTAGATAGCTCATTTTTGTCCCCTTATAATTTTAAATGTTTTTAGAATAGGGTAAAGGGTACTAACTTAGAAATAGTATAAAAAATAGAAAATTTAGAAAGGTACAAAAAATAAAAAATTTAGAGAAAAGCACCAAAAAATAGAAAATTTAGAAAAATAAATAAATAAATAAATAAAAGTGGATAATTTAAAATAGGATAGAAAAAATTTTGAAATAGCTTTTTTTTTTTTTTTTTTCAAATAAATGCTATACATGTTGGGAATGATAGACTTGGGTTTAGAATTAAATCTAGCCTTAACTAACCTAATCTATATGTAGAATTTGATTGCTTATATGGATAAGGCACAAGTTAACGGCCTGATGGTAATGCACTTATTCTTGAGAAGGTGAATGAGTTAAAGATCTTGGGTTCAAATCCCCTATGAGCAATCTTGCAAATTTTACTACGAGTCGCACTGCCATAGGACCACGTGTCATGTGATGATACGTGTTGACACATAGCAGATGATGACTCGTATACATAGTTGATGTAGCACCATATGGTACCACGTTAGCATCTCCCTTTCCTTCACTTTCTTATGATTTCCTTCCATTTCTTGCACAATTCCAGCTAGCCCCCCTTACTTTACCTCAAATTTTCACACAAATTTAACAAGCAAGCACACTTTTTTTTTTTTTAGGTTTAATGTCACACTCCACATGGCCCTTTGTGTATTGAATCTAAAAATATGGTCAGATTCATTCATTTGACCATTCAAAATCGGCAAAAAGCTTGAAATTTGAGAAACGCATTCATGATAGATTCCACCATTGATGAACTTTCTATGTATATTCAAGCCCCTACTAGTATAAATAACTACCCCATTCCCATTCCCAACATCAATCATCGTTACTTCTCACTCTAAACATACGCACCCTCTCTTTCTCTCTCCACCTGCAACTAAGCTTTTTCTCTTTAGAACTAGTGCAAGCTTGAATTATTTTGAGTTGAACTAAGCTAATAAAAAAGATCTCCATGACCCCAATTGTCTAACCCAACCTATCTTAACCACTGCTGTACCTTACAACTTGCAAGTCACTACCATAGGGTTTCTAACCCGTTTGCCACCATCTAAAAGCCCTAGCTCCGTCACATTTTGACTAAATCCACCACTATGACTACAATCAGAGCCTTCTAAAACCCTAAACCTTACCTTTCTTTGAAGCCTAGTCACTATTACTCGCGACGGCAACCACCACCACTAATGGCCCATATTCAAACCACCAACAAACTACCACTTCGAGTCGTCGTAGTTTGCCTACCCCAACCAAGTCTAATGGAAATTCACAAAATCACTTTCACTTACTTGAAAAGCCCACTAGAATGGCTTGAACCACCTATGGTAGTCGCTTCTCCCTCCTTTCCTTGCAAAATCACGTGCAATATACTTAAGGACTTGAATTGGGTTAAAAAGTCCAACCCGGATCCACACTTAAACTTAGACTCCCAACTCGCATGTTTCCTGGTCTAACTAGTTTTGTTATTTTTGTTTTTAATTATTTATCTACTTACATGTACAATTTTTAATTAAAAAAATTCGAAAAAGAAAATAAAAGAAAACAAAAAAAAGAAGAAGAAAGGATGAAAAAAACAATGTAGGGAAGTTTAGTTATTTATTTATTTTATAATTATTTTATTTTCCTTCTTCAATTAAAAACAAGAACAAAAATAAAATAAAAAATAATTAAAAATAAAAAATGAATAATATTTTGTCACTTTGCAAAACACTATTTTTCAAAAAAATAAAGTGAAATTAACATTTTTCAAAATTAGAATCTTTTAGAATTTTCAAAAAAAAAAAAAAAGAGAGCTAAAAAACAAACCAATTTAGGACTCTTTAGAATTTTCCTTAAATAACTCGAACCAAGTTAAAAACGTAAACTTGATTAATTTTCAAAAGTTAAGAAGAACCAACATATGTAATAGTTTTTAGAGAATGAACTATGGAAAGTCTGATTCTTTTTAGAAGGTACATAGGTACTTACAGGGTGGTTTACAATAGTGAAATATTTTTATTTTCCCTTTTGTAAATAATTTCGATTTGTATTTGTGCAAATAAAATTATTTTTAACTGTAAATTTAGAAACAGTTCAAAAGGATATTTTAAAAGAGAAAATTAATTTCAGAAAAATAAAAATGGTATCCTTTAAGAGTTTAAAAAGTTAGCCCCTAGACTTGAATCGTTGGTTTTCAAAACCTTTTCTTAAATAAGTTTTCCAATAGACTAATGGCTAGGTTAAACCAATCCAATCAATTGATTTAACCTAACCTTTTTTTTTTCCTAGCCCCAATCGAGTGGTGACTTCAAGTTAAAAAAAAAAAGTAGAAAACCAAATTTTTCTTAACTCTTGCTTGATGATTAATATTAAATAGGTTAGAGTTTAATATTGATTAGGTTAAGAAAAATAAATAAAAAAATGAAAAAATTCAAGCTCGACAGGTTAGCAACTCCATTAAAGACATCAGGAGGGCTACTCACTTAAACCTTTCAAATTTAAATTTATTTTTCAAAATACTCATGTTTATTTATTATTCTTTTATTGTAAATAATTTGTTTTAGTTGTTATACTAATTGTTTGCATGCAACAAACATTGGGATATAGGGGGTTATTTATTACATCAAGGATGTAAGGTAGATATGGTTAGACTTATGTCGTCTTAGGATCCCAAGACGGGGTGCCATTGTATAGTTTGAGTGTAGTAGTTTAGCTACTGCTCGAGGTTAATTAAATTATCTCACTTAAGATTCAATATGACTAATGAACCGTTTTCTCGAAAATGTGTGAGGTTACAAAACTTAAGGACTTTTACAACCTATCCTGATTACATTCATGGCTTTTAGATTGGGGAATAAATAATAATGGGGCATGTCACCAACGAAAGTTTGGAACTTTATCAGGAATTCCATTATATCATGAAAATGTTGTAATATATTTTCCCTGTAATACCAAATTAATTTTTGTATCGGACTTTTCTATTGTAAAATTGCAGTTTCCCTATAAATATAGAAATTTCGTATAAGTAACATTCTTATGTAACAATTCAATTTTCCTATATTGTAATAATGGAATTCTAGTAAAGTCCTAACCTTACACCCTTTTATATTGCTACCTTACTATTTAGCTGTCGATCCTTTGTATCTACGTGCCTTCATCTTTCCTTATCTTTATGTAAATGTTTGTTGTTACTCATGTTTGTAAATAATCTACTACCTTCACTATCTTTATAATTTTTTTTTTCTTCACCATTTTAGAATAGAACGAGACTATTAACCTTTTAAGACATACTTATAGATCATTTTAACTAGCTAAAAACCTCATAACTAGTAAATAGTTTTCCTCATTTGAAAAGAGAATTGAACTTAGTCCATAAACATTTTCCCTCCCTATTTGTAAATTCATCACTTTGTTGAATGTCATTGGTTTTTGTTATCTTGTAAATAGACTTCCTTATCCACAAAAACATATTTCGTAATTAGTTATTAGTCCTCTAATTCATAAATATAAAAAATTGTTCTTATGTACAAATTTTTTGAGTTGTAAATATTCGTTTCCTTTTAATCGATCACCTTTCTTAATCATTCTTATCAATATCTCTATTGTAAGATAGTCATTTTTCATCATTGACAATAATTGGTAACTAGCTATAAATATCAAGTACCCTATGAGATTTTCCTTAAATCTTTCTTCTTGTAGGTAACCTTTTAAATACCTACAAGTCATAAGTATTTGTAAATATTTAGTCCCTTTAAGATATTTTCCACTATAAGTAAGATGATAAGATAAGCGAACCTCATTGTTATATTTCACTCCTTAGTTTCTTTTTACCCTTTTTCCTTCTTTTGAAACAAAAGTTTTCAAAAATAAATAAATAAATAAAGAAAAGAGAGAGAGAGAGAAGGGGAAGAGATTTGCCAACAGGGATGAATTCTTCATAGGAATTCATGAAAGCAATGGCTAACCAGGGAAACAACAACATCAACACTAAGGACAACAACAACAATGTCAACCCCAAAATCATCGACCCTATTGAGTTGAGGATTCTCTTACTAGAACAAACAATGGTGAAAATAGTTGAATAGATGAATTTTTTAGTTGACAGTATCGTTCTACTCAAAGCCATAATGTCATCAAATGAAGAGCACTCAGAAGCTCGACATGAAAAGTTTGTTGAAGCACCTCTTCTCGAAATAGAAGAGAAGATAAACCTAGCTTTTTGGCCTAAGACTTATTCTTTCTTGGTTGACTCAGAGCCAAGTCAAGAAAGTATCAAAGAGCTGGAAAGGAAACTAACTCAATAGATAACTAAAAATATAAGAGCACTTAAGAATGATGATGGATTCAAGTAAGCTAAGATCACTGACTTTTCTATGTATGATGTTAGGGTTTACCCAGAAAAATTCAAAATACCAGAGTTTGAGATGTATGATGGGATCAGATACCGAAAGCTACGTACTAGATTATATGTTCGTAAGATGGGTAGAATGTTCAAAACAATCAACTCATGATAGAAACTTTCCAAGATAATTTGACAGGACTTGCATTAACCTAATACACCTAGCTCGATCTCAGTCATCTCGATACTTGGGAGAAATTAGCTCGAGCATTCTATGAGTAATACAAGTTCAACATTGAGACATCTCTTTCAATTTGGGACTTACGCACAATGAGTAAGAAGAAAAATGAGTCCTTTAGGGAATATACCCAAAGATGGACAAGCATAGTAGCTAGAATCATTTCTCCTCTCTCTGAAAAAGAATTAATATTTGTCTTTGTTGACTTATTTGAGGAACCGTATTATGGGCACTTGTTGGGTAATACAATGGCCAGTTTTGCAGATTTTGTACTTACTGGAAGCAGAATTGAAGAAGTCATAAGAATAGGGAGGCTAACAGGAAAAAGATTAGCTCCATTGAATTCTAGGGCATATATTAATGATACAATTTCAAAACCTACACTAAGCAAAAAAGGCCCAAAAATGCCTAGAAGAAATTTCACTCAGATCCCCGTCTCATTATCTCAAGTCCTTGACTAATTAAGAAAGGAAGGCTTATTAAAATAGAAAGCCCCATTGCCAGGATACAAGCCAAGGAAATACAATCTAAATGTACAATGTGAATATCATTGGGTTAGTAAGGGCATTCTACTAACAACTGTTGGGAATTGAAAAACAAAGTTCAAGACCTAATAGATGCAGGGACAATCTAATTGGACTTAATTCAAGGATAGAGGTAGATTTCGCAATGACCTTTACAATGTTTGAAAAAGACAAGTGATTCAAATAAAGTGCTTTGTTTGAATTTCTCTTGTTTTAAGATATCTCATTAGCTAAAAGGTTTAGAATGAAGAGAGGTAAGATGAATCCTAAACACCAACCCTGAGACATTTCGAGACTTAAGTGACATTATCGTGAGACTATTGGACTCATTCCATAGAAAAGGAGGTCTATCTTGAATTTGATATACGGATCAAAATGAAGTTAAGCATTCGTATTCAATATCTCAAATACAAAATCCCTTGTCAACCCCATTGAGCCTTTTGAATGAAGTATTTTCAAAACCAAACTCTATCAAAAACCACCCCATAATGGGGCAAATAGGAGGTTGGTGGCAATAATCAAGAGAAAAGGTTAAAACTGATATGTCTTTATTGTAGTCACATCAATTTGATTGTAACTACTACCACTAATAACTTATTTCTTTTGAAACGAAAAAGCGTTATATACTAAATACTATACACTTTAAATTGCAAGCCAAAGGAAGGAATAAACTATGAAAGTTTGATTTCGAATAGTAGGTACATAAGTACTTATAAGAAACTAAGAGGTGACTTAAAATATGGCAAAATTTTATTTTTCCACCTTTTGTAAATAATTATTCAATTGATCCTTTTTCTAGATTCAATTGAATTTACTTAGTTGCATGTAAATAGATATTATTTGAATTCGGAAAGTTGAAAGTGGTATCCGTTAAGGGTTTAATAAGATAGCCCCCAAGATCTAAATACTTGGTCTCAAAAACCATTTTAAAAATTGGTTTTATCGAAAGATCGGTAGTTGAGTTATAACCAATCTACCTAATTAGTTATAACTTAACTCTTTTTTGTTGACTCCGATAAGATGGCAACTTCGAAAAATTTTCAAATGAATAGGGTAGTTTTACTGTTGTGTTTGTGCCCTATTGTACTCTGTTTTGAGCTACAAAAATAGAGCAAGTAGTCGTTGTGTGTTTTTTTATGAAATAGTAAGTTGAGTATTTAGAAACTGTATGTATGTTGTTTAGTCAGAGGCACTAGAGTTGGATAAAGGATGACTGATTCAAGTGTGAACACAAGGATTGGAGATGATAACAATGGTGTCATCCATAATGGCTGACAAACCTACAACATTTCCAGAAGTACAGATGAACGAATCAACGAAATGGTTAACTTGTTAGCTGACCTAACTAGAGTTGTTCATGTATTAGCCTTTCGACCTTTTGATACAACTCAAAATGCACCTTAAGCTACTCAGCTTATGAGAGGACAAATCCTAACTCAATAAAATCGAGGTGGAAGAGTAGGAGAACAAGTGTAGAGAAGAATTGACTTAGGTGAAGTAGGTGAAGAAGATGAAGAAGAAGGGTATGTTAAGGAGGAAGAGGAAACTACTAACCATGTAAAGCTTCAAATCTTAAGCTTCAATGGTTATAAGGATGCTGATAACTATTTGGATTAAAAGGAAAAAGTTAAATGAGTTTTTTATTATTATTAGTATGAGGACCGCGAGAAAGTGAAAGTTACTGCTATAGAATTCTCAGGGTATGTTGTATTATGATGGAAGAACTTTCAGACTATGAAGAGAAGAGAAGGATATAGAGAAGTCAGCACCTAGATCAAAATGAAAGGAATCCTTAGAAATAGATTTGTACTGGATACCTACTTGTAGGATACCTTTGCTCGACTCTAAGAGTTAAAACAAGGAAGCTGAATTACTGATGAGTATGTCCAAGAGTTCTAGATGCTCATGATTCGATGTGAAGGTGATGACCTTCTAGCCTAAACAATATACAGGTTTCTTATTGGATTGAAGAGCAAAATTTGAGACATTGTAGAACTTTAACCGTTTACTATGTTGGAAGAGGCTATAAAAATAGCCTAGTGTATGGAAAGACAGAGGAGGAATAGGCCAAGTCGACCATCAATGAGCCGATCTATCCAATCAAGCTGATTTGCTCAAGGAAGTTACTGATCTGGATATAGTACCGAGTCGAACAAGAGAACAGACGTTAGAGCTAAATAGAAGAGCCGATTAGTTGATGGTGAAGTGCAGTTGAGAACTTTTGAGAAGGGATAAGGATTAGTGCAAAAGACAAGTCATATTAAGTGCTTTGAGTGTCAAGGATTTTAACCTATGGCCACCCAATGTTTGAAAAAAAGAACTATGATCATTAAGGGAGATGCCTAGAAGATTGAAGTAGATAGTACGGATGAGGAACCTAAGGACAAGAGAGAGTTAGAAGCAGAGGTTGATGTTAATAACAAATCAGTTGAGGAAGATGCGTTTGTTGAGGGTTTGGACAAGTTAACTTTGGTTGTCTGACGTGCAATGAGTATTGAACCCTCTACTGGGGAGGAATAGAAAGAGAACTTGTTTCACATCACTTGCAAAAAGTGAACGAGAAAGTATGTGCACTCATAGTAGATAGTAGGAGTTACACCAATGTAGTATTTGCTGAGTTGGTTAAGAAGCTAAAGTTATCGACATGTAAAACCTAAAGCCATATAAATTGCATTGGCTAAATGAGAAGGGAATATTACATATTACTCAATAAGTAATACTACCGGATTTCCTTTAAGAACTATTTTGATGAAATTCTTTGTGATGTACTACCTATGTGTGCATCTGATGTGTTGCTAAGCTAGGCTTGATTTTTTGATCGGAGGGTTATTCATGACGGTTTCAAGAACACATATGTGTTTGAGAAGGATGGGAGGAAAATTATTTTAAACTCCATGACCCTGAGCTAAGTGAGTAGGCTGTAAGCCAAGTTAGCTCGAGGAACCAAGAAAGCTTTGGTTCTAAATTGAGTTGAACTTCAAGAAGCCATCAAATCTAACCTTCTAACCTTCTTATTGATAAAGAGACTTCTGGAATTGAAGGAACAAGTGAAGCAGCCAGAGGAGGAGGAGGAGGAGTTACTCGATGAGTATTCTGACCTATTTCTAAAGCAGTTACCAAAAGGGTTACCCCCTGTTCGAAGCATATAGTATTATATTAAATTGATGCGTGGTACTGTATTACTAAATAAGCTAACTTATCGGATGAATTTTGAACAAGTTGCAGAGCTTCAAAGATAAGTTAATGAGATGTTAGAAAATAGAGTATGTGAGAGGCAGTCTAAGCCCTTGTACTATGCCCACATTACTGGTGTTGAAGAAGAATGATATTTGGTGAATGTGTGTGAATAGTAGAGCTGTGGATAAGATCACAATTAAGTACATGTAGCCAATTTCAAGGCTAGACAACATGCTTGACGAACTGAGTGGTGCGAGAGTGTTTAGTGAGATTGACTTGAAGTTAAGATACCACTAGTTTCAAATGAGACAAGGGGATGAATGGAAAACTGCTTTTAAGACTTGACATGGCCTATATGAGTGGATGGTCACGCCCTTTAGGTTATCAAATGCCCCTAACACTATTATGTGATTGATGAACCGTGTTGTGAGAGACTTGATTGGAAGATGTGTTATGGTTTACTTCGATGATATCCTTATCTATAGTGTTGACCTAGAAGGTCATATTAACCATCTTCAAGCTGTTTTCTATGTCCTTTAAGTAGAGAAATTGTTCGGAAACATGAAGAAGTATTGTTTTTGTTAGGAAGAGGTGATCTTCCTAGGCTACGTGGTTAGTGGAGGAAGATTAAGAGTTGATAAAGGTAAAGTTCGAGCCATTGGTGGTTGACCCCAACTTCATGTGCCGAGTTAAGGAGTTTCCATGGTTTGGCATCCTTCTACCAACGCTTTATCCAAGGATTTAGTATTATAGTTGGATCTTTGACTGAACTAATAAAGAAGAATATAAAGTTTAAGTAGGAAGATAAAGAGGAGAGAAGCTTTGCCGAGATAAAAGAGAGATTGACCTCTACCCTAGTCTTAGCTTTGTTAGACTTTGAGAAAGTGTTTGAGCTTGAATGCGGTGCATTAGGTGTTGGCATCGGAGTTGTATTGATGTAAGGAGGCCAACTAATCACTTATCATAGTGAAAAGCTTAAAGGAACACAATTAAACTATTCTATGTATGACAAAGAACTCCTGGCATTAATCTGAGCTTTTCACATGTGGCAACATTACCTTTTGCAAAAGGAATTTGTCATATATATGGATCATGAGTCCTTGAGGTATCTGTTGAGCCAATCAAAGCTTTCTAAACGCTAAGCTCGATGGATTGAATTTTTGGAAGGGTTTAATTTCATTATCAAATACAAGCAAGGCAAGAATAATGTAGTTACCGATGCTTTATTAAGAAGACATGTTCTTCTTACCAAGTTGCAGACTAGATTATTGAGGTTTGAAAGCATTAAAGAACAATATTCTTGAGCCTAGTTTTTTTCTCTTGGTTTTTATAAATTAGCTTTTTTTAAACCGATTAATATTAAACTCTACTTGTTTAATACTGACCCTTGACAAGGGTTTAAAGAAAATTGTTTTTTTTTTTTAATATTTTGAAAATGCTTTGGAGTCGTCACCTAGTCGGAGTTAGTAAAAAGAGTTAAGTTATAACTCATTGGTTGGATTGGTTATAATTTAACTACTAGTCTAACGATAAAACCAATTTACAAGACAGTTTTAAAACTAGAGAAAAGGGTCTGAGGGTTAGGATTTTTAAACTCTTATGGTTACCATTTAACTTTCTAATTTTAATATGAATCTTAAAAATCACCTTTTAATAGACTATTTTATAAAATGAAACTCAATGATTGGTTAGGCGAATTGAATAATTTAAGTAATATAAACTATAAATGGAAAAAATAGGTTTTTCGTTTTTTACCGTAGCCCTATAACTACCTACGTACTCGCTATTTAAGATCAGACGTACATAGTTCTTTTGTTTTAAAACTTTAGTGAGTTAATTGATTTTATTTAGGAAAATTTTTCTAAAAGGTCTTAATCAGGGTTTTATTTGGAAAATTTTAAATAGGGTCCTAATTTTGAAAAAAAGGATAGATTACCCAAAAAAATAAATAAACTTAGTTTATTCTTGTTCTTTTTTTTTTTTTCCTTTCTATTTTCTCTTTCTTTTTCTTTGTCTCTCCCTTTTTTTCCAGTTTTTTTTTATAACTTATTATTACATTTACAAATAAAATAATATAAATAACTACATTAAAAAAAAAAAAAGGCTACAGATCGGGTCAGCTTTGTCGACTCGATTGGCTTTGGTCAGCTTCGGTTTGCTCAAATTGACTAGAAGAGTCGGATTGGAGTGTCTAACATAGTGTTTTTAGGTGTGAGGAATTCAATGGTGGTGGTGGTGGTTTTCATCGAAAACCACCATGGAGGACATTATCCTAAAGAGAGAGAGAGAGAGAGAGATCGTGCTAGAGAGAGAAAGGGTAGTGTGTGTTCTCCTTGGAGAGATTCTTATGCTTGTGTGCTTTAAAAATGAGAGACAAACCCTTATTTATATTGTTAGCATGAAGCTTAAGCTAAGAAAGTTGGGAAAATCGAATTAAATCGTTGAAATTCATTAATGGGTTTTGACTTAAAAAATGAATTTTTTTTCCCGTTTTTTAGGTCGATTTTAATTGCATAAATGCTTGAATTTGGACAAATTTTGGGATAAATTCAAAAGTAGGCCATGCGTATTATATGATTTCACCGTTAATTTGGTGAAATCGTGTAATTAAATTGGTAAAAAATGGCTTCAAAAAGGCCATACCACATTGAAAAAACTGGAAATCTAGGAAAGATAAACTGCGAAGAAGAAGGAGGAAGGGGGCACAGGCCACATACCACGTACCCCTATGCGTGCGTTGCAAAAATAAAGGGCGCGTTGTTTTGATCAATGTTGAGCACTGTTTCTAATAATTGTAGACCAATTTTTTGGTCTGCACTAATTATAACTCTTTTTTTGTTTAAATATATATTATATAAATACTTAAAATTAAATACTTATTAAAAAGATACCCTATCTCAAATGCATCTATATTTTTCCTTTTAAAAAGGAAAAGACACTTTGTGCTTGGTGAGATTCGAGCTCGGGTCTCCTTATTATTCATATATACGTATTACTATCAGGTCGTTAGCTTATGCCTTGTTCATATGTATAATTAAATTATATATATGGATTAGGTCAGCTTAGGCTAGATTTAAATCTAAGCCTAAACCTAACAATCATTATTGTTTTTTTTTTATCTAAATTAAAAACTCTACTTTTTTCTAAATTTCCTAAATCCTCTATTTTCTTAATTTTTTTTTTTTGCTTTCTTAAATTTTCTACTTTTTATGTATTTTTCTGCATTTCTTTTTTTTTTCTTTTTTTCTTTTTTACATTTTCCCCCAATTTAGGACCTTTTTTCTTATTCTAAAATTTCTAAAAGGAGTTAAAAATGGGGTGTCTACAAATATCAACATGATTCTCATTTTGGTCCTATATACAAACATTGTAGGGAATGAAGAATAGTGGATGAATACCATGTAGAAGATAGTTATTTCTTTTGAGGTGGCGAATTGTATGTGCTAACCTATTATTAAAGGAACTACTAGTGAGAGAAGTACATAGTGGAGGACTCTCTAGACACTTTAGAGAAAGAAGGATGGATGAACTACTGAATGATAGGTTCTTCTGGCCTAAAATGAAGTGAGATGTGAACTTGTGATTGAAGGTTGCGCTACCTGCAAAAAGGCTCAGAGCTGAGCTGAATAAGGGAGAGTGATACCTCTACTTGTCCTAACCAGACCATAGGCTGATCTAAGTATGGATTTAGTGCTTAGATTAGCTCGAACTACTCAAGGCAAAGACTTTGTTATGGTCAGTAAGATCGCACATTTTGTACCTTATACCAAAATTAATGATGCTTTGGCTATTGCTTATTTATTTTTGTAGGAGATTATTCACTTACACAGAGTGCTGAGGAGTGTAGGAAGAGGGGTAATCTAGTATGTAAGCATATCATTTCTAGTCAAGCCCCCTTAACCTAACTAAGAAGAACCGAACCCAAGAGGTACATAATTTTCCTTTTGGGAAGGTACTTCGAGTAGTGGGTACCTCGTAGTAGGACCTTAACTCGATTACTCGGGTCTTGTATGGATATGCAGGAAGGGGTGGGTGCTCCTAGGTGTATATAGGGGTTATGTTTGTTTGCGAGAATGGATTCTTCGTTAAGTGATGGATTCGTCAAGGAGCTCTTACACAAATTGTACCTAACCAGGGATGGATGTAAACTCATAAGCTATTGAGGATAGGGATAATCATCCAGGTCTTATTGTTAAAGAAAAAAGCTACCCCACTATAGTAGGTAGGTTGCTTCCTCTATCGTCGTCAAGGAGCTCTTGGCGAAGAGACCTTATGATAGGTTGCTAAAACAAATAGGAAGGGAGGACATACTCGTTCAGTATAATTTTGGAGAAAGACTATTGGCAGTAGGTGGAGACGTTTCTTTTGCCCCTATTAAAAGGATTTGTAGTTGCTATATCAAATTGATTCGCCAACATAGATGACACCTTGATGGAGGGCACTTTTAGAACAAGTCGAGAAAATTGTTTAGGAATTTATCTTGCCATGCCTAGTTTGATGGTGAAATGAATGAAAGGAAGTGGAATTCTTTCTTTGTGTCCGACCACGACTCAAAATTCTTAAACCATTTTTGGTGTGCTCTTTGGTGTCGGATGGGAACTAAGCTATTGTTCAGTACTTCTTAACATCTCCAAACTGACGGTTAAACAGAGGTTGTTAGCTGCACCATATGATCACTACTTTAAGCTATAGTGGGAGAGAACTTAGTCGATTTGGATGTTTACCTCCTTATGGAGTTTGCTTACAATAGAACCATACATGCCACCACTGGGCATGCCCCATTTGAAGTTACTTATTATTTCAACCCTAAGTTACCCTTCATTGTCTTCAATTAACTAAGAAGATCTAGAACCAAGAACCAAAGCTTAATCCCTCCAATAGATCTACCAACAACTCACCCAGCACATTGATCGAGCTGCCCTAGAGTTGAGAGAGAAAGGCAAAGGAAGGAAGAATAAGTAATTTCAACTTGGTGACTAAGCATGGCTATACTTAAGCAAAGAAAGATTTCCCAATAAGAGGAAGAATAAGCTATTCGCCTGAGCCAAAAGGACCATTTAGGATACTCTAAAAGATAAACAACAATGCATAATTTAGATGTACACTCAAGCTTTTGAATTCTTTTTGTGAATTAGAAAATCTTAAAAATTTGCATCCTTTATACATTTAAGTAAACAATTATTTTTTTAAATCTATCCAAATCCTTTATGGCTTTAAGACACTTTGCTGAATTTGAGTAATTAAATCCATATGATTTAAAGTTCCTTGTTGCTTAAGCTCAGACTTAAATTTTGGATTATGATATATAATGAGTTAAGAATTAGTTATTTTGATTTCTAAACTTAACTCTAGAGAGTAGTTATTTATCCTCCCTTTTAAAAAACTTTTATATTAGATGAACAAAAGAAATTTTTCCTTTGAAAGTCTTTTGAAAAATCAAAATAATTGGAGGTATTCAATGAATTAATAGAAAAATTGCTAAGAATTAGTAAGAATCGATCTTAGTCCTTTAGAAGAGAAAGACTCTTTCCCACTGCCAATTGCAAAAAGGAAATCGAATTTAAAATTGTTAAGAATTGACTTCAATCCCTTAGAGAGCAATTTGTTTTCCCACTGATAATTATTAAATGAATAATAAAGGCTAAATTAGTGGGGATCAACCTTGGTTTAAAAGGCTTTGGAGTGCTCGATATGTTTAATGCTATCGACTTTAGCCCTTACTGACATAAGAATGAATTGAATGAGGACCAATCGAATTTGATCCCAAATCCTACTCAACTTAGTAGGGATAATAGGTATTAAAGCATTCGACCTCTAACTCAAGTTTGAGCTCGAGGGCTTGAGAGTATGGCCAAACAAGTTCTCCTATGCTAACCTGTACCCGATGAGTTCGAGTTGCTTAAGTCTACCAATTTGCCAGCTACATGTCCAAGTAACCATGTGGCAGAATCTTCTGTACAAGATGAATGCTTTTCTTGATTTTTTATCTATGTACCTTAACATTCCTTATACATTACCTATTTTGGACAATACCTTTAAGTCATTTCCATTTATAGTAGTTGTTAAGTTTTATTTCAGTTTTCCTTAATTTAATTACGCTAAACCCAGCCTGCTTAATATAAATTACAAGACATAAAATTAAGGAAAAACTTTTTCCTTTTAAAAAAAAGTTTAGAAAAAAAAAATATTTTGGCAAAATAATTTGGAGTCGCCAATTAGTAAAATTGGTAAAAAAGTCAAATAAGGGTTTTTGGATAAGAAAATCTTAATTTAGCCACTAGTCTACTGATTTTCTAAAAAGTAAATTTTCAAAAAATTTAACTAGAAAGTCTAGATTCGGTGGTTAACCTATTAAGACCAAGTTACCATGTAAAAATTAAAAGAAATTAACAAATGGGCTTTTATTTTATAATGTTTCTAAAAAATGTGAAAATATGTAGAAGCATGAAAATGTATAAACATGAATTTTTTATTATTTTTTAATTATGAATTTTCAAAAATAAAAAGTTTTTATTTTTTTTTATGGTTGCCCTAGAAGTGTCTATATACTCATTAGTCGAGATAAAACTAATGTAGTTCTGATCTTTTTGGAAAAACTTTAATGGGTTGATAAATTTTATTTTTTAAAATAGGCCAGGTTTATGTTTAATAACTAATTTATTTTTATTAAAAAGAATTAAAAACCTAATTTTTATTCTCAATTAAAAAAAAAACCTAAAGACTTAATTTTCAAAAAGACTAAAAGTTAGTATTTTTTTATTTTAGGAAAAACTGACTATATGATAAAAAAAAAAATCTTAAAGTACCTAAATGCAATTTTTTATGAAATATGCAATTGATGTAGAACGTATGCCTAAGATGACTAAACTATAGAAAAAATGTCTGAATCATAGAAAAGACACCTAATTAGAGAAAAAATGTCTAAATCATAGAAAAAATGCTTAATTAAGGAAAAGATACGGTTTAATCCAAATTTTCTAAGATATGTAACCTAGATATAAATTTTATTCTAAACATATGAATCTTAATAAAAATATGCTATTGAACCTAAAAACTAATGGACTTTTATTTTTTTATAATTTTTCTAAAGATGTCAAAATGTGCAAAAATATACAAAAATGCAAATAAAAAAATTTTTAAAAAAATTTTTATTACGAATTTTCAAAAAAATAAATTTATAATTTTTTATAGTTTCCCTGGATGTACCAATATATCTGTTAGTCGAGATTAAACTAACGTAGTTCTATTTTTAGAAAAGCTTTAGTGGGTTGATTTTTTAATTTTTGTTTTTAACAAAAAAAATTGAGCTAAATTTATGTTACTTAATGATGTATCATTAAAAAAAATTGAGAAAAATATAACTTCATGAATCTTAAAAAAAAAAACCTAACTAACTAAATTTTTTAAAAAGATTCCAATTAAGATTTTTATTAAAAAAAAACCACTAAGTGCTAAAAAAATTTTATTTTTCTAAAACCCTAAATGCAAGATTTATATGAATCTATTGAGATACACAATTTAGATACATATCTTCACTAAAAATATGAATATCGGAAAAGATATGTATTTATACACAATTTTTATGAAAAAGATGTAATTTTTCTAAAACACTAATTGCAAGATTTATATGAATTTATTGAGAAATGCAATTTAGATGCATAATCTCGAAAAAAGATATGAAATTATATCTAAAAAATGCAATTTTGATAAAAAAAATGCAATTTAACTAAAAACATGAAATTTATCTAAAAAAAATACAATTTATCTAATTAAAATTCATGACATATATTAAAATTATTAAACAAACTCTACTAAAAAATAATTTAGTAAAATAAAACAAAATAAATAAATGACTAAAACGATTTACCCAATTACCTAAATAGGTCGGATCACCACAATAGAGTCATGCGCGTATGACTTGAATCTTTAGTTTGACCATGCACTTGAGTGAAACTGTGAATAGAATCGTGTGCGTATATAGATTGTAATTGCTGGAGGACGTAGACTGGATGTGTGGTGAGGTATCTGTGTGTATGCTGGACATGTGATCGTATGGTGAGCTGTGTGTGCTTGTGCTATGAATGTATCGTGCAATGTGTCTGGGTGATGTAAGTAGGAGATGTGTGTGAGGATGTGAGTGACATAATGGTGTATGTGTGTGTGTGATCATATGCTAAATAGTAGCGTGTGTATGCTAGACACTTAAGCAATACAGTGAGCTGTGAATGTGTCCTGCAATGTATGTGGGTAATGTGAGCAAGAGATGTATGTGAGGATGTGATGACGTGAAGGTTGTGTGTGTGTAACCGTGTGCTAAACAATAGCGTGTATGTGTGTAGGAGATTGTCTAAGTCTTGTGTTTGAGTGTGTGTGGAGATGTAGACGTGCAGGAGATGTATGTGAGGAGTGGTGTAAGTAGGAGATCGAGTGTACTTTGTAAAACGCGTGTTTTTTTCATAGCTTAATGTCCACTATTTATAGACCATAAACTTGGATCTTTTAGATCTTTTTGTCGTAAAGATTCAATCTTAACAAATTTAATATTCATAAGAGACAATGATACTCAATTTAGATTTGTTAATTTTATTTAAGATTTAATCCAATCCATTTTCAAGTTCTAAAAACCCCATATTCTATTTGGGCTTTTTATTGTAGGCCTGATTTAGTCCATCTTAATTAACCATAGTTCATAGCCCATTTAATAAATATTGAGTCTTTTTTTTGGCCCAGTTAAATTATTCAAAATTGAATTAAGGTCTAAATTCATAAGTTCAAATATGATTGGACTTTTCTTAAATAACATTTTTATAATAATGCCCAAAAATCTCTAAATTTACTAAATTGCATGTATATATTTTATTGTAATTTGACCTGACCTTAAATGACTAACTGACTTAATTAGGACACTTTTGAGAGTTCATATTTTTTATTTTCTTCAATTTTCGTTTTTTTAATTTTTATCTATTTTTCAAGTTTTTTATTTTTTCGTTTTTCAATTCAATTTTTCAATTATTATTATTATTTTTTTTGTAAACTTGGTTCAAAAGTAAAAAAAAATTAAAAATTAAAATAAAGGATAATAAAAATGGAGTTTCTACAATAGTTACCCTAATGTTTTGGGTATAAATACTCTCTTATACATCGAGTTGCAACATATATCAACATTATTACAAAATAGTCCAAGTCTCTTTTGCTTGCTTGCATTTATCACTCTTATCCTAACCCTTAAGTAAAGCTAGGGGGTGAATACCCTCATTGAACCAATTCGTACGTCATATTGAGTTGATTCATAAGTTCTCGATAGTTCCATGGAGCGTCATATCCTTAGAATTGATAGTAGGTTTTACTTACTTTTTGCTTCTTTCTTCGTGCATAGCATCTCCATTTCAGGCTTTTAGTAAGCTTGGATTCATCCTTGATACGGTTGGCCTTGTTAGTTCTTAGCATGACCCTATCGAAGAGGGTCTCTTGAAGGCAAAATATGCAAGACACATTGATCAAAACCTAAGAAATCCTTCTAGAATCTCTAGTTGTTTATGTGCCTTAGTGGTTAAACATTAATGAACAAAAACTACTCATACTACTATCATGCCATTATGGTAGCAACGCTTAACATGCATCACCTTACAGTTGATATGCTCGGTAACTCACACAAAACAAAATAAAAATATCAACCTCAAATCCTATCACAAATAATCAGAATGCTCGTAATGATTAAACAATTATTAAAAGACCAACCGACATATTAAGCGTACTCAACACAGTTCTCGAATCTCCATCTTCCACTATAAAAGGAAAACTAAGGAAAAACCTTTATACATCAATCCCATTGCACCTGGACATTGCCCTTCTTAGCTATTGCTTGACCCTCTTAGTAATGCATCGATAGACCTTACATACCTCATCAAAAGCATTGCTTTCTCTTAAGCAATTGCTCAATTTGACTACCGACTAAACTCCCCTCCTTCAACTTGGCATCTTTCATGTGGAAGAACCAAGTGAGAGAAGAATCCTAAAACCATATGCTTGAATGTCTTCCATTGAAAATATTTAACACAACATCCTTGTCTTTCTTAAATGCATGGATAAAGCATGAAATAGCTTAGCCAAAAAAACTTACCACTTAAAAGATCTAATAGCGAAAACCCAAGCCTAAACCTTTTAAAGCTTAGCTATGGCTTGACCACCCTTGTCGACTCAATGATAATGAGAGTAAAGGGCAAGTGGTGGCGGTAGATTTTGGTAATTAAGTTTCCTCAAGGTGAGCACAGCCTTACAACTTTTAAGTTCCAAAAGCAAAACAAAGAATTTAGCGGAGATAGGGCAAGAAGAACTTTCTAGACATAGCTTTCCCACTTAAAATCAAAGGTGGATAGACTTATAGACCCTTAATGGCTTAACTAACTCTCATTCCTCTTTATAAATAGGAGGCACACCCTCTAAGTAAATGGATCTATTCCAAGCACTTAGCCAATCATGTATATGTATACTCTTTCTCTCCCTCCTTTCATTGATGGAATATTCTCAACCACCTTCATTGACTTAAGTGTTAGAATACACACATAGTGTCACTTTTAGTGTCCCTGAAAGCTCACGCTTGTTTATCTTAGAGGACAATCTCTCTTTTGACTTACTCTATAGATGTTGAGGCCTTTAGATCGAAAACAACCTCCATCAACACTTTGCTATGCTCTTGTCTACTATTTTATGCCTAATTATGCTGTCTTTTGCATGTTGTCCATTCCTTTTACTTCATATTCACAATCTACCTTTCTATTATATTATACCTCTACTCAATTTGTTCCCTCAAATCTTGTTGCTCTATTACATCTAGATTGTACACTTAAGCCTATTTCTTACTATTTTAATTCCATATTTGTAAATCATCTCTTTGCTCATTTTTTATCATTACCACTTGAACCAACATATCCTTCATAAGCTTTAAAACACCTTGAATGACATGATTCCATGGCTAAGAACTGAATGTTTTTCTTTATAATTATATATGGGACTTAGTTCCTCTAGAAAATCAAAATTTTCTTGGAAGCAAATAATCTTTCATGCATAAATGTTCTCTCTCTAGTTTTAATTTCAAATAAAAAGCTCATCTATTTCCAAATGGATTTTATCAACATCCTAAAGTTAATTATACTAAAAATTTATTCCGATCAGTAGACTTACCATGATATACCTCATTCTAAGCATTGCTCTTCCCATAATTGGCCACTTTGTCAATAGGACATCAGCAATGCTTTTCTCAATGGCACCCTTAACAAGGTAGTCTACATGGCTTGCCCAACTGAATTTATTCATCTATAATATCCCATCATGTTTATAAACCTTACATGGCTATCTACTAGTTGAAGCATGCTCTACAAGTTTAGGACATGTGGCTTTGCAATTTTCTAATCTCCTTTAGTTTTCAAAATTTCATGCTAATTTATCTCTTCTTATTTATGATCTAACAAGATGTGATCTATTATGGTTTATGTGGATAACATTATTCTCTTAGGAAACAATGTCATTTGTTAAAGAATTTGTGTGTTATCTCAACTCTCATTGTTCCCTTAAAGATCTCAGTTCTCTTTATAGATTCTTTTGTTGTCTGAGTCATTACTACTACTAATGGGCTATCCTTATCATCATAGAGACAAATTTAAGACGCTTTATCATATGGATGGTATGAAAGAAGTTTGTACACTTATTGCTTCTTTGCATACCTTTTCCATGCATGGTTCATTGTCTCTTGTTGATACTACAACTTATCTATAGCTCTTGTATAAGATATCAAGAGGGGAGTGAATTGATATTTTTGGAAAAATTAAAATCTTTTTTCGAGTTTAATTAAAAACACTCCTCTTAATAACTTATGTTGGTGAATAGTGGTGTTTTAATAATTCAATGCATTGAGACAATGACAATAAACAACTTAAAGTAAAAGTGATAGGGAGAAAAAAATCAGGCTCAAGATTTTAAGAGCTTTGGCTTTATACCTATTATTGTCTTATAGCTTCATTGTTGAGAACTCAGTCTTCCTTGCCAGTGCTGTTCTACTTGATCCACTATTTTCTAAATCAAAATTAAGAAAAGTTACAAATGTTGCTACACTTAGCCTCCACAAAACTCTCCTTTGTCCATCTAACTTTTTAACAATTTAGGCTAATTACAGATCTATAGAGAAACATGTCTAACTTCTCTCACATATAACACTTAGTCACTTTGATGTTTTGTACAAATAAAAAATGAGAAGTACAGTAGAGCTCTCAATAGTTTCACAAAGAAAGAAAATTTTTGAATAATTAGCTTCGCTAAACTTTTTAAAGAAGCCTATGAGAAATCCTCTGTGTAGCTTTCATATAATAAATAGTGATCACAATAGGAGTCTACTGTTTCACTTCTTATGTATTTGTAAATTTTGAATCCCATGCTCTTTTATACTTCACTTCTTCAACGACTAGTTCTCCAATATTTAATATGACCCTTATCCTTCAAATCTCCCAACATTATCATGTGTCCTTGTATATTTGAAAAATATATGAGATTTTAATTGATCCTATTCTATAGCAACCATTCCTCGTTAATGAATAAACCTTATCATATTTTTCTGTTTAATATAATCTTCTAAAATCTGGGTTAGTTTGAAATTCAAATTTAATATCCATGGATCTTCAAGATTATCTTGATCTCCATCCGTTGCAAAGAAAATATCTTATCTACAGTTTTTCTCTCAATCTAATTCAAGTCATCTAGAAAAAAATCCTTTAAATAATTCGCATTCCCTTAATCAAATTTTAATTTAATCAAAATCCTCCTTAAAAATTAATCCCCATAGATCATAATGCTATCTAATGTGAAACTGGATTAAGTGTATTTCCTAAATATACCTAATCAAGTAGAGTTAGGTCTTGAATAAAATGTTGATTTATTCTTATGAGCTTCTTTCAGTTGAACCCTCTGATTAAGTCTCTAAAAAAAGCTTCTAATTCCTAGAATAGGCCTTTTAAAGTCTCTGAACAACTCATTGAATTAACTTACTGTCCCCTTTAATAGAAGTCTTTAAGTAACCTTCTCAATACATTTTGAGTTTATCTCATTAATAATATTTTGACATTTCCATTTAAGTCTCTGAAATACAATTTAATATTAGTTGAACAATCTGATAAGTGTTCTAAACACCAACACACTTGTTAATATACATCAATACTACACTTTTTGTTATCATCAAAATTCATGAGAAAACTTAACATCATCTTTATCTCCTTAGCAAACTATATTATCTAGCACTGACTCATCCAAATATCTCTTTCTTCATAACTAAATTATTGAGGTCCATGCATCAACCCATAGTTAAATTAGTAGGTGCCTAAATGGCTTCTTCGTTATCTAAAAGGTACTCTTTATCATTGCTTATTCTTACATAGACAACCACCTCTTCCTCTCATTGTGTTCACTTGTTGAATTGGGAAGTTTGTCGAATTTTGGTCAATCTCCAATTCCCTATGCAGTTATCTATGTCGTAATATCATCTCTTGGAATTCTACTTATTAGAAACCAATATCTTCTTCTTCTACTAGAGATGAATACAAAGCCATTGCAAATGGTACAATGAAAGCCATATGGATGCAGCATCTCTTATTTAAGCTTAGTTTCCAACTTCCTTACAATCTTATTCTATTTTGTGTCAACAATGGCATAACTTATCTTTGTGCTAATCTTATCAATTCTTGTATGAAGCATATTGCTCTTGGATATCATTTTGTTAATGAGTAAATTCAATGTGGTTCCATTCAAATCAAGCATGTACACTCCAATGATAAACTAGCTGATTCTCTTACTAAAGTGCTTCCTAAGCGAACATTTTTTTCCTTTCATTTCATGATTATGGCTTCTATTGGATCTTCCATCTTACAGGTACATATTAGCACATTAGTTCTGATGAGTTATGTCATCATCAAGATTCAATCAGCTTACCTAAATTGTTAACCAATAATAATAAACTTATCCATATCTCCTATTTTTAGTATATATTATATGGTATATGATTGTTGTAATTTTAAGTTAGAATGGATCTATAGTATTTTGCCATAAATTCATCTTAGTTCTTATATAATGAATTAATAAAAAATTAATTTTTTTTTTTTACTTTTTCCTATAAATGGTACCCATTATAATACCCTCTTAGATATCCAAAAACCCATCATAAACCCTCATAGCTTTTTTACGCATGCTCAAAACCCTCCTAAGTTAACCAAAAATCTACAACTTGCTGATTAACTAATAAAGTTTTACCATAATACTTTAGACTCCTTATTCTAATTATTCCTAAGCTAAGTAAATAGAAAACATACAATTAAAACTTATAAAATGAATAATGTTAAAAGCTTAAGTTGAAATAATAATTATTTTGTAAATAACTTATAATTCAGTTCATCTTTAATAAACAATATGTTTGGTAATAACATTTGAATTATACATTTATAAATGTAAAATATAAAATCAATAATACATAGATTTTAGCAAATTTAGGGTTATTATCAAGTAGGGTAAGAGGGCATAGATTAGGTGGTGTACAAGGCCTTACTAATACCATATCTTATAAGTACAAGTTCCCAAAATTGTGTAATCAAAAGCTACCTTATAGCATCTTCAAACTATTATAGAACTTATACCTTATAGAACTTTTAGGGTTCAAGGTACCTTATAGAACCTATAAACTTTTATATTCTACAAATTTCAACTTTACTCTTTTTTTTTTTTTATAGCGAATTCTAATTGTATTTTTTCTTTTTCATATAAAAAAGATGCTTTTCATGCATTAAATAAAACCTGAATGTTAAATGGTGTTCACTATTAGCCAAAAAAAAAAAAATTAAATAGCAAATGCATGAAGGTGCATGCATAAAAGAAAAGATTTGATAGAAATTCTTTAGAATTAACTTCAATATGGCTTCGATTATTAACTTGTTTAAGGTTTACCTTAGATTTGAGCTATTTCTTTTAACTGTCAATACAATATTGTTTTTACTCTTTTAGTTTTCTCAATGGAATAAAATATTAAGGTTTTTTTTATTAATATATATTATATTATTTACTAAATTTTAAAGTGTAAGCATAGGGTATTTTAGAACTTATACCCTTAAGAACTTAGAGTATAGGTTCACAAGTATTTTATTGAACAAAAACGATGATATTATTAGTATAGGGTATTAAGATATCTTACCTGTACCCTATCTTATAAGAGTAGGTTCTGAAAAGTTACTATCTGAAATTTACCCTTCAACCTTTAGTATCCATCCTTAACCTACTTGGTCGAGTAAGGTATGAATGAGTATCCTATACAACAGAATTACCTGCTCACCCTTACTATCAAATGATGACCTTATTCAAGAACTCGATCAAATCTTATAAGGTTTTAATATCTTCAATCCATTGCCAATCCAATAGAGTATTATCTTATTACATAAGTAATAGGTTACAACAAATTGTATATCTTATAAGGGTTACCTGCTTGCTTCTCTGTATTTACCTCATAAGTGTATGTATATGTGTATGCATACATTTCTTGTTTCAAACTTATAAAGCCAAAAACCAGTTATAATCCTCACAACTTTGAAGTAGTAAAAAAAAAAAAAAAAGCCTCACAAATATATGTGATAAAACACAACTTTATTGAATAAACATTATTGTAAACCACTATGGCATATAGAAAATCCATGAAATTTAATTTCAAAACACATAATTCTTCCATATAAAAAACATGGTAGAGATAAGAGTAATATGAAGTTCAATCTTCAATATAGTTCAAAACTTTTCAATTTAACATTACAACTAAAATAAGGAGAGGAAAAATTAAGGTGAAATAAATATCAAAATATGAAAGTGAAAAGAAGTACAAAGGAATTAAGTTTAGCCCTTAGTTTAGCTTACCAATTATTAATTATTTACCAAAAAAAAAACACTACATCATGGATGAAGCGAAATTATTCTTAGAGTATATAACTTATATGGGGTCGAAGATACTAGTGGTAGAGTGGAGCCGAATGAAGCCTAATGAGGGCAACTAGTTAGACGTAAGTTAGTTCTTTATGTGTTAGGACTTTGATATGAGTTTTGAGTTTCAAATTGGTATAATGAACTGTAAGGAGAAAAAAAAATATAAAGAACAGAGAGAACTTAATATAGATTTTGATGTTGAAATCCTAAAGTTTGTAAAATTTCAAAGGAAGGATTAAAACAAACTTACTAATGTATTAGAACGGATACAAAGATTACACAATTACATATCTTGTCCTTCGAGATCTCTCTTAGCTTCCTTACTCTTACTAATAAACTATAATTACATATTTACTGAGTCTTATCTCTTAAGTCTTATGAATATTTCAAATATACTTTTACAATATAGCTTAAGTTTTGCACAACACAACATGCACATGTATTTGGGCTCTACATGCTTTTTGCTCCATTTTTTCATTTGTCAATAGTCAATCTCCAAGCTATTTTGCACTAGAATAACCATAACCCCTCATAAGCCTCAACTAGATGACATTGTCCGTTTACTTAAAACAGTTACCTAGAGATCATTTTCCTTAATGTTAGTGGCACTTCTTCACTCATATGAGTTAAGATGCCCAAGGTACAGACTAATCCTTGGGTTCAAGTTTTAATTACCTCTAGACTCTTCTTGCCTTAAGACTTATCTTCATAGCATCTAAGTTAGAAAACCTATGCAACATAAGTAAAAAACGCGAAGATAGAAAAAGATACTAAAGAAGGATTGAAGACACCCCATTTTTATTTTTGAATTTTTAGAATAGGGTAAATTGTCCTAATCTAAGAAGAGTCAAAAAATAAGAAATTTAGAAAAATGTAAAATATAAAAATTAAGAAAAGCAAAAAAAAAATTAGGAAAATATAAAAAATAGAAAATTTAGGAAAAGTTAAAAAAATTTAAAAATACAAAAAATAGAAAATTACAAAAAAAAAAATGAAAATTCACAAAAAATAGAGAATTTAGGAAGTTTAGAAAATAACAAATTTTTTATGGGTTAATAAAATCTTTAATTTAGATAAAATAAGAAAAGGGCCATTAAACCTAAACTTATATTCAAATCTAACTTAACAAACCTTAATTGCACATATGGATAAAATATAAGTTAACAGTCTAACGGATAATCGCTTGAGTTTTCCATTGAAATTAGCTTAGAGATCAGGGGTTCGAATCTTGTTAAGCATAAAATGTTTTTTTTTTTTTTTATGTGTGTGTAAATGTAAATGTAATTATAATCACCAAAAAACAAAAACTGGAGAAAAAAAAAGTAAGTAAAGGAAAAAAAAAATTATTTTTATTTTTTGTTTAAAGCGTGATAGAAATAGATAAAAATAATATTAAAAAATAATTATAAAAATAAAAATAGAATAAATAAATTAGTAAATGAAAATCATTTTAAAACTTATAAAATCGTTTTTCTAAAATAAATAAAAGTAAATGATCTTTTTTAAATGAGGAACCTTTGTTAGAACTTTACACCAATAAAACCCCGAATTAGGACCGTTTGAATCCTCTTAATAATGTCAAATCTACTTAAAAACGTAGACTCAACGTAATTTTGAAATTAAAACAAACCTTCGCACTAAAATTTTATAAGAAAGAATTACTTAGGTATCTACGTACTCGTTATTCGTGACCAAACGTAGATACCTACGAGGTGATAGTAAAAAACGAAAAAAACCCTTTTTTCCACTTTAGTTTAAATTGTTCAAATTCATTAACCAATGATTAAATTTCTTTTGTTTTTTTTTTCTAGGATAGTTATTGAAAGGTGATATTAAGGGATTAGATATAAAATTGGAAAGTTAATGGTATTTGTAAGGGTTTTAAAAGAATCTAACCTTAAGACTCGTATCTTTAGTTTCTTCAAAACCCTTTTTTCAAAAAATTGATTTTCCACACGTGAACTAGTGTTTAGATCAAAACCAAATGAGATTTGGTTTTGACCTAAATTATTTCCTAACTTTGGTAGGGTGGTGACTCCAAATCATTTAAAAAAATAAATAAATAAAAAAACCGGTTTTGTTTAAACCCTAGTCGAAGGTTGGCATTAAACTAGTAGGGTTTAATGTTGATCGATTTAAAGAAGATTAATTTATAAAAACTAGGAGAAAAACCAAGCTTGATAGCTTAGCAACTCCACTAGAGACGTTAAGAGGGTTAGCCATCTAACTTTCCAAAATTAGAATTAATCTCTAAGAATCACCTTACTAAGTACAATTCGTTTATTTATTTATTCATTTGTTATTATTTGTACCATAATTGTACTAACGTTTTTTTGCAGGTTTAGTTTTAATCGTTTAATTATTTAGGGAAGGGGATTTATTTTATGTACCATAAATGCATGATAGAAACGGTCAAACCCGGATCGTATTAGGACTTTAGGATGGGGGGGCCATTGTGTATGCTTTGGGTTTTGCGGTGTAACCACCGCTCAAGGTTGATTAAACCACCCCCACTTAAGCTTGATGTGACAAATAAAAGTGTTTTTTGACAAGTAAGGTCGCACAAGCTTAAGGACCTTTAAAACCCACTCTTTATGCATTTATGATATCCAGAATCAACAATTAATCAAGTAAGATGCAAATGAAAATATATGATGGCTTGGAGTTTCCTTGATTTTCCTTATAATTTTAACGTGTTGTAAGGTTTTTATTTACTATAAATAACGGTCAGTCAATCTTGTAACATATTTTTCTTTGTAATTCAGATTAAGAAAAGGCCTGTTCATCTAACTCCCTCCACTTTAGGGAAAAGTACATTGATAAGCCCATCCTAGACCAATGGCTCTGATACTTCAATCTAAGGGAATAAGAGATCATCGTTAGCAAGATCAAGCCTATTCTATCGCTTCCTAAGGTGAAAATAGAGATTAATTCAATTAGGGCTCCAACCAACTTTTGGGAGCTTAAGGAAGTGGCTTTTTGAGTTGGGCTTCATTAGATTAGTCCAACACTTGAAGAGCACACCTGACTACTTCAAGCCCCTTCCTTAGAAAGTATATATACCCCAAATTTGGTAGTTAACCTAATGAATGTCTTTTCAAGATTCCTGGGGATTAGAAAAGCTGAAGTAAACAAGGCCCTTAGAAGCTATAATGGGAGCTACATCAAATTGGAAGATTTAAAAGCTTGGTTTGCCATTAAGCCTTAATCCAACAAACGGGGCATCTTCTGTAGCAATCCCAAAGACTGGGGATAGAATAAAATAAAAGCCTTTATCCTAGCTGCATTCGAGACTCTCCTATTCTCTAATGGAAAGTTCTTCATCCATTTTAGGGTCACTGAATTAGTAGGCCAGTTTCTTAAAGGCAAATCATATGTCCAGCCCTCCTTGTAAAACAAATTAGAAGCCTCAACATTTTGAAAGAAAAGAACAATGGTGTAATGAAGACTAGCATAACACTACTAACAGTATGGTTAATGAGCCACATGAAGTGTTATGGGCTTGATATGATTTGAGGAGAATTGGCTCATAATATTGATATGATAGATTCTTTTATTGATAAGGTCCATCTCCTAGAAGAAAAATCTACTTACTGCTGGGTAGAAGTGTTGTGAATTTTCTAAGTCCTTGATATCTTATCGATGGTAAGATGGAGCAACTTCAAGAGGGTAATTTTAGTTTGCAAAAATTATCAAGCAATACCCCTAATCAAGATGAAATTGTACATAGGCTATTACCCTATCAATATGATTAGATAATTCAGGGGAATTCAAGATATAATCTATAGGCCCCTACTAGATATCACGACCTTGGATTATGAGGATCCTTAGATTCTATTACCATAAAAGATGTCTAAACTCTAGGTAATCAAGCAATTATGGGCAACAAAGACTATCAGCCCCAATATTGATTTAGGAGAGTGGCTAGGAAAAGTGGACAAGTACAGGGTCACCAAAGAATATTTGTATGATTAGCTCCATAAGGTAAGAGAGATTCAGTACTGAGTACCAGAGATCATCTAACTTGCACTAACTGAACCAGATCTTAAAATTAAGATCTACATGGACTAAGTATAAGCCCGTGTAAAAACAATCTATGAAGAGCGAGACATGTAAGAGGATCTCTTTTGGGAATCAAGACAATGTTCCCAGGCCTTAGAACATCAATTGAAGATGACCCAGAAAAGGCTCAAAGAACTTAAAGAAATAGAAGAGCTTAGCTTAGAAAAGAGGAAGGAAGCACTAGTGGGACTCAACAAGCAGAAAAGGGAACACTTGCTAAATGCTAGAAGAACGTCTAGAGATAAGAATACTCTTCTTGTGAAATAAATGTATCTTCTTTTTCAAATAATGTAAAAGGGAACTCTGAAAGCTACAAAATAAAAATTACCATCTTGCTGGTTACTTGTTAGCTCTATTTCTCTGCATTCGTGTGCCATACATTTTCGCATTCCTACTTTTCATTTGTTTCATTTGAAAAAATATTCATGTGCTAACTTGTTGAGAAGTAATCTTAAATCAAGTTGCTAAGATAGCTCCTAAGCATTAAACCTTCCAGAGAAGTCTTATCAGAATTTGGTCACAGACCAAAATGGTTAGCTAAGGAAATGATAACATCAATACCAACAATAGCAATGTCAACTCCAAAATTGTTGATCCCATCGAGTTAAGGTTCTGCTCTTTGGAACAAACAGTGGGGAAGATTGCTGATCAATTGAGCTTCATTGCCGATCAACTGAGCTTCCTTATTGACAGCTCCATTGAATGAAGAAAACTCCAAAGCTCAATATGGAAAGAATGTTGAAGCCCCACCTCTTGAAGCAAAAGAAGCCTACCCTAAAGTTAACCAAACTTTTAAATCTTTTGAGATAGAAGGGGTCTATGTGAAGGTCAACCCAACTTTTGAGCCAAACACTTACTCGTTTCCAATCAACTCAAAGCCTGAAGTTGATCGAGATAGATTGAATGAACTTAAGAGGCGATTGACTTAACAAATCACTAAGAAAATGAAATGCTTGAAGGGTACAATGGTTTTGAGCAAGTTGATATTACAGACTTCTCTGCTTATGACTATGGAAGCATTTTGGAAAAATTTAAAACACTTGACTTTGAGAAGTATAATGGGACTAGATGCCCTAAACTACAAATTAGGCTGTATGTATGAAAGATGAGCAAATATGTGCAATATGACCAGCTCATGGTTTAAACTTTTCAAGATAACTTTACATGCCTTACTTTGACTTCGTACGCCTAATTGGACCTAAATTAGGTAAATACATAGGAAAAGCTACCTAAGGCATTTTATGAGCAATATAAGTTCAATGTTGAAGCGATACCAACTATGATAGATTTGGTTGCCTTGAGGAAGAGGCACAATGAATCTTTTGAAGAATATACCCAAATGTAAAGGTCCTTAACTGAAAGGGTATCCATCCCTATGATCGAGAAAGAACTGACTTCAGCTTTTATTAACACTCCTGAGAGGCCCTACTTCTCTCACCTGATCGGGTAAGCCTCTTCTAGTTTTGCAGAGGTAGTAGTAGTAGGGTATCAGATGGAAAGTATCGTCTCCTTTAGCAAATTACAAGAACCATCATACAGAAGATCACCCCTTGCTAAACCCACCACTAAGCCTATAGAAGTTACCATCAATATGGTCAATTCAAATACTAAGCCTAATGCTTAGGTTTCTTTTAGGACAAATCCTCTTCCAGCTTAGTAATAGTTCAGAAGCCAAGTTAACAGGGCCCCAAGGTAGTTAACTAAAATACCTATCCCTCTCAGTTATATACTTGAAAAACTAAGGAAGGATAATTTGCTCCATTTTGAGCCTTCCGATGAAAGGTACAAACTAAGAGTTTTTTATCCTAATGTAAGGTATTAATATCATCTGGGGTAAGTAGGCCATTCAACAGATTCATGCTGGAGATTAAAAGATAAGATTCAAGATTTAATTAACAAAGGCGCGGTCTAACTAAACTTTGCAAAGGCACAAATTTCAAACATTATAACAACCCCTTACCTAACTACGAGCCTATCATCAATATGATATTTGACGACTTAGATCCTACCATCAACGTGAATGGTTCTAAGTGAGAACTCAAGGTCTATATATTCTACAAAAAAGAGGAAAAGCAAATTCCATAGACCAAAAGGTATACCTTTCATGTGCCTTTAGCTCTTAAAAATTATAAAACTGCCCCTCTTAACTACTAGGTAGTAAATTAAGGGCAATTGAGCTCACTTGTAGGACGGATTACCCGTTCTGGTATAATTTATGACCTGAAGGAGGACATAAAAAAGAAAACTATACTGGAAAGGCCAAACAATGAACTAAATGAATATGAAGAAGGATTGTTTACCTTCACCAAAATAATCAAGTCTAGTGAGTATAAAATAATGGACCAGTTAGCTAAGACTCCAGTACAATTATCTCTCATAAGTTTATTGATGGTGTCGGAACCACATCAGGAAGCTTTATTCAAAAATTTAAGGAAAGTCAAAGTCCTTTACGAAATATCAATTGAAAGAATAGGGTTTGTCATCAACTTTATCCTCACTATGGATCGGATTTCTTTCTCTACCGAGGAACTGGGCGAAAAAGGTAATCAACACACTAATCTTCTTTGTATAATAGTGAGGGTGAATAACATTATCACAGTAAGAGTCCTCATCAACAACAGATGATCATTAAATGTCTACCCTCTTGCCACCCTGAATCTATTAGGCAATGACATGACCACTATCAAGCCAAGTTCGACAATAATCAGGGCTTTTAACTAGTCCAAAAGGGAAATTATAGGGGAGATCAACTTACCAATTGATATCAGCCCACAGACTTTCAACATTCGATTCCAGGTCTTAGACATCCTAAGGACCTTTAACTTGTTATTGGTAAGACCTTAGATACATTCAATAGGAGCTATACCTTTAAGCCTACATCAAAAGGTCAAGTTCATCTCAAATGGCCAGGTCATAATGATTCTAGGTGACGAAGATTATGAAATATATAAAGAAACGACCATACTCTACATCGGCATTGAGGAGCAAGAGGAATTTGGGCTCCCTTAAAAGAAAGATGAGAGGCCTAAATTTAAAGAAGGCTAGGTTGATACCTATAGGCTTGGTCACATCTTAACTATAGTGGATGGGTTGCGAAATATGCAAGCGGGGCCAAAAGAGGTGATAGATTGTATCACATGCTGATGACCTTTCCACTGTTGTTAGAAACTTTCATCTGGGCTGATGTCTAAACTTTAAAGCTTGCTAAAGAGGACTCCTCCAACAGAAATAAAATAGTTAGCCCATCCTATAAGTCCTAGCACTTGAATAATTGGTTCTCCATCCTTATGAATAGCAATATAAGACGAAAGATTCTAAACTGGTACCTTATCATCGACACTTACCTAAATTGATGAAGAAATTTGAAGGAATCACCTTCAATCACATACCGAGGACTTAGAATCAATTTGACAATGCCTTAGCCACTCTAGCATCTACGATCCAAATATTTGATAGAGTCAAGATTCAGTCCCTCATTATTGAAATTGAAGACAAGCCAGCCTTTTATTTGGCAATTGAAGGTACAAATGGCAAAAAGCCATAGTACCATGATATTAAAATGTTCCTACAACAAGGCACATACCTTGAAGAGGTAGAGAAAAAGTATAGAAGGATGATTAGGAGATTGGCTACCTAATTCTTAGTAAGCGAGTTCACTTTGTACCGACGATCTTTTGACGGTACACTTTTAAGGTATGTGGATGACAAGGAGATTGAGATTTTGATGAAAGAAGTACATGAAAGAGTATGTGACCCTCACATAAATGGTTACATGTTGGCTAAGAAAATTATGAGGTTAAGATATTACTGGTCAACAATGGAAAGTGATTGCATCAAACACGTCAAGCATTGTCACTTATACCAAGTTTATGCAAATAAGATAAATACTTCACTTCAAGAATTACACATACTCTCAACGTCGTAGCATTTTTCAATGTAGGGAATAGATATCATTGCCCCGATTACTCCAAAAGCATCTAATGGGCATTGCTTCATACTGGTTGCCATTGACTACTTCAGTAAATGGGTCAAAGCCTCATCCTATTCGAGTGTTACTAAAGGGTTCATAGTTATGTTCATCAAGAGAGATATATTGGCTCGATACGAGACCCCAAAGATGATCATCACTAACAATGGCTCTAATCTCAATAATAAGCTTATGTTAGAGTTGTGCCGACAGTATAGGATCATTCATAAAAACTTTACTCCTTATTGACCCTAGATGAATGGAGCCATTGAAGCAGCCAATAAAAACCTTAAAAGAATAATCAAGAAAATGGTTGTTATCTACAAATACTGGCATAAGATGTTGCCATTCACACTTATGGCTTATTGAACTTCCATCAGGATGTCGATTGGGGCAACACCTTACTCTTTAGTATATAACATGAAAGCGGTGTTACTAGTACAGGTTGAGATCTTGTCTCTCAAAGTACTATCAAAGACCAAGTTGGATGAAGTCGATTGGGTAAAGAAACGCATTGAGTAGCTAAATCTAATTAATGAGAGAAGATTGATAAGCCTATGTCATAATCAATGTTACCAACAAAGAATGGCTCAAGCTTTCAACAAAAAAGTATGACCTTGGAACTTTAAAGAGGATGATATGGTATTAAGAAAGGCTCTCCCTAATGTACAAGACTTTAGAGGAAAATTTGCTCCCAATTACGAAGGGCCTTATGTCGTATAGCGAGTATTACCAAGAGGGGATTTAATTTTGTTTCAAATGGATGGTTTAGATTTAAGAGACCCTATAAATGCTAATGCTGTGAAGTTGTACTATTAGTGAGAAGTCAATGGATATTTTTACTTAGAACATGTAAGTACCAGTTATTTTGAATGTTATTATGGTCTAATTTTCATTCTCTACAAGCAAAGTTGGTATCCTTGGTAGTTGTCGACGTTGGAATCATCACCCTCTCTTCCTACTCCATTAAAAGGTTTAGCTCTCTTACTCCAATTGATTGAACCCATACACTGAAAACATGAAAGAAGTTGAAAAGTGAGATATATAACATTGGTAATTGACAAACTCTTTAAAATACTTTATTATGGATTGACCTTCTTCGATGAGGAGTTTTTATTGTCTATTTTTTAGGGAAATGTGAAATCAAGATAAGTAATCACCTCATAATAGACATTTATTAGTCGAGAATAAGGGTTTCAGTACATAAAAGTTCTAAAAAGACAAAAACAATGGGTCACATTTTGTATCGACTTAATTCATGTGATTTCTCTAAAAGAGTCGATGAAGTTTCAAAGGCTTTGTATCAAGATCAATTGGGTTGACAACAAAGGATCAAAGAATGAGTTAGTTGTTTTGATGAGACTTTTCAAGAAAAGGTTTGGCAATTTGGGTACTATTGGTAAGACCAGGTAAGTACTTCCATAAGATGTTGGCACATTGGTTTTTGAACATTGCATTTGCATTTAGACTATATGACCAATATTTTATGATTCTTTCCCCTAATAGTCATTTGAGCCAGCCTATAAGGTGCTCACCTTTGACACTATCTTTTAGTGTTTAGCCAACCTTTGAAGGCGTTATCTTGACTCAATTCGATTCCTTTTAGCAAGCTTGTTGGGTGCTTTCCTTTACCAATTTTTCTCAAGCGAGCTCATAGGTTGCTTCTCTTCATTGAATCCTCTTCGTAAGCCTAAAGGGCGATTCCTTTCATCATCGTTTTCTTTTAGTGAGTCCATAAGGAACTTTCCTTTACCAATTCCTCTCGAGTTAGCCCAAAGGGCACTTTCTCTCATCATCAATTTCATTTAGAGTTATTAGTCCCTAAGAGACACTTTTGCTAGGTTTGTGAGCTCAAGAGAGTATGACCAGGTTTTCTAAATTGATTTCAATTTAGGGTTGTTAATCCCCTAGAGATGCTTCTGCCTAGGTTAGTAAGCTTAAAAGAGCGTGACCAGGTTTTCTAATCGATTTTAATTTAGGGTTGTTAATCCCCTAGAGATGCTCTTGCCTAGGTTAGTAAGCTTAAAAGAGCATGACTAGGTTTTCCAAATCGATTCCAATTTAAGGCTGTTAGCCCCTAGAGACACTTCCGCCTAGGTTAGTAAGCTTAGGAGAACACAACCAAGTTTTCCAAATCAATTTTAGCTTAGGGTTGCTAGTCCCCTAGAGATACTACCGCCTAGGTTAGTAAGCTTAGAAGAGCACAACTAAGTTTTCAAAATCAATTCTAGTTAAGGGTTGCTAGTCCCCTAGAGATGCTCTCGCCTAGGTTAGTGAGCTCAGAAGAGCACGACTAAGTTTTCCAAATTGATTCTAGCTTAGGGTTGCCAATCCCCTAAAGATGCTTTCCCCTAAGTTAGTGAGCTCAAAAAAGCATAACCAGGTTTTCAAAATCGATTCCAGTTAAGGGTTATTAGTCCCCTAGAGATGCTCCCGCCTAGGTTAGTGAGCTTAGAAGATCATAACCAGGTTTCCCAAATCGATTCTAGCTTAGGGTTGGTAGTCCTCTAGAGACGTTCTTGCCTTGGTTAATCAACTCACAGGGATACGACCAACTTTTCAATATCTCTTTAGGGTCTTAGCCAACTTAAAGAGCGCTTACTCATTTACCTTTGTTCGTTAGCTCATAAGGGCATAACCAGACTTTAATTTCTCTTTCAATCTCTCAGCTAGCTCTTAGAGTGCCTTCTCTCTTTTCACTATTCATTAAAATCCTTAGTGGACTGAACTTAGGATAGCTAGCTAAGGCGTTTCTTGGTCTTTATTATAAAGTTTTACTCAAACTTCACCATAAAGATGGGTAGTTGTAGACACCCCGTTTTTACCCCATTTTTATTTTTGAATTTTTAGGATAGGGTAAAAGGTCTTAAGTTAGGAAAAGCCAAAAAAAGAAAAAACGAAATACAAAAAATAGAAAATTACAAAAAAAAGAAAAGAAAAGTCACAAAAAATAGAGGATTTAGGAAGCTTGAAAAATAATAAATTTTTTATGGTTTAATAGAATCTTTAATTTAGATAAAATAAGGAAAGGTCATTGAGCTTAGGCTTAGATTCAAATTTAGCCTAAGTAAACCTTATCCATATATGTAATTTAATTATACATATGGATAAGGTACAGACTAACAGCCTAACGAATAAGTACTTGAATTTACTATTTGAATTGGGTTAGAGATCATGGAATTGAATCTTATTAGGCATAAAATGTTTTTTTTTTTTTTGTGTGTAAATGTAATTGAAATCACCAAAACAAAAACTGAAAAAAGAAAAAGAAAAAGCAAGGAAATGAAAAAAAGTTTATTTTTATTTTTTATTTAAAGAGTGATAGAAATAGATAAAAATAAAATAAACAAATAATAAAAATAATACTAAAAAATAATTATAAAAATAAAAATGGAATAAATAAATTAGTAAATGAAAATCGTTTTGACACTTAGAAAATCAGTTTTCTAAAATAAATAAAATTGGAAAGTTAATAGTATCTGTAAGGGTTTTTAAAAAATCTAACCCTTAGACTTGTATTTTTGGTTTCTTCAAAACCCTTTTTTCAAAAAATCAATTTTCTATACGTGAACCGGTGTCTAGATTAAAACTAAATCTACTCATTTAGTTTTGATTTAAATCATTTCCCGACTTTGGTTGGATGGCGACTCTAAAGCATTTAAAAAAAAAAAGGAACTAATTTTCTTTAAACCCTATTCGAGAGTCAATATTAAGTGGGTATGGTTTAATATTGATCGGTTTAAAGGGGACTGCTTTATAAAAACTGGGAGAAAAACTAGGCTTTACAAGGATTATGGATGGCAAATATGAATTGGATGTTGAAAAGTAATTTACAATCCTGACATGTTCAGTAAAGATGGAAATCAAATATTTATTACTTTAACATCAAGTACTTTAAATAGTTTACATTAGTACGACTACTAGCCAACAAAAGTCTAAGTTGATCTTTGTTTTTTAGTTGTCAAATGTGAAATTACAATTAATAATATCTTCAATCTCTTAGCCATTAGATTAGCTCATTAATTACATTAGACTACTTCATCTTTAAGGTTATTAGCTATCGTTTTTATAATAAACTTAGGCCAAATGAAGGTCAATATAGAGGACCTCTTGTACTTCATTTTGTAACGTTTAAATAACGAGAATATAATGTGTAGCTTGTGTCCTCTACAAAATTCCAAGCTTTATTTCATTAAGTTTAGATCATAATCCTCTTAGACTTTATTTTTCTTTTACACCCTACATATTTTTGGTTTCAAAGCCAAACCCCTTTCAATTCCCATAAACTTAAACACTTAAACATACATATACAAATCTTAGCCATAGCATCAACAAGCAATAATGCTACTTTCAATTTTTCCTAACAAGGTATTCTCATATTTGTCAGTGAAATACATGATATATAGAGCACAATGAGGTAACAATATTTATCTTAGAAGATTTATGGGATATTTTCGAAAATACTTACAAAAAGAGTATTAAAAAAAATTAATGAAAGAAAACATCATAAAAGATGTTAAAGCATTATCTTTCATACAACAAATGGCCAGTCAATCAACCCTTCGATGAATTGTGGGTGCAATTACATCACATGACGCTTGGGAAATTTTTAAGAAGTAACATAGATGTCATGATAAAGTAATTTCAATTGAACAATGAAATATATGTAGAGATTTCGATAATTTATATGTGAAAGATAATGGGGAGATGCAAGAATTCTTCTTTGGAGTTTCCATTATCATCAACAAAATCAAAGAATATGAGATACAAATCATGATAAGAGAATTATGGAGGAAGTTTTGAGAAGCTTAGTTGCCAAATTTGAGCACATGGTTATTATTAAAGAATCCAAATTCATCAAAGAGGACTTTGGATGAATTTACGGGATCATTAGAAGCCTATGGGAATTGTATGAGCAAATTCACCAATCAAAATCTAGAGTAAGCATTCCATTTAAAGGTTAATTTTAATAAGCAATAGAATTGGCAAGATAAAGATGGAAATAGTGATGACAGCTCCTTTAACTATGCTCATGGATATGGAGAATATATACCTTTACTTATACTTGAGCGGTCATGGATTGATCTAAGTATGGATTTGATGCTTAAACTACCTAGAACCCCTTGGAAACATGATTCTATTATAGTGGTAGTCGGTCGATTCAGCAAAATGAATCACTTCATATTTTGCCACAAAACCAATGATGCTTTATTTATTGCTAACCTCTTTTTGTAGGAGATCGTGTGGTTGCATGTAGTTCTAAGGAGTATTGTATTTGATTATGATTCAAAGTTCACAAGCTTCTTCTGGTAAATATTATGGAAGAAGCTTGACATTAAGCTCATGTTTGGTACTTCATGCTATCCTTAGATAAACAACTAGATTGAGGTTGTGAATAAAACAGTAGGTAACCTCCTTCGAGTTATTGTTGGGAAGAATCTATATGATTGGGATATATGCTTGCCCATCGTTGAGTTCGCTTACAACCTCTCCACTCATAGCTCGACAAGAAGGTCGGCTTTCAAGGTCATCTATAGACTTAACCTGAACTTACCTTTGGACATGATCATCAGCCCAACCTCTCAAGGAGAAAGTTAATCAGGCCTACTACATGTTAAGGAATTTTAGAAACTGCATCAGAAGATTGCCAAGCAACTAGCTAAGATGGTAGCCCAATAGAGAGCACAAAAGTCAAGGTAGAAGACGAATTATCTATAGCTTGAGGGACCTTGTTTGGATTCACCTTAGTAAGGAGCAGTTCCCAAGGAAGAGAATGAATAAGTTATCTCTCAGGTTGAATGGCCCTTTTAAGATCCTTCGATGCATTAATGACAACACTTATGACTTAAAACTACCCAAAAGATATAGAGTGTCTCTCACTTTTAACATCATCGACCTGATGCCCTTTGTGCTAAAAGGAGAAGAAGAAAAGGAGGCCAAGATTTGAGGGAAAATCTTCAACAACCTCGGGGAACTAATGAATTGCCAACCTTTAGAGCCCTCACTCGCGTCCATTTCCAAGGTCTTTAATCTTTCACTAGAAGAATTCTTGCTTGTTAGCCTGTTGAGGATTAGCCTTAATACATGGAAGAGCTGTAGAAGAGCTCCTTGAGGATATAGCTCGGATACACTCTGTTCTGCTCAGACTTTTGCCCAGTTGCCGACCTATCAAGTGCCAAGGCCAACTTGCCAAGTGCTGAGGTTGACCTATCAAGTGCTGAGTTTGAGGACGTTATATGTTAAGCTCTACAGTTCCAGCCTATTGAACTATAGCATCATTTAACCACCTCGACGGCTCCCAGTATAGCTTATCAATAGCAGCCCTAACTTCAACTCTACTCAACCACAGTGCCCTAAGATCCTAGAATGCAGACCTATTGATAGGCCGCCACCTATCCCCTACTTTTCTAACACTTGTATTATATTCCTTTTTGTCATTTGTCATATTTACCATTTTTTGAGTATTCTAGGAATCTTTTTCTTATATTGTCTTTTATATAATTTTACATTATTATATTGTTGCCTTAAAGGACTTATTATAAATAGTCTTTTTTATTATAGCTGAAATCATCTTACACTTTATAAGTTAATAAATATCCTTGTTCTTGTGAGATAACCTTCTTCGAGCATATCCTTTGTTTTTTTTTTCTACACTCCTATCTAATCTTACCGAATAGCTTGAGATTAGTAATGAGTGAACCTTAGTATTAGCTTATGCGTCATATTAGGAGAAGTACTAAGTTGTGTTATGTTTATTGGTGCATCATATCCCATGAGCAATTTCGCGGAAGCTACTATATTTGCCGACCTATCATTTCCCTCTTTCTTTGATACTTTAAAGTACCTACCTAGTAACTACTTCCTATGCTAAGTCCTAATAATTAACTTAACTCTTAAGCACATCACTTATGGCATTTAAGATATGATCATTTGAGTTTTAAAGGGCTTTAATTATTGAAAAAAAAATATGGTGATTACTATGCCAAATTTTCATCTCTTGAGAAGGTCTATAAAAGCTACACTGGTTGCCATTTTCACAGATATCTTATAAAGCTAAAGCTCCACTTGAGTTGGTTTAATTTAATATATATGGACCAACAAAAACACTGTCATTGAATGGCAACAATTACTTTATCTTGCTTTTGAATGATTTTACTTGTATGATGTGAATATATTTCCTAAAGTAGAAGTTAGATGCCTGCTCTACTTTTCTCAAGTTTAAAGCTATTGTTGAAAGAAAAAATGTACATAAGTTGAAAATTTAGCAACTGATCATGAGGGTGAATATACATCTTATGAGTTCCAAAACCATTACAAAGAGATTGGGATCAAAAGGTAATTGGTAGCACGACATACTTCATAGCAAAATGGTGTTGTTGTAGAGATAGCTAGAAGTATCCTAATAGAGAAAGTTCTTCTAAATAGCTATAAGAATGAATCAATTAATAGTGCAATTTATATATTGAATAGATCTCCACCAAAAGCTACTCTCAATAAAACTTATTATTAGGCATGGCATAAGAAAAATCTTAAGTTAATTATTCGAAGATTTTTTGATGTGTTGCATGTTCTCTTGTTTCATCATAGAAAAGAGAAAAATATATCTTCATTACTTATAGTGATGAATTAAAAGGATATTGTCTTGTTAATCTAAACATAAATGAGCTAATTATTTCATGAAATGTCATTTTTTGTGAAGATGGAGCATGGGATTGGAAAGAGAAGACTTTAGTTTTTCAAAGAATTTTGCCTAATCAATTTCAAATCTAAGTTTTCCTAATGCTCTAAGTACATTAGTTGATCCAAGCACATCAACACCAATGAGTGCATAAGAATTTTAACCAAATTTTGAAAAGTCCAATTGGGGAAGTATACATCTTGTATGATAATTGTGAATCATGTGAATTTGTATTTTACCTTGTAAATTACCAAATTATGAAAAAGTTGTAAAAGAAGAACTATAAACGAAAAATATGGATGAAGAAATGGCATCAATTGAGAAGAGTCATACTTATGAGCTTCTTGATCTTCCTTGAAAATTAAGTTATTGGATGAAAATGGCTTTATAAGACCAAATATAAATAAGATAGCTCAATCTAGAAGAATAAAGCTTATCTCATAGTTAAGGATATTCACAACAATTGGCAATTGATTTTAATGAAACTTTTGCTCAAATTGCATGCATGTAAACTATTAGAATTTTTCATACCTTGAACACTCAATTAGAATTACCAATTTTTCAATTGGATATTGAATTGGTATTTCTAAATAGAGCTATAAGAGGAGATTTATATGGAACAACCTAAAGAATATATTATCATAGGCAAAAAAGATAAAGTTTATCGTTTATGTAAGGCATAGTATGAATTAAAGTAAGTATCATATGCATAGAATAGCAAAATCAATAGCTATTTTTAGAAGGTTTTTAGCCCATTTAATTGATACATGATGTATATAATTGTAAGATATACCAAGTCCTTTTACGGATAAGAAACTTAGCAACTATGGTTAGATAATTATATACACACATTCATACATATATGATGCAAGGACAAGCTGTAAGGATAATGCATTATTTTGTACACTTACTTCACAATTTTGAAAATAAAGAGCTTCATTTTAAGGCATGGAAGTCAATTTGATTGGTAAATCACACTTCAAGAATTATTGATTCCATGTGTCTTTAATGGAGGAACCAAGAAAACTTTTGCATGAATTATTGGTATTTCAGACAAAGGTTGACAAATGAAGGAGACCACCTTTTTACCTGTGCATGACAACATAACATGGCCTATTGGTTCTTTACACTCATATATGAAAACGAAAAAGAATAGCAAACTTATTATATTGTAGCAGATTGATTAGATAGTTGAATTTTTATCAAAAGGATAAAATTTTAAATCTTGAAATATTTTAATAATTTAAGCAAGTTTTTGGATGGAGATGTAAATATTTTTTTAATGATATTTCAAAATTAATGGATAATAGTAATAGTATTTTAATTATTTAATGACATTGCACCTAGAAGGCAACTTCTAAAGCAGTACCAGAATCGCACATGTATTTCTATCTGCATTAACAAATTGAGTAATATTTTATATTAACATATATAGTTGATTCTAAGTTGAATATCATTTGTCCGAATATATCTTAAACTTACATGAGATTTAGGTTTAGAGTGTGCACAAAAGCATTTCATGGAAGCTGAGAAAGCTAGTAAGCCAAGTTTTCATGTCTGACAACCTGGGTTTAGTTTCCTCTTTTATGAATATTGTTGCACCTCACTTATTTCCTCTATCCAATTACTGTTAACAGGGGGAGGGAGGAGAACGCATGCTTTTGTAGTATATTGGTCAAAAAGATCCAGTTATGAGATATGTCTAAGAGGACAAGTAATAGAATTGCCATTCTTAAGTAATATAACTAACCCATAATCATTTTTACATTATTTAGTTGCTAAAGAAAAAAACATGTATGAATAGACAAGTAATAAAGATGAAATAACCAAAACATCCTTGTCTTCTACCATAACGCACTAGCTGTAATAGATCTGATGTAGGCAATCAAAATGGAGACATCTTTTAAACTTCTACCCAATTTTCCATCCCCCCACATAAATAATATCATACCAAAAAACGACACAAAAAAAGCATAGAAAAAGAACTCCTAATTCATTGAATTACTATTGTAATCTCAATGAATCATGCATCTGAATGTGATTTGAATGATGTAGAAAGTGAGAATGGAATCAATAGAAGAAAGAGTTGGAGAAGTTAGCAAATCAAGTATGGATTAGGTGGTTGGGTTAAGGTTTCTTGGAAGTTGAGAAGTTGTGAAGTAGGTTCTTATTCGAGGTCTTTGACAGCATCAAGGTTAGGGTTTCTTCAACATGTGGGTAGGTCTGTTAGTAGTTGGTGTTTATGGTGGTTGATCATATTCACAGTGGTTATGTGCGGTGGTTGTTTGTAGTTGTCTATGGGTGTAGTTGTTTGTGCTTATGGTGGTGTCGATGGCGAAGGAGCTAGATCCTGGTGATGGAGTTGGCAGCGATTGTTGGTGATTGTGGTGGTGTCGATTATTGGTGGTGATGAGTTTATGGGTTTGTTTAGTTGCTAGGAAGAAGAAGGAGGAAGGTATAGAAAGTCTTTTACATATGTAATGGCAATTCTTAGGTTGGAGAGGAGAATCCACATTCCCAATTTTGTTGAATCACAATTCCTTAAGAATTATCCTTCATTCAAGTGAACAAAGTAATGAGAAGTTTTTAAAGAATAAGGGGGGAATGGTGATTCCATTCCCTCTTAAGTAAACATGTAGTTTGTGGTTTTTATCATCAATATGGGATTTTTCCATGTGAAATTTATGTGTCAATTTTTTTTTTATAAAACTAAAAAGGAATGTGGCAGTTTTGTTGTCCAAAGATGTGATAATAATGCTTTTGATTTTTTTTTTTTTAAATAGAGTTATAATTCAATAAGTTCTATGGGGGGTTGGAGGGGATGGACGGTTTTGGAAAAATGAGTATTGTGAGGTGATCTAGAAAGAGGAGAACTTGTTTGGAGTTGTTTTATAAAGACATACAATAATTATCACTAAAATAAAAATTGTGTTTTTTAAACAAACATATAAGAAATTTACTTTCTTAATTAATTACTATTTTTAAGTACCTGTAGTAGAGCTTTCTATCGTAAATTACTCGAAAGTGACATTATGGCATGATTATTTTAACTTTAATAAATTATCTCAATTTATAGTAAATAAGACACATTAAGAGTAAAATTGAAACTATTGATTATAAAAACGAGCCTATTGATAGCTTTTTATGAGAGTTATTGATAGTTTTCATATGATAGTCGACCACTTATTTTTACTGTAAATTAGAGTGATTGACTATAATTTAAAAAGTAACCATTCTATATGGTTAACTTTTTGTGACTATACCATAAAATTTCCTCCCATAATATGAGTACAACATCTGCTAATACATACATATATGTGTATGTACGTACGCACCTGTAAATCACCTGGTCGATACTGTGAGTGGAAAAGGTGAATTAGATTTTGAAACTATCGTATTGCATTGGAGAGCTAATAGGGCAACAGTTGCTGAAGTATATTTCGCATTCTATAGTCGTGAAGAGGGGACACACAACTGGGATTTGGAGCTGTTAATGGAGACCCCACAGATCTTGAGCGGGCTTTACTTGTTCCCTGGACATTTAATACTACAAGAATACTAGCAACCGAAAGCACGCAAAGGTGATTAATCTGTCTAAAATACGAACAAATATGACCTAGTGGCGGATATCTAATAATTGAAGACTTTCCTAAGGTATTGCTCCAAAAGTACCTCTTGTATACATTTTAGAATAATGGCTAAAAAGGAAACTGATTTCATTTTTCATTTTTTTTTTTGGTTAATTAATGCATTCATAAGATAAAGTAATTACAGCAGTTTAACCCCACTGTAAACATGTCCTGCAATGATAATTACATTTTACAATTTCAAATATTATCAAAAACCATATAGAATAATGTAGTTTTATGTAATAAATAGGGCCTAGCATTAGAACTTGTTGGGTACTATGTAACTTGCACAATTGGATTGGTTCTACGTTCACTGTGTGATTGAAAAAACATGGTAGATTTTGGTTTTAAAGCCTTTAAATTTGCTACTATAAGATTACCTCATACCTAATTTGAAACTTGTAGTGGAATGTATACCACAAGTTCCAAGCTCTAGAATATCTCATGCATTTTCTCAATATTAAGTGCAAAAAATATCATGAGATAAATACATATTAAGATTAACAAATATGATAAAAATCCAAGTCGTTCTAACGTATAAATCCTTATTCTAACCCAACACTTGATTGGTACTTATATTTAGTTCTTTGTTATAATTTATTATATTTACATTTGCTGCTATATTTCTTAAAAATGATAATGAGTTGCAATTTGAGTACTATCATTTTAGGCATAAATTATATAATATTTAAATCTGAAAAAAAAAGAAGTTGAAAATTTTTAGTTTTCATAAAGCATCATCAAATCTACATATTTTAATAAGTACAGATTTTAAGATGATTTCAATGAATCATAGACTCTTATTCCAAATTTTCATAACCTACACCTAGATAGGGTTCTCATACCGTTTACCATATACTTGTGTGCCCTTGAAAATAAATCTTGCACTTTACTTGTATGCAAATTTGTCTGGACGTAAAAGTATGTGCTACAGAACCACCTTTTATTTTTAGGCCAAAAACTAGATAGCTGTTTAATATCAGTACTACATTTATTTCCCTCCTCATGAATTTGATGTGATGAGTCCAAGCCTCTGGATACACAAAGATTTTTCCATGTTCAGACTGTTGGATACTTCAACCAATTACAGTTTCGTAATAGTTTTTCTTTTCAACGAATAACTCACTCTATAGATGTCGTAGTTCTCCCTGAATGTAGTTATTTATTATTTCTAAGTGTAACAATTTTTATAGGGGAAAAGAAAAGGAAAATTACATATTAGAGGAATAATTAAATTCGAATTTTTATTAGTCATTTCAATAACTGGAGAATAAACATTATGTAAACTAACATAAATAAAGGACGACATTTTGGCTCAAATACAATGCCGTTAGAATCTTGATCACGTTAATTAAATAGAACATTCATACTTTTATGTGTAGTATTTATCCTCTATTTGAATCTAATATCTGCCTTTAGTTACTTTACTTTAGATAACGCCATTCATGTTAATTCACATAATGCCAGTCCCTATTTAAACCGATAAAAAATTCTATGATGCTTCAGGTTAAAGGTAGTAAGTAATTAGATCGATAACGTTAATTGGTCCATTTCAATCATTTAGCCTTGTTTTAATAAAATATTCATGATCATGATCATGATCTAAAAAACTAGTATTGATTCATCCCATAATCCATGTGGGATTTTACTTAATTGTGAGGTGTCACAACCTTTTTTTTTTTTTTTTAACATGAGATGTTTTATCATCAGACTTTATGATTAGGCTAATTTTTCTCCTTTTTCAGTATATGATACAAGCCACACATTATCTATAAGTTATCTAGAAAGTATGCTATGAGTCACCACATTAATGATACTTAAATCATCTACCTATTGATAGGAGGTTGATTTTGATAGCATTTGTAATACTTGAGACCAATAGTAATAAATAATTAAATCAATAAATACTAATTGACCCATTTTAATCACTTAAAAAAAATTATAACTTTATGTTAATAAAATATTAAGTACTATAACCTTATAAACTAGTACCAATTTATCATATAATTCATATGAAACCTTACTTAATTATAGAATATCACAAATTCCATCCTCTATATCAACTTGAACTTGGAGAAAAAAGAAAACGAAAAAGATTAGCAGTTTTGAAATGAAATTTGAAGCGTTGTAACCATTAGTAGGATGGAGGGGTTTAATGGGATTATTATTGTGGTAAAATGGTATTTTCTTGTCCAAGTTTCTAATCACTATTTGAATTAATTTTTTTCTTTTGTTTACATTCTATATTAAAATTTCAACATACTTTATATCTCATTATATATTCCACAATGAAATTTAGGTACTGTTTGTTACTACAACCCGGCAGGCACATAACTGAATTAATTGAATTGCAAACACGGCATTCTTTCTCCAATTTATGTTCAAAATGCAAGCAATTTACTTACTTTTAGTTTAAGAATTCAGTCTGAATAACATTATTAGAAACCAAATCTTACTCTACATTTACTCAATTGTTTATATAGTTGTGGCGGTAAATTATTGATTGCTTGACTCAAAGTTTCAGTTCACATGTAACTCTAGCAATAAAATTAATGCATATTTTTATTGTTGACTCACAAATGGATTAATTTCTTGTTATGATATGAAAATTTCTCTTAAATGTTAACCTTATAAGTAATTTATCATGATTCAAATTGAGACACACATATCACAATTTGGATTTAATTATTATAAGGAATAAATCGAATCGATTCACACCTACCCTCTAGCCTTGAAACGTTTGTAAAGAGCTGAATTGAATATTAACACAAAATTTCTAGCATTAAGAGGATGATTAATGATGTATTTGTTCATTAATAATCAATAAAGCTATCACCAAGTTGGCTGATTGATGAGGACCTGTTCGGTTGACCTTAATATAAAAAAGTTAAGCAGGAAACTCGACACTCTTTCTATCCCCATCCAATCCTCGTAATCCAGCAAGACATCAAGGAGACAATGATAGGGACATTAGAAGACCATATTTTTCACGAATACAGTTACTACAGCATTCACGTCACCATTCGTCCCCAAACATGTCCTAGTGTGTCTCAATCTTCATATGCTCTATATAAGATAAAGCGAAACCAAGATGAATTCACTACTTTGAAAATACAAGTCATCGTTCGATTAAAGAGATATTAAATCCCATCCAGCAAAATTCATAATTGGAAGCCCTAACATGGCTAAAGTTCCATGCAGTCGTGTTCTTCTTGTAGGGTTTCTCTTGTTGTGCTTCATTTCCATCTCCGTTAGAGGTAATAAATATAACAAAAATAAATTGGAATATTTATATGATTGAATTATCGAAAAATATTATTGAATTTCTCTTCTTCTTCTTCTTCTTCTTCTTCTTTTCTGTATGATTGTTGCAGCTCGAAGCTTGCGCGATATCGGAACAAATGGAGAGGACAAGAGATCTTATGACATGGTTGAGAGCAAGGATGGTTTTCCGGATGGCGGCGACCACTTCTCGGCCATGGATTATACTCCAGCGAGAAAGAAGCCTCCAATACATAACTAAAATGCATTGTCCGAAAGGAATAAGTAGAATTCCTAATTTCTTTGCATTGTTTTTCTTATTCTTTCTTCTCTTTTTTCTTATAGTAGGAAACATACTAGTACTAGGAGAGTGATTTGGGGAGAAGAGTGGCTCCAATTAGATACCAAGTGATGTATATACATAGTTCGCAGGTTTTTCATGCAAGATTACAAAGGTTGAGATTCCAAGCCAAATTTGAGTGTATAAATACTAGACGAGATTCGGTTTGATTAAAGGGGATAGTTGTCAATATACTCTTACATTATTAATTTATAACGAATTTTCTTCCCTATTAATGGAAGGCCGGCTTCTAACAACCTTGGCCAAAAAGGAAGCATACCATATCTAGAGGAGTTTAATAAAAGTTTAGGCAGATTGAGAAAAATTAGGAATTAGAAAAATGAAGAAAGATACGAGTTATTTTATGGTAACTATGGTAATTTATCAACATAATAGTTGTCATGTCCAAGAATTTGGAATTTAACATTTTTGCCATATATATCCCCACTTGTAATGACAATAATCTGTGAGGTTAACAACAACTACAATTACCCCAAAATCGTATTTTTAAGTTATTATTCATATATACTCCAAATAACCGTAGTACATAAGGCTGCTCATAGAAACTTATCAATATACTTTCCTAACTAGGATCTATATGAGTAACAAACTAAACAGTGATTATAAGACCTATCATAAACATTATTCTTTTACCGGTTGCCATAAGGGTTGAGTTAACCATTGTTGTTCCCACCACCAGTAAGCAAGTCAAAACTCAAGTGGTCATACTGATTATGATTCTCTATGGATTCATCACCTGAAATAATATCCCAAAATGGGTGAGCAATAAGGGCCAATACAAAATTATTGTGTACAAGCACATGCATATATCATGCTATATATAAGTTTACACGATCTATATGCATCAACCCAAGTAAATAACACATAATCGTATAATCCATGCACAAAACTTTATCGTATGCGTTTTCAAAATTATCACATGGATCCAGGCCCATTTTCAAAAGACGGCTAGACCTATATACCATATGGAATCCCTTTTTAAATGTGGATTGATTCATAGAGCCAATTTTCAAAGTGTAAATAAATCTACAATGCCCTGTGAAGTTGATGTTATACTTGTGGATCTATAATACTCCCTAGAGTCAAATTTTGAAAGTGTGGATCCTCAAATCCCTAAAGTTAATTTTGAAAGTTTGGAGCAACTCTCTAGGGTGGATTTTGAAAGAGTAGGGAAGATCTCTAGAACTGAGTTTTAAAAGTGTTGAACTAATCCCTAATGTCAGGTTTTGAAAGTACGAAGCAAGTACCTAGAGTCTAACAATTTTGGATCCATGAATTGCAAGAGTCTGAAAGATGTAGATCCATAGGTCCCTAAAATCCAAAAGTATTTGGATCTACAGCTCCCTAGATTATGATAAATTTGGATCTATGGATCCCTATAGTTTGACAATTTTCTCAAAGTATGGGTCTTATTGATTCCATTATCTCATATGGAAATGGCCATAATCAATTTCTTCCCATTCCATTTAACACAACACAATAAGATTTTCATGTTATATGGTAACTAACCTAAAACACACAGATAGCAAGCAGTAGCCAATTACTGTGCTACAACTTAAATTGTTCTTTTTAAAAAATATATTAAGGTTTGATAATTTCCAACTATGAATTAACCCTAAATTCTTCTAGTGCCCTTATTCTTGCTCATGAATTTGTTCCTTAGTTACTTCCCTATTGAATTTAGGAACTTTGTTTTTTATTTTTATTTTTCACATTCTACATCATTTTGCTGACTTGTTGAATTATAATTAATTTTATAAATCCTTAATATTTTGGGGGGTTTAGTTATGAAGGAATGTCTAGAATTATTCCTGGCCTAAGTGGTTCAAGATCAATTAAAATGACTTTACTTTAGAGTGATTTTAGAAGTAGTTTTTAGTTCTTGTCGAGTGCATTACCAAGCTTGCTCTAGATTGATTGAACCTTTGAAAGATCTCCAATTAGGCATCTATAATCCATAAATCAAAATATTACCAAGAGGCAACGAGATCTTTACTTACTAGAGATGATTTATCCTTTTCTCTTCATACGTTTCCAACGAATCCTTTTTCCTTGCACCAAGCGTAATGACCGAAATTAGTCTTATCAATTACCCAAAATCGAGTGGAGAAGAAGTTAATTTTACGATATAAGGATTGAACTTTATCTCTTGAAATTGCACTGTTCGTTCAAACAACGTGTACGCGAGGGTGGAGGAGGGCAAGGCAAAATGGGTTTGGGAGAAGGGAAGGTGGAGAGTTTTAGTAATTTCCATCCAGTGTTCGATATGAGATGGAAAGAAAAGATAAAGTATGCTTATACAAAGCCGAATATCCAATTTGCCCTTGGATATAAGTTTATTTTTGGGTATTTCAACAGTAATATAAAAGAATGTTGCAAAGTTGTTTGAAGAAGTGAGGGTTAATAAAAAATGATAAAGTAAAAAAAATATAGCAGACGGTGAAGGATAAATTATTAATATATTTCCTAAAGAAAGGATGTTCCAAGTTCATAACAAGATCATATTCTTCTAAAAAATTTACAAACTATAGAATAATTATAAATTCGGATAAAATTTATATAGCTTTTATATAAATGCACATCCATAAGACAATTATAACTTTTTTGTATGTCTACCTTACTTTTTGTACATGTTTTGTACTTTATAATTTTCGTATGAATGGCAATTTTACTTTAAGTATTCATATTGTTCGTTTTGTTATGAACATATTATGACACAATTGTGCATAAATTGTCATAATTTTCCTAGTTTGTTTTTTTTTTTAACTTAAAATTTCACACTAGAAGTAAAAGATAAATATTTTTGAATTCTCCAATTATCCCACGTCAAAAGTCATGCAAGGGGATGATTAACTGGTGGACTGAACCAAAAACATGGTTGATTTAGCTTCATGGACAAGGGATATTGGGTTAAAATCAGTACCATGTTTCCTTTTGTACAAGTTGAGAACAATTAGACATTAAGAATAAGAGAAGAATTTACTTTATTGGGAAATTCTTTAATTGCTGTTAGACATATGAATGAAAATTTTAAATAAGTCTGGACATCAACAAGTATATTGGATCGAAAGTAATAAAGAATGAGTAAAGTATTGTTTCCATAAGGATTAAATCAAGCACTAAACTAATATAATTTCTAAAGCACTCGAAAAAATAATAGATAAAACTAAACTAAATTATCAAAATTAACTATGACAAAGAATTGGAATAAAATGATGACGAAGAGAACATTTACCCATTCAATCAATAATGAAGTGAAAAAACTAAATCCACCATAATGTATTAATCGTAATGTAACTAAATAATAACTATAATTAGCTACTTAACTATTCTTATAAATTTGTTAAAGCACTTAATTTCCCTTTTGAGTCATAAGGTACTTTTATAGGTTAATAATCTATTTCATCTTTTGAATCATCAATTTATTAACCAATTAGATTAAATTTAAGCAATTTAACATGGATTCAAAAATATTATTACTTATCTTCTGATGTGTAATTAATTAACTAATGCCTTAGATTAATTTCTCCTAACTTCCTATAGTCATAAATTAAAATGAACATAGTAATAAACCTAAAGTGTAAATTCAATTTAATTAAAGATAATTATAATCTTCCGAATTCATTAACATAATTAAACATGAATCTTAATATTACATAAAATATTTTTCCATGTCAAGAACACATTTTATAATCCTATGCTTTGGCCCTAAACACAATATCATACCATCAAGATTCAAACAAGAATAATTCTAAGTATCTAACTATGTTATAATAAAATTACAAAAACAATTAGTAATTAGGCTTCATTAATCTCCAGCATAAAATAATTTAACACATGATTGAATTAAAGATACATACAATAAAATAGAAACATGCCATGGAAAATATTCACTATTGAAAAACTAATGTTTCTAAAGTGAAGTGTGTACAAAATCACCCAAAAAAAATGAAATAAAACCGAAGTCCCAATGTAAGTTGAATCCGTTGCCCACCTCGTAAAATCCAATTGGTATCTTCGGAAAACTTTTCTCTTCGTCTTCTGAATTTTATTTCACCTCTGGAATGAAAAGAAAAATAATAATGTAGACTCTTTGTGTCCAAAGGCAAAGGATATAAATAAAATGCTCGGTTCCCCGTGCCTTCTGAATTCTCCCACATGCAATTAATTTCTTCATGTTGCTTGGAATATTTTTTTTTAATCCTATGCGTCTCGCACTTTTTGAATTCCCCTCATGCTTGTCCCTTCATCTCCGAATGCCGCTTCGTCTGGCTTCTACACTGCCCTTTTTGTGCCCGCTGAGTGTCCCTTCTTATCCAGCTAAAGGAAAAGAATCAAGTCTGCCTCTCCAATTCTCCAGGCGTAATTGAAGTGCAGTTAGAAATGGAGTGCGATTTGGTGTGTGGGGCTACCGTGAGCCCATTTCTTTCTTCCAGATATCTCATGCAATTGAAAATAGAGAAGGATGCAGTGAATGGGTCCCACGACAATTTGGCAAATGGTAGAATTGAAACTTGATCTTCCCTGCACTGCAAATTGTAAATGGAAAAATGGAGGATTTTTCTGTCGTCCGTTTTTAATTTCTTTGTCTCATAATTAATTTATATTCATTTAAATTTCAATTATTAAACTAATGGTAAATTAAATGATTTAGATTTAAAATAATATAAATAAATGGTGTGATAAAAAATAAGACCGGTCTTATAAAAAATAAGAAAGGAATAGTAGAATCTCTCAAAAACATATTCATGCACTTGTGATAAAATGTGTGTATATTTTGTGATTGTACATATTTTTCCATTCACAAATATAAAAATATATACATAAGTATAATATAAAATTGGGTTAAAATATATAAAATTCACAAGTTATCAACATACAATAACGTCGGGCATTGAGTTTAATAACTTAAAAAGCTTAATGGTAAATGAATTGAAAACTCATATATCTTTATTTATTTTCTAATTATTGAGCAAAATGTTCAAAATAATTACAATTGGCTTTAGTATTAAAATTTGCTGATCATTTAACCTCTATTCATGTTTGTGTAGAATTTTTTTATAACAATAAAAGGTTTTACCACATCATTAGATCCATAAGATTTAAAGCAACATTCTTTTAGCGAAAATCCCATACGAGAAAATGAATTTTTGGCTTTAAGTTTAAATAGAGAATTAAATTGTTTTTTTATTGATTCAAATAGATGTTGAATATTATTAAAGTACTGCAAGCAGCAGATAGATACTTAGATAGAGCTTGAAAATTGTATAGCAGAAGATGAATGCTTTGCGCATTTAAATGTCATGACACTATAACCTAGCAACATTTCAATGGAGCTATTTTTGAACCATTAAAAAGTTCCAAACATTCATCCTCCAATATTTGATTTTCTCTGTTCTTTAATGTTTATTTAGAGCATGATCAATCATTCGTTAGATAAAATCCAACACAAATGTAAAAACTAAATCCTCCAACAGGACAATAAAAGGGAATCAGTTGGCTTGTTTGCACTTTTCAATTTGTTGTATACTCTTAGTTCATTTAATCGAACAAGAAATATTGATATTTGTATCAATATATTGATGTAAATATTTCCTTCCAGTAAGATTGAATAAAACAAAACTGCAACTAATATATTTGAAAATAATAATATTGATAAGAAGATAAAGACAAATATTTTTTCATAGAAAACCATTAAATAATTTAAAGTAAAAAATCACAAAGTAAAAGAATTTTATTATGAAAAATAATGCCACACCAACTTTCCTTTTTTTTATGGGATGATATCACAACTAAGGTATCACGTACACAAGCTCTTATTTTCTTTCACCAACTTTTACATCACCTTAAAAAGTTATCTTTCTTGCAATGAGTACTTCTCCTTTTTCTTTAATTTATTTCCTTAACATTGTCTTTTACCAACTCTTATTGATAATCTCTTCAAGATATGATTGTGGATCAATTAGATCTTCACATTATTTTTTCTATCTTACCATTCCATGTTGCTTACATTTCCATTAGGTGACAAGAGGATCAATACTAAACAAACTTGTCAATGTTAATTGCCATTGTCATAAATTCTGCTATGCTGTCCATAGAATGGATCTATTGCATATCCAAGATTCCTTTTTCAACTTTCTCGTGAATGAAATGATGTTGAACTCGAATGTTCTTTGTTCTTGAATGGAAGGCTAGATTTCTTACAAGATGCAAGGTACTTTAACTATCACAAAACAAAGCAATTTTCTCTTGTTCATGTATGAGCTCTTTGAATACCATTTTCAACCATAATGTTTTTTTATTAGCTTTTATAGCCACTACATATGCTACTATAATTGTTGATGTAGCCATAATTAATCTCAGTTTAGAAATTGATCCTATAGTTCTACCAACAAGTGTGAACACATAACATTATATTGAATTTGCTTTTATTAAGATATCCTACATAATTAGAATAAACATAACCTCTGACAATAACGTCTAATCTTTAATATATCTTAGGATCCTTTTTACAACATTCCAATACTCTTTATTAGGACTCACTATGTATCAACCAACCACTCTAACTATATGTGTAATGTTTGGTCTTGTGCATATCATAGTGAACATGAAGCTTCCCACAGTTGATGCATACGGTATTTAGGACATTTATCTTCTTTTCTTCTTCATTGCTAAGACTCATACTAAAAGATAACTTGAAATTAATAGGAAGAGGGGTAGATTTGCTTATAGTCTTACATATTGAAACGTCTCAATTTTCAAATAATTCTTCTCGAAAATCCAAATCTTCCTACTATATATGTTTTGATTAATTTGCATTCCTAGAATCTTATTTGCTAGAACCAACTCCTTTATTTCAAATTCTCTAGCCAATTATACCTTTAGTTCTTTAATAAGATCTTTGTTAGGACTTAATACTAACATGTCATCTATAATAACAGTAAAGTAATAAAATCAATTTCTTCAAGCTACTTATAATATGCACAAAGGTGTACATTAAGTCTATTGTATCTAAACCTAGGCATGGTTTGAAACTGCTTTGAAACCAGGTCTAGACCCTTCGATTCCTAACTCCAAACACTTGAAGTTGTAACGGGCTCTAGCAAGCTAGTTTACAGGGCGGTTCTTAGGAACCATGAACAGTGTTTTTCTCTAGTTTTATTTTTCCCTTAAGGAATCTATCGTTTTTTTAAATATAATTATATTTTTTTCCTCTATAGAGTATGCCAAGAAAAAAATATATGGAAGAAAACACTTCATTGTTTCCTTTCATTGTTGTCTTTACATTACTTAGAGAAAAAAAAAAAGAAAGGAAAAATACATGGAATAAAATACATGAGCTCTCATATACAAGTATAACTTGTCGTTGGAATAATGATGAATAGAAATATAAAAAAGGTCATTGCTTATCAATAATGCATTTGCAAACATCATGTCTATCATTACTGAAAGAATGGGCAAGATTTTGTATTGCTTCTAAACAAAAACCAAATAAATTTTTCTATTTATTATCAATCTAGTGACAAGTTACACTAATATAAGCAAGTACACCTATCATTATTTAATATAGTGGATATGAGTGTAAGTGTTGATCCCTCAAGGACTAGTGTGATTACTAGTACTTCACCCTTTTCCTAATATGTAACCTAACAAATTCAAGAAAATTGAATCTAAATTAAAACTAATTAAACAAACATACAAAATAGTTGATAAGCAAAATAAATAAAAATTAAAGATACTAAGAATGCATGAATTCAATATTCAATTATTAAATTACCTTAGAACAATGAGGTAGATATCAATCCCATCCTAATTTACTTGACTATGAGAATTCCTAAAATATACTAATATTTGTCTTTAGATTACTAGTACCTAATCTTAGAATAATTAACCAGAATCTCTTCTTAATTAAATTACCTAAAATTATATTAACGATTTGTGAATTTTGCTATTAAGTTACCTTAATATAAAAAGTCATGTCATCATATCTCTATGACTACATACAACTTCTCTAATTAGGTTACAATGTAATTATATAAAGGGATATCTTGATTTTTATATAATATCTAATATTGAATCAATACTCTAGAATATTGACTCAAAACAATGCAAGAACATGTAACTAGATCACAAAAATTAAAAATCATAGATTGATAAAAGAGAAAGAAACTAATTATATAGAAAACTAGAGTTTATAATAACTGAATACTAAAAAGAATTAATCTAAAACATCAAAAAAGAAAATAAAGAAGGAAGAATGATGAATGTAAAAACCTTAGTCTATGAATGCATGAACAAAAAATGAATGAAATGTGTGTTTACAAGATTTTTGTAATCTATTTATACGTGAAAATAAATCTCCTACATATCTTTTTATTTTTATCTTCCAATTCGGACGGCTCGAAACAATAGATGTATGTAGTTTCGATAATTGAATGGCTTAAGAATCTCCATTGCATGGCAAGGCAAGATTTGAAATTATATTTCCAATCTATTTTTGCATATGGGTTCAAATTTGAAGGACCTATGGCAAGAACGTGAAGGCAAGTGTTTGATGAGTATGTGTATAATGTTGTGTAAGCTCTCCAATTTTTATTTCTTAATCTTCAACTTATATCGTGTGTTTTCAAAATAAGGTCTTCTAAGTTTTCAGCTATCAATATCATTTCATTTGCATACTGTGTGTGTAATATGCTATCATTTATCAATAATCAATATCATTTCATTTCTCTTTTTGATTTTCTGGACTGTATCATGTATGTACTAACCTTGACCATTCAAAATTCAAATCTCTCTCTCTCTCTCTGTGTCTGTACTTTTACTTTGCTACCCGCAATTTGCAAGCTTTGGTTTAGGGTAGTTAATGGCTTAATGTGGATAGGACGTAACATTATCATGTCCATTGAAGAACTTTTAATTTTTAATTTTTTTACTTTTATAATAATGAGTCTATAACCGTAGGTTTCAATGGTTCTTGACCTTTGAACAATCTTGGACCTGGCGAAACAAATGGGTCCTATGCATGGTTCTAAATTGTATGGCTAGTTTTAGTTTTGGTTTCAAAACTGACGATATGGTTCCAAGGCAGCTCATGGTTTGGAGCCACCCTCTACTTAGGTTTAGTTGCATGAAGGAATCAAATCTCTTGTACTAACAATTTAGCGCCTATTTTACATCATATAAAGATTTGTTTAACCTATAAACCAATTTTTTTTTTCTTTTTTCTATAAATCCTTCTAGTTAGAGCATATAAATTTCTTCTCCTAAGTTTATGGAAAAAAATTATTTTTACATCTAGCTATTTTAAATGTAAGCTAAATATTGATAAGAATCGAGCAACCGAACTATTAACCCAAGCTCGTGCACTAAGACCTAAGAGCTTGACAAAGTCTATCCTTTCATCCTAACCCACACCAAAAGAGTTCGAGCTACTGCTTGTCACGCCTTGAAGTGGCAGAGTCGTAACAGCCCCGCCGTGTAAACCATTCTAAGATAGAAGTTGGCCTTACAATCGCTATCTTAGACCTGATCTACACAAGGCGTCCATGACTAACTCACTTTGAAGTAAATAGTTTGTAATTTAAATAAATCATTTACCTAAGAAAGTGAGGAAATATATATATACACTGTAATTCGGTTATTGCAATTAAAGTTTATAATATTTTTTCGTTATATATTTCCTAGTTATTACATTATTCATAAATGAAAACTAATTCTAAAATAAAAACTTAGACCTTAAAAATATGTGTTTATTCTTCAATGTTTTTTCTCACTCCCTAGGATCCAGCAGTTGCTAGCTTCAGAGTAGTTGTTTGCCGCTTCTTAGCCAGTACCTGCACGACGTCTATAGGGATGTAAGCAACTATAGCTCAGTAAGTTAGGATGGAGGACTTAAAATTATACCATAAACACAACAAAGTTTTTAATCAACTTATTAGGTACAATGCATGTGCAAGCAAATGCTATCGCATGACGTTGTTCGGCCCATCGTGAGATTAGAGAAATTACGCCTGCTCTAATCTGGGTTGAGGAGTTGCCATTAATGCAACAGCTTACGACTAAACCCAAGCTTATGCAATGGAGACCTCGCTCCTCCTGCGATTACCTTCGAACCACTGACTTCACCCTCGCCGCGACCTCCTCTCCTATCACTTAGTTCAACTGAAGATGAGGAAGGGACCATTTTGCAATCCTGCGCTATCCTTTTCGAAGGGATCGGTATTTGGCCAGAGAGTCCTAAGTTCCCCTAACGGGTTGCCGTGCATGTCTGATTACAATTGTTGGTCGTATATTTGATTAAGTCCAGTTTAGGGTGATCAATCATTTCATACAAATCATACAATACATGCTGGAGTAACAAACAGAATCATAACATCACCCATAATCAAGCACATGCACACATCCAACTATCTAACAAGCACAACCAAGCATAATCTTAAGTCTCCAAAATACAGCATCGTATAAATCCCAACTTACCTTGACTCCTCGCTCACTCACTCGAGGTCCGACTTACTCAGGCCATCGCCGATCATCCCTATAACACAAACGTGGTTTCAGTTTTTCATATAACTATTATAGGTTCGTTTTATCCTATAACGTTTATTGTTATGTTTTGTTTAGGGTTTAATTTATCTAATTATCTGAGTCTTAAGTCTTTTACAATTATTTTAGGTTTAGGGTTAGGTTCAGGTTCGGTTTCCGCATCAATTTTTAAATTAGGTTTTAATTTGATTTCTAAATCCTAAATATGCTCGAATCCTAATGTGAAATTAATCACATTAAGCTCGAGTATTCAATTATCCAATTGGATCTTAATTTAGTATTCTAAACTATTCAGTACACGCTATTTTTAATTGGGGTATCGGATTTATCCCTATTGTAAGAAAATTTTACATTTTTATACAATTACCTAAAATTAAATCTTAATTTAGATTTAGTATGATTCTGATTTTTATTCTAATATTATTTAAATAACCCTAATTTTTTTAGATTTATTAATTTTCAATTCCATATATTACTAATTTCCTAAATTAACTACACTTAATACTTCAAAGGCTAGGATTAGGTTTCCATATCAGAGGTTAACATCCCTAAACATCTAATTACTATCTAAATTAGTAATTAGTATCTTAATCACCTAATTAACCCAAAATCACCCAATTTTTCCATCATTTTAGGGCTAAAAATTAACTTAAAATTTTCAAAAATTAATTTAAAAAAAATGGCTTCATAGCGCTGTTCTATATCACATGAGCATCTTACAGAAAAAAATTGAGCTCCAAACTACACTTCTAAGCTCATTTATTTCTAGTTCTAATCATGCTCGGTTTTGTTCAATTTATTAAGAACCCTATATTTTTAGACATGATTAAACTAAATCATTATTTTCCATAAATCTACATACAATAAAACCTCAGAATAACAATTTTCATAATTTTCTGGGCAAAATAACTAATTTTACTAAATTATATAAAATTGGGACAATTATGGGACTCACTCGGTTCAATGCTTTCTGGCCGTCCAAGCTCGGTCCAAGCTTATCGGCCGGCCCAGATAGTGGGTCTGGAGTGGGGTGGTGGTGGTGGTGGTGGTGGCTCAGTCCCAGGTGGTGGTGAGGTGTGGGTTTGGCTTACTTGCCTAATCTGCACAGTTTTCTTTTCTTTTTTTGTTTTCTGAATTTTCTCTCAAATTTTTGAGTCTCTCGATTTTTCTCAGATTTCTCACTACCCAAATGAGTTCTGGAAATTTTTCTCCTATTTATAGACGATTTTTGTAATTATTATGCATTAATTAGACATGACTTAGCCCAATTTCCTTTATTTTTAGCTTTTGTGTTGCCTAATTCTAATTGGTTGATTTTTATTTGGTAGATCCTGACATGCCACGACCTGATTTGGGTTATCTTATCCTCTTCTGATTTTTTTTAGATTTTTCCATAATTAATTTATAATTTTCTTTAATTATTTACTTAGTTTTTGGCCAATTTAGGTAATTTCGTGTATTTTTATCTACACGTAAATACATGTGGGGTACACGTGAACATTCCTAATTATTATTTAGGTTATTCTAAAATTTTTAGTATACATATAATCTATCTCTAGTAATTTATTAGTTATTAGATTACACTTTTTGCCTTTTCAGTAATTAACAATTATTATACTTAAAATTTGAAAATTTTATAGTCTCCCATTTTATTACTTATTTTCTTAAATTCAAGTTTACGGGGTCATTTTTACTAATATTTCTCTTAATAGTATATAATTTGGGTTTGATCAAATTCTTTAACTGATCGTCTAAAACCTTATGTTCTAAGTTCAATCCTACGGTCAATTGGTTTAGCTTTAGGGCTTACACTGCTCTCTATCGATTTATTGTCAATCTTGAGTAGAAGCACTCTTGTACTTATCAATTGTCTCTAAATGTCAACTTAAGGAGTGCTTAATTGACAACGTAGCTCACTTGTCCACTAGCTCAATTGACCTGTCTATGAGTTATATAGTGCATATTTGAGTTAAATTCATTTCAAAAGAGTCTATAGCTTAACTCGGCAATAGCTATGTTAACCATACTCTTTTGTTTGTTTCCATTAGAAGCTCGCCTCTAACTGCTAGCTATGTGTTTAAGCACCCACATGATGAAATTTGCTGTACAAATCAAATTTCTTCTTAACTTTTCATTTATACCCTTTAACATTCTCTGCATCTTACTTGCTTTAGACATTATGCTTTTAGTATTTTCCACTTTTGGTAAGTTGCCTTAGATTTGCAAATATAAATACCCTTAAACATTGTAGCTGCATCATCATCTTACCATTATTAAATATATTAAGTTCTTCCTTTTTTAGATATTTTATACTTACTCTCTTTAACTCTTATTTGACCCCTTAAGTAAGGCAAGGTGGCGAGTAATCTTACCAAGCTATTCGTGCATCATATTGTGTTGCTTCATAAATTTACAAAGGTTCCTTGGTACACCACATCCTTGAAATCATTTGTGGGAAACTATATCTTTTCTTTTGTTATACACATTTGTCACCCTTCATTTCAAGCTTCTATAGGCTTAAACCATCCTGATTTGACCACCTTATCTATTCTTGGCAAGGGGTATCATCTTGGTATCAAAATAGAGGTTTACTTGAGTAAGTCACTATTGTTCCATGTTAGTGCTTCGACTACCATTTGTATTTTTTAATGTTTTAAGTAGTTATAAAGTTATTAAAAGTTGTGTTTGAACTAGTTGTAAGTGTTTGAGAATGTAGTGATTTTGTTCTGCTATGATTTTTTTATGATACTTTGTTTTAACTTGTGGAAAACAAAGCTAGTCATAGCTGTATATCTTTATGTAGTTTGTGAATAAATTGATTGGATGTGGCTATTAGATTTTTTAGATGATGTAAGTATTGTTGGTTGTTTGGAACAACAAAACTGAGTAAAGGAAGTTGATTGATTCGAGTGCTAGCACTAGTATTGGAGACGATAATGGTGGAGTTATCCACTATGGTAGATAAAATACCCCAAGAAGTTCCAATGAGTGATTTGAAGAGGTAACCTACTTAATTGTTGATTTAAGTCGAGCTATTCATGCCTTAGCATCTCGACCTATTGAAGTCATTTATAACACCCCTCAAGCAGATCCGAAAGCTAATGTCGTTGCCTTGAATACTCAACTTACCTAACGACAACCCCCATCTTAGCGAAACAAAGGTAGAAGAGTAGGAGGACATGTGAGGAGGAGGATAGATTTAGGAGAATTAGATGAAGAATATGAGGAAGAGTACAATGAAGTAGGAGAGAAAGCATGTGCACCACGAGCTGCCAACCATTTAAAGCTTTTGATTTAGAGCTTTAATAGTTCTAGACATGCAAATGACTATCTCCACTGGGAAGAAAAGGTGGAACGAGTATTTGACTATTATCAATATGAGGATCGTAAGAAGGTAAGGATTGTTGCTATAGAGTTCTTATGTTATGCTATAACGTGGTAGAGAAATTTTCATACCATATAAAGACGAGATGGGTATAGAGAATTCAATACTTAGGCTGAGATGAAGAGAGTTCTTAGAGCAAGATTTGTGCTAGATACTTATTTGCAGGACACTTTTCCTCGACCTTAAGAACTAAGGTAAGGAAACTGTACTGTCGATGAGTATGTGTGAGAGTTATAGGTGCTTATGATCCGATGTGAAGTCAGTGAGCCTTTAGCCTAAATAGTGTCTAGGTTCTTAACTAACTTGAGACCTAATATCTGAGATTTAGTGGAGCTACAACAATTTTATCACTCTTGGTGATGCTATTAGGGTTGCTTAGTGAGTGGAGAGATAAAGGAGGAATAGGCCGATCTGACCTTAACTAAGCTAACCTGTTCAAAGTGGCCAACCTACCCATGTTGACAACTAAGCTCAATAATATTAAGCTTAGTAGGAGGACTGAAGTCATATCCAAGCAGAAGAACAGTACTATCAACTTGGAGGTGTCGAAGAAAACTTATGAGAAAGGTTAAGGATCGGGATGGAAGATGAGCCAAATCAAATTCTTTAAGTGTTAAGGTTTCGGTTATATGGTCGCTTAGTAGCCTAATCCATGTACCATGGTTATCGAAGGCGAAGTCCTTACTATTGAAGTAGATAGTATTGATGAGGACCTTAAGGAAAAGGTATAGTTAAAAGAGGAAGTCCACAAGGATGGCAAAGAGCTTGTAGAAGAAAATGTGTATGCTGGACAAGCTAACTTTGGTTGTCTAGCGAGCCCTAAGCATTGAACCATCTGTTAAGGAAGAGTAACGATAGAACTTATTTTATATCACTTGCAAAGTGAACGAGTAAGTATGCATGCTTATAGTGGATAATAAGAGTTGTATTAGTGTTGCTTTTGTTGACTTAGTTTGAAAATTCAAATTTCCAACCACATCACACCTCAGACCTTATAAACTACATTAGCCAAATGAGAAGGGAGTATTACATGTTGTACAGCAAGTGATGTTGCCAATCATTATTGGTAACTATTCTAATAGAATTCTCTATAACATGTTGCCCATGTGCACATCACATGTGTTATTAGGACATCCTTAATTGTTTGACCGACAAGTCATTCATAATAGGTTTAGGAATACGTATACATTTGAGAAGAACGGAAAGAAGATTACCTTAAACCTCATGACCCTAAGCTAAGCGATCAAGTTATAAGCCAAATTAAACCAAGGATCTAAGAAGACATTAGTATTAAGCTGATTCGAGCTCCGAGAAGCCATCAAATCCAATGTGCTGACCTTTCGACTAATTAGAAGATTGTTGGAATTGAAGGATCAAGCTGTGCTACCTAAGGAGGTTTAAGAACTATTAGATAAATATGCCGACCTATTTCATGAACAATTGCTAAAAGGACTACCCCTTTCTAAGGAATTGACCACTATATTGATTTGATACCTAGTATCACCCAACTAAACAAGATTTCTTATTAGATGAATCCTGAGAAAGTTATCGAGCTCTAAAGGCAAGTAAATGAACTATTGGAGAAAGGATATGTAAGAGAAAGTCTTAGCCCTTGTCTTGTACCTGCATTACTAGTACTAAAGAAGGATGGTACTTGACATATGTGTGTGGACAATAGAGCTATTGATAAGATTATGATCAAGTACAAGTACCCTATTCCAAGGCTAAATGATATGCTATACAAACTGAGTGGTGCTAGGATTTTCAACAAGGTCAACTTGAAGTTAAGTTACCATCAAATTCGTATGAGGCAAGGAGATGAGTGGAAGATTGTGTTTAAAACCTGACATGGTCTCTATAAATGGATGGCGATACCTTTTGGTTTATCAAACACCCCAAGCACTTTCACAAGGTTGATGAACTATGTGTTCAGAGATCTAATCGAAAAGCATGTTATGGTCTACTTTGATGACATCCCTGTATATAGTGTCGACTTGCTGAGTTACGCTGACCATCTTTAAGTTGTGTTTGATGTGCTCTAAGCCGAAAAGATCTTTGGGAATTTAAAGAAGTGTTTTTTCTACTTAGAAGAAGTGATCCTCCTTAGATATGTTGTGAATAGAGGAGGCCTACGAGTTGATGATGGGAAGATATGAGCTATTGTCAAATGACTAACCCCAACCACTTGTGTTGAGGTGAGAAGTTTCCATAAACTAGCATCATTTTATTGCTAATTCATTAAAGACTTCAGCAAAGTAGTTACACCCTTTACCGAGCTAATGAAGAAGAATGTTGAGTTCAAGTGGGGAGAAGAGGAGAGAAGCTTTGTCAAGGTAAAAGAGAGATTAACCTTTGCACTTGTATCAACCTTATCTAATTTTAAGAAAATATTTAAGCTAAAATGTGACGCATTGAGTGTTGGCATAGGTGCTGTGTTGATGTAAGAAGGTTGACCTATTGCCTAGCATAATAAAAGGCTACGGGGACCTTAGTTGAACTATTATATATATGATAAAGAACTCCTTGCACTTATTAGAGCTCTTCTAATGTGGCAACATTATCTATTGCCATGAGAGTTTGCCATTTATATATATCATGAGTCCTTAAGATATCTCAAAAGTCAAACCAAACTTTCAAAGAGGTAAGCTTGATAGGTTGTATTTTTGGAAGGATTTGATTTTGTAATTAAGTATAAGTAAGGAAAGACCAATGTGGTTGCTGATACCCTATCAAGAAGGCATGTTTTTCTTATCAAACTGCAAACCTGACTTCTAGGATTCATAAGCATAAAAGAGCAATATCTTAAAGACCCCCATTTTGGCCCTATATTTGGATGATGTGAAGAAGGATGAATAATAGATGACTATCATGTAGGGGACGGATATTAGTTTCAAAGTGGCAAGTTATGTGTGCCAACTTATTCTTTGAGAGATCTACTAGTGGGAAAAGCTCACTTTGGTGGATTTCTAAACATTTTAGAGACAAATGGATGTACAAATTACTGAACACAAGATTTTCTTGGCCTAAGATGAGGTGTGATGTGTACCATATTGTGGAGAGTTGTATAATCTACAAGAGAACAAAGAGTAGAGTTGAGTAAGAAAAAGCTATGCCTCTACTAGTCCCAACCAAACCAGAGGCCGATTTGAGCTTGGATTTTGTCCTTGGACTACCTTGAATTGCTTAAGGTAAAGACTATGATAATCATTATGGACAAATTCAATATGATGGCATATTGTGCCTTGCACTAAAACTAATAAGACTTCGACTATTGCTTCTTTGTTTTCATAGGAAATCGTTTGCTTACGTGTAGTACCAAGGAGTGTGGTTTCAAATCAAGACCCAAAATTCTTAGGCCATTTTAGAAAGGCTCTCTAACGTAAAATGGGAACAAAGTTACTTTTCCACACTTCTTTCCATCCCTAAACTAATGGTCAGACATAGGTCATTAACCATACCTTGAGTTCACTACTCTGAATTGTAGTGGGGAAGAACCTAACCGATTGGGATATATGCTTACCCGTTGTGGAATTTGCTTACAATAGGGTAGTGCACACTACTACTAGAAATGTACCATTTGAGGTTGTCTATAGCTTCAACCCTAAACTTCCCCTTAATCATACCTTAGTGCCATCGCTCAATTAAGAAGATCTAGAAACGGGAACTAAAGCTCAATCTTTCCAACAAATCTACCAAAAGGTTACCCAATAGATTGACTAAGATGAAAAGAAGTTGAAGGAGAAAGGACAAAGAAAGAAGACCAAGCAATTTCAACTTGGTATGGCTACATTTGAGTAAGGAAAGATTTCTAAGTAAGAGGAAGAGCAAGTTGTCTGCTTGAGCTAAAGGCCCATTTAAAATACTCTAAAGGATAAATGACAATGCTTATTGAGTAGAGCTGCCCAAAAACTTTAGAGTGTCCAACTTGTTTAATATTGCTAATCTCAACCCTTACTGACCAGAAGAAGAGAGGAATAAGGATGAGCCCAGTTTCATCCCAAATCCTAATCAGCCTGGAGGAGATAATAGGAATCAAGTAACGTGACTACTAACCCAAGCTTGATCACGAGAACTTAAGAGCTTGATAAAGTGCATCCTTTCATCCTAACCTACACTAAAAGAGCCCGAGTTGCTCTTCTCTGTCAATTTGTTGTCAATCTTGACCCAAGCTTTCCCATACCTATCAATTGTCTCTAAATGCTGACTTGAGGAGCACTTAATTGATAGCTTAGCTCACCTGCTAACCAGCTCAGCCGACCTATCTTCAAGTTATCTAGAGCATGTCTAAGCTAAATTTACCTTAGAAGAGTCTATAGCTCAATTGGCAACAAATAGGTTGACCATACTCTTTTATCTAGATAGGAATCAGGCCCTTAGACCAATCACTTGTAGCCAAGCTAGAGGACTCCAAGGACTCATGCGAAGAATATTAGCTAGAAACCAAAGCCGAGACGAGGATCCTTACACCGAACTAATCTCCTATTGACCTATCTATCAAATCCTCACATTTATCAGACATACTCCTGCCTAGTAGCAAAGTCTTATTTTAGAAGACAGCCAAGACTAACCGAGCTGAGCTCCCCCAACTAACCATAGGCATTTGACTCCAATTCAGCTGGCTTCTTTGTCGGATTGAATAGCTCCCAACTTGATCCAGATCCAATCAGCCCCTGATTACAACACTTTCTTGCTTTCGCTTACTTTATATCATATTCCTAATGTCTATCCACTAAGCGATATGTGTCTTCTAAACACAACTTTCTAGAATGATTCCTTATTTTCCATACTGAATATTCCTTATCTCTTTTACCCCTTTTAACATGTCTCGTGTAACCTAATTGTAGAATACCCTTTTGTCTTTTCATTCATGTAAAGTAATCCTAGTGGATAGGTATATAAACCCCCACTTTCTTGTATGCAGACAATTAACGAATCAATACAGAATTATTTACGTTGAGCAACCCTAGTGTTCTTATTATCATTCAACTCTTATCTATTCCCTTTAACAAGAAGTAGCGGTGAGTGACCCTTTAGTTTGGACTAGTGTGTCATATCCGGCAGATTGTTGGTTAAGTAAGGTCGAGTAGTGCATTATATCCATTCGGTAGCTACTCAAATTTTGCTAACTTTTTCCCTGTTTGTTTTTGGTTTGCTTTGTTATGGTACCTCTTTGTATGTTTGACCCCAAAGACGCATCAGCTTCATCGATATCGAAGAACAATTTTGCGAGGGAGTTTGTAAAGTTGTAGTGAAGTTTTAGTTTGCCTTATTGTTAGTGGCTGCTATGTTCCTTTTGTAGCTATCGCAATGTGTTTGAGTGTAAGTGCAGTTTCATTATTACTTTACTCTTACTCTATTTTTTATTACAAGAACAGAGCAAGTTTGCTACTATTCTATTTGAGCAATTATTGAGTATTAAAGTTGTTAACAAGTTGTTAATGCATTTGAGAAGTCCTGTACCATGTTAGATTCAAGTGTTTAGAGTGTTATTAATGATTGGAGTAGTGATGTTCAACTTGGTTGTGGTCATAATACATACCTTAAGGTCAGTTGACAATAAACTTAACAAACTCACAAACTTTATTGCAAGTTTAGTCATAGCAATGTAAGTTAACAGACAACCATCCCAAGGTGTACAACACCAAAACCTATAAGAAAATGCCACTGAAAGACACTATGGCTAAGGCAATTGAACTAATTGCCCAATTCAACTACTATGAGCTAGAGGAGTAGCAGACCAAGTTGCTAGATGAAGACTGGAGTTGGAGGAGATTAGGGAAGATGATGAGGAGTTGGATGTTGAAGAGTTTAGGTAGGAAGAAGAAGTTGACTATTACCAAGTGTAGGGATGAGGATGTCGAGTCCCTCGAGGGCTAAACAATATCAAGGTTCAAATCCTACCTTTCAATGGAAGTAGAGATGTAAATGAATACTTAGAGCAAGAAGAGAAGGTCAAGAAAGTGTTTTAATGTTATGAGTATGTGGATGTTGTCAAAGTCCGACTTACTGCATTAGAGTTTACTGGGTATGCCACCATATGGCTGAAAAACTGAATGCAGTCAAAACAAGAGATAGAAGACAATGTGTTAGAACCTAAGATTAAATGAAAAGGTTGTTAAGAGGTAGATTTATACTTGAGACCTACCTACAATGCAAAGTTACAGGAACTTCGCTATGGAAGCCGATCTATTGATTATTATGTTAAAGAGTTCTAAATACTTATGATTTGAGTTGATGTAGAAGAACCCGAGGTTTGCATAGTATCGAGGTTCGTTTCTAGAATCAAGTATGAGATTCACAGGATTGTGGAAGTAGAAAGGTTTTATACCTTAGAAGAGGCGATTAAGATAGCATAGAGGGTCAAAAGGCAAAGGAGAAGTGTTCCAAGTTGACCTAAGCCAACATTATCTTGACCCCTAGTTTTGTGAAAACTTGTTCAAGTCAAGCTAAAGAGGCCATATAGGGCCAAGGATAGGAATAACCGATCTGATGATAGCCAAGCGAGCCAGCTGGGCCGAGTCGATCAGCCAAGTTGAGTTGAGGTTAAGCCAACCCCGAGAATATATGAGAAAGGACAGACCTTCGGGTGAAAGACCAGTGAGGTTAAATGCTTTAAATGCTTAGGCTTTGAACACATGGCTGCTGAGTGTTCGAATTGATGTATTATGGTGCTCTGAGGAGATGTAGTGGATAGTACTAATAAGAGTGAGCTCGAGAAAGAAGAAGATGTTGGAAAACCCGAAGTTGAAGAGGAAGAAGAGACCTGTATCTATGTCGACTAGGGAGAAGTGATGGCCTTAGTCCTTAGATGAGTACTGAGTTCCTTTTCGAACTTTAAGGAGGACCAAAGGGAGAATTTGTTCCATACCAAGTATATCATCAAAGGCCAATTGTGCACGATTATCGTGGATAGGGGAAGTTGTATTAATGTAGTTGCACAGTCCTTTGTCTAGAGGTTGGGTTTGTCGACCTCAAAGCATCCCCAACCTTATAAGCTACATTGGCTTCATGATATGGGTGCTTTGTATGTAATTAAACAAGTGACAGTATCATTCAGTGTTGGGAGTGTGTATAGGGATAAAGTAGTATGCAATGTCATACCCATGGAAGCTTTACATTTATTGCTTGGATGACCTAGTTGATTGACCAACATGTTACTCATGATAGGTATAAGAACACCTATGCCCTTATTAAGGATGGAAGGAAGATTGTGTTACAACCAACGACCCCGTCTTAAGTGAATGAAACCCATAGTTAGCTCACCTAAGCTAGTAAGAAGAAAGCCTTAGTGATGAGCCGAAGAGAGCTCTGAGCTACTAAAAAAGCTAAAGAACCTATGTTCCTATTGATCAAAAGGCTATTGGAAATGAGAGACTTGGAGGATATCTCTGATGAAATCTGAAGCTTACTAAATGAGTGTTCTGATCTGTCCTCTAAAGAACTACCTAGAGGACTACCTCCAATTTGAGGCATTGACCACTGTATTAACCTGCAACCAGGTGCCACCTTACCAAATTGACCTACATACAGGATGAACCTTGGGTAGGATACCGAGCTAAAAAGATAAGTGGATGAACTCATAGAGCGAGGATATGTAAGGGAGAGTATGAGCCTTGGTGTTGTATGAACTTTACTCATTCTGAAGAAACATGGTTCAAGCGCATGTACATTGATAACCGAACAATCGACCAAATTACTGTCAAGTACAAATACCCGATATTGAAGCTCAATGACATGTTAGATAAGCTTCATCGCACCAAGATATTTTAATGATTGATCTGCGAAGTGACTACCATCGAATTCGCATGAAGATGGGCGATGAATGGAACACTGTCTTTAAGACTAGGCATAGACTTTACGAATGGTTGGTTATGCCGTTCGAACTTACTAATATGCCGAGCACATTCATGAGGTTAATGAACCATGTAACGCGGCCATTAATTGGAAGATGTGTGGTCATGTACTTTGATGACATATTGGTATATAGTGTTAACCTAAATGACTATGTTTAACATGTTTGTGAGGTATTTGATATTTTGTGAACTGAGAAGTTGTATAGAAATGTGAAGAAGTGTATGTTCTACTAGAAAGAGGTGATTTTCCTATGGGTTATGGTGTCAGGGGAAGGACTTTAGGTAGATGAGGAGAAAATCCAAGCTAGTCTTGAGTAGTTGATGCCAAAAAATGTCATTGAGGTTTGAAGCTTTCATGGCCTAGCTTTTTTCTATAGGCAATTTATCAAAGACTTTAGTACCATAGCTGCCCCCTTAACCGAGCTAACAAAGAAGAGTAAAGGGTTCAGGTGGGCCGATTAAGTTAAGCAAGCTTTAAAGAGATTGAGGAGAAGCTTACCTTGGTGCTTATCCATTCACTACCAGATTTTAACAAACCCTTCGAGTTAGAATGCAATGCATTGGGGTGGGGATTGGCACTACCTTGATGAAGGAGCAACGACCGATTGCTTACCATAGCAATAAGCTTAATGGTCCTGTCTTGAACTATTCTGTGTATGAGAAAGAGTTATACTCTCTTTATCGAGCCCTTATTGTTTGGCAACACTATTTGATGCCATGAAAGTTTGTTATTTACACAAACCATGAGTCTTTAAAGCATTTAGGGAGTTAGAATAAACTTTCTAAAAGGCAAGCTAAGTGGTTGGAGTTTGTGGAAAGATTCTCATACATCATTTGACATAAGAAAGGAAGCACGAATGTGGTCGTTAATGCTTTGTCACAAAGGCAAACCTTGTTGACCACTTTGTAGACAAAATTATTGGGATTCTCACTCATTATAGAGCAATATGCTCATGATCTTCATTTTAGCCTTATCATAGAATAGTGTCGGGATAGAATTGCTATCAAGGGATATTATCTTAAAGAAGGCTATTTATTCAAGGATCGAAGGCTATGTATATCAGATTACTCTACGCATGAGCTATTGATCAGGGAAGCTCACAGCGGCAGATTATCAGGTTACTTTTAGGAGACTAAGCTCGCCAGTCTATTGAAGGAGAACTTTTATTGGCTAGGTTTAGCCAACGATGTCTATAAGGTAGTTAGTAGTTGTGAAGTATGCAAGCGTGCTAAGGGGAAGATAGAACCCCATGGAGAGTACATGCTGCTACCAACACTAGACTTACCTTAGGTCAACCTCAGCATGGACTTTGTGCTAGGGTTACCTTAGACATCTAGAGGGAAAGATTCTATATTTGTTGTAATGGACCACTTTAGCAAGATGGTGCACTTCATTCTATACCATCGGACTAACTATGCTCTATATATTACTAATTTGTTTTTGCAAGAGGTTGTTCAACTTCATGAAGTACTGAAGACTATTGTCTTAGATCAGGACACAAAATTTTTGAGCTATTTTTCAAAGACTCTTTAGAGAAGAATTGGCACTAAACTTATATTCAGCTCTAGTAGCTACCATCAAATTGATGGCTAAATTGAAGTGGTAAACAGGATGCTAAGCAATCTACTTAGATCTGTTGTAGGAAAGAACTTGAGGGATTAGGATTGTGTCTACCAGTTGTAGAGTTCGCATATAACTGAACTGTTCATAACACTACTAAGAAAACATCATTCAAGGTCATCTATGGCCTTAACCCTGTTATTCCCTTAGATATGATAAGTTCCCTAGCAACTATTAAAGAGAGTAAATCTGGAGTTAATTAAGCTCAAGAATTGCATGAGCTATACAAGTTTGTAACCAAGAAGATTGCCAAGTTCAATCAAAGACAGTAAGAGATTGGTAGTTGAGGCTACCGAATTGTTTCTTTCCATCTAGGAGACTTGGTATGGATACATCTCAACCGAAAACAATTCCCACACTTGAGATAGAACAAGCTATCCCCTCGAGCTAATGGTCTGTTCAAAGTCTTGAAAAAAAAAAAATCAATCGCAACTCTTACCAAATTGAGTTACTTAATGGCTATGGTGTTTCTTCTACCTTCAACGTATCGATCTAATCCCTTACTAACCAGTAGAGGAATACCTTATGTGTGCTTCAAAAGAGGAAGCAGAAACTACTCCAGATTTGAGGGAAAATCTCACCTACCCCCAAGCAGATGATAAGAATTAAGTCCCTAGACCAATCATTTGTAGCCAAGCTAAAGGACTCCAAGCACTTCGTGAAGAATATTAGCTAGAAACCAAAGCCAAGATTAGGATCCCTACGCCAAATTGATCTCCTACCGACCTTTCTGTCAAATCCTGACATGTGTTAAACATGCTCTTATCCAATAGCGAAGTCTTATTCCAAAAGATAGCTTAAGATTAGCTAAGTCGAGCTCTCCTAACCAACTATAGGTGTCTGATTCCAATTTAGCTGACTTCTTTACCAAACTGAATGGCTCCCAACCTGATCCAGATTCGGTCGGTCCCTGACTATAATGCTTTCCTGCTTTTGCCTACTTTGTATCATATTCCTAATGTCCAGTCACTGAGCGATATGTCTTTTGAACACAACTTTCCAAAATGATTTCTTATTTTTCATACTGAATATTCTTTATCTATTTTAACCCTTTTAACATGTCTCATGTAACCTAATTGTAAAATACCCTTTTGTCTTTTCATGCATGTAAAGTAACCCTAGTGAATGAGTATATAAGCCCCTACTTTCTTATATGTAGACAATCAACTAATCAACATGAAATTATTCACATTGAGCAACCCTATTATTCTCATTATTGCTCAACTCTTATCTATTTTCTTTAGTAAGGAGTAATAGCTAGTAAGCCTTCAGTTTAAACCAGTTTATCATATCCAGTGAATTGTAGGCTGAGTAGGATCGAGCGGTGTGTCGTATTCATTTGGTGACTGCTTGGATTTTGCTAACTTTTTCCCTATTGTTTTTTTGTTTGCTTTGTTGTAATACCTCTCTATGTGTTCGACCCTAAAGACGTATCAATCTATTTCCACCAAAACCCGCTGCTAATTGTTAGCTACATGTTTAAGCACCCAAGTTATGGAATCTGCTATACAAATAAAATGTTTTCTCGATTTTTCATTTATACCCTATATCTTACTTGTTTTGGACATTACCCTTTTAGTCTTCTCCACTTTTGGTATGTTACTCTAAATTTGCGGGTATAAATACCCTTGTACATTGTAGCCACATCATCATCTTACCATTATTGAATACACTGAGTTCTTCCTTTTGTGAGCTATTTTGTACTTACTCTCTTTAATTCTTATTCTAACTCTTAAGCAAGGCTAAGTGACAAGTAACCCTATCGAACTACTCATGCATCATATCGAGTTGGTTCATGAGTCTATAGAGGCTCCTTAATGTACCACATCCTTGGAATCATTTATGGAAATTGCTTGTTTTCTTTTGTTATGTGTATTTATCACCCTTTATTTTAAGCTTTTTACAGGTGTAGACCCATCCTGATACAGTGAACCTTATTTGTTCTTGGTGTAGAGAATCAAATATAGCACACATTACTAAGACTAAGTGAACCTTTGTATATTGAACTATGGGAGAAAATATTTCATCAAAGCTAATCCCTTCCTTTTTAGCATATCCTTTTTCGCTAATCTTTCACAATATCACTCCACTTAATCATCACTATTTCTTTTAATCTTATAAACCAATTTATTTCCAATGAGATTTCTTCATTATGATAATGGCACAACCTCCAAAGTTTTATTCTCATTAAGATCTTCAATTTGTTCTTGCATTGTCTTCATCAATTGAAATTTACCAAAACTATTTATTGCTTCTTAGAAAGTTAACGCCTCTTCATCTTCAATTAGAAGACAATATGTAACATTGCTTCTAATAACATAATCAAAATGCCCAATGGTGCTTTCCTCATACATTTTGACTTCCATATTCTTGGAGCTTCAAGATTATTTGCTTCTTGCTCCTCGTGCTTTCATGTTACTTCAAAGGAATTATTTTGTTTAAACTCCTTTTCTGTCTATAAGGTTGTAGTCATTGAATTTTCCTTTAAAATGCTATCATCTTCTTTTGTACTTTATGGCTTATCTTCTGTAAAGATAACATCACTATTGACTATAACCTTGTAAGTAGTAGGATTCCACTGGCGATACCCTTTTACTTTACCAACATACCCTAAGAGTAAACATTTCTCAAATTTTAGATCTACCTCTGTAGTTTCTTGGGCAATGTACAACGTGTAAACTGGACTTCCAAATATATGGAGATTTGTATAATCAACTAGCTCACCAACCTATATTTCCATTGCTGCCTTCAACTCAATTACTATTGATAGGACCCAATTTATGACATAACATGCGATATTGACTACTTTTCGCCTATAGTGCTTTGTCTAAGCTTGTAGCTCCTAACATTGCTTTTGTTCTTTATAACAAAGTCTTGTTCATCTACTTTGCCTCTTCATTTTGTCATAGAATATATACTATGGTGAACTATCTTTTGATAACTTTTTGCTTGCAAAATTTATCAAATTTAGTATTAGTATTTTCTCCTCTGTTATTTATCCTTGGACACTTGATCTAGTTTACAAATTTAAGTTCAACTTATTCTTTGAAAACTTTGAAGATTGAGAATACATCTACTTTTCTCTTGATAAGGTACATCTAAAATCTCCTAAAATAATCTTTGATGAGGGATACAAAATACTTCGCTTCTCCCAAGGATGTGATGGTGCTTGCCAAACATCAGAGTGAATTAAATCTAGAATAATTTTTCTTCTAGAATTTAATGTGTTAAATCTTAAGCAATACTACTTACTAGTAACACAATGCTCATAAAATAGTAATGAAATCTTTGTGAGAGTAGGAAGTAAGCTTTTCTCAACAAGAATTCTCATTTCTTGTTCATATATGTGTTTAAGTTTTTAACGCCACATCATTGTAAATCTTTTACTTGAATTGCTTCAAGTTACTAATATTACTGCCACTTATAAAGTCTCTCCCTTTAGCATGTACAAACTTGCAAGTATCTTTTCTCTTCATAGGTACAAGTGCTCCTTTAACTAATTTTATGATCTTGTTCTTAATTTTAACTTTGCATCTAAGATCATCTACTTACCTTAAAGATAATAAATTTTTCTTTAGGCCTCCATACGCTTCACTTCTTGAATAAGACAAATTGATCGTTATACATCTTCAATTTTATGCTTCAAATATTGATAATCATTAAAGTATGGTCGTTACAATTATAGACAAACTGTCCTGAAAAGGCACATGATGATAAATTTGGTCTCTCAAAGAGGTCATGTGAAAAATAGCTCTTGAGTAAAAAAACTAAATGTCAAAATTTTTTTTCCTACTTTTATTGTCTTTACATCTTCACAAGATAGAGCATTTTAGTCATCTGAAGTGCTTGCAACATTTCCTTAAGTATAGGAATTTTTCTTATTTAAATTCTATTTAGTGATGGAATCTTAGGGAGTTGATGGATGATTGCTTTAAGCGGTCCTTCAATTGCCTTCACTGGAAGACCTGCAAAAACCCCCTATGGTGGTGCCAATGGGACCCTTCCATGCTTAAGTTAGCAAGAAGAGAGTAGGAAAGATTAAAAGACATGTTTTTCAAAGTGCTTGATGTATTGAGGAATCAAGTGAATGTGAAATAAAAAGAAAAAAGAAGGATCTAGTACTTTTAGCTCCTTACCTTATTTATAAGCTAAGGAATTCACTTACTAAGGACACATGTGGTCTTAGGGTTTGGTTTGCCATAGACAAGTAGGTAGCCATGTCTGGAACTTAAGATGCTAACATGTTTAAAGTTATAGGATACTGACCATATCACGGATATTAGAGGACAATTAACGAAAAGAGAAAGAGGTAAAATGTGAGATAGGAGCACTGTAGGCATTAGGCTATATGTTTAACATTGGTACGTACCTGAGAAGACAAAGGCGAGCTTGACCCAAAGAGTTAGGATAAGCTCTTCGAGGTCCCCAAGTGCTGAGGTGCTTAGGGTGGCCTGAGTAAGTTGTACAACCTTACTAGTCACCGAGCAGAGCGAGGTGTTTGAGGATACCAAGTAGGTCAAATGTTAAGATTGAGCTCATCAGATGAGGTTAGGCTATTTGTCTTGGAAAGGTGCTTGAGAGGACGAAAATAGGTCAATGCATTGGATTAGGCCTTAAGAGCCTAGGTCTAAAATGGCCTAGCAACACCAACAATCCTTTCTCAAGTGACCTTTCATGCAATAGTTGTAACATTTTAAATTCCTTCTATTTCTTGACTTCGATTTACCATGATTTTAGCTTCTAATTGACCGACATTCCATTGATCTCCCTTGCATTCGTACTAAAGCTTCTACTTATTGTGCACTATTTGCCTATCTTCCTTATTTTTATTTCGACTCTCTTCTTTAAGAATAACAGCTATAGTATCATTGAGAACTAGGTTGTTCATCAATATCGAGCCTGATTCTTTGGTTTTTATAATTTTATTTTCTTTATTCCGATTAATACTAAACACTAACTCATGTAATATTAACCCTCGACTAGGGTAAAAGGAAAATTCTAGTTTTCTTTGTGAATTGAAAATCGTTTAGAGTCACTACCCAACCTTGATTGGGAAAAAAAATAAGTTGTAACCAATTGGGTGGATTGGTTATAACTTAGTTACCAATATTTGATAAAATTGATTTTAGTAAAACCAGAGATTTCTAAATTTGGGGGCTACCTATTAAACTTTAATGGGTACCACTATTAATACAGGACCTAATTATGCTTCTACGAGCTAATTGATCTAAATGGGAACGTCTCTAAGGGACTAGTAACCCTAACTAAAAGATTGATAAGAAACCTAGTTAACTCCTTTGAGCTAATTAACTTACGTGAGAGCGTCTCTAAGAGACTAGCAACCTAAACTGAAAATTCGATATGAAACCTAGTCATGCTCCTTTGAGTTGACTAACTTAGGCATGAGCATCTTTAAGGGGCTAACAACCTTAACTGAAAGATTGATATAGGACATAGTCATGCTTCTAAGAGCTGACTAATCTAAGCAAGAACATCTTTAAGGGACTAGTAACCTTAATTGAAAGATCGATACAAAACCTAGTTGTGCTCCTTTGAGTTAATTAACCTAGGCATAAGCATCTCTAAGGGACTAGCAACCTAAACTGAAAAATTGATATGAAACCTAGTCATTCTTCTTTAAGCTAACTAACCTAGGTGAGAGTGTCTCTAAGGGACTAGTAACCTTAAATAAGAAATTGATTTAAAACCTAGTTATGCTCTTACGAGTTGAATGATCTAAGCGAAAGTATCACTATAGACTAGCAACCCTAAATGTTAATCAAATTAGAACCTAATCGTGCTCTTATGAGTTGACTAACTTAGGCGAGAGCATCTCAATGGGACTAGCAACCCTAAATGTCAATCAAATTAGAACCTAATCATGCTCCTATGAGTTGACTAACCTATGAGAGAGTGTCTCAATGAGACTAGCAATCCTAAATGTCAATTGATTTAGAACTTAGTCATGTTCCTTTAAGTTGACTAATCTAGGTAAATGGGTAAATTGCCCTTTGAGCTAGCTAAAACTCTAAATGAGAATCAAGTCATGTCAGCACTCTATGAGCTTGCTAAAACCTTAAAGGAAAAGAAATATGCATTAGGACAACACTCTATTAACTGGCTAGACCCTTAAAAGAGATGTGAATCAAGGCAGTGCCCTATAAGTTGGTTAAAGCTCTGTCAAAGGTTAAGTACCTTACATGTCGATCATAAACTTAAGGAAGGAGGGATAGTACTCTATGAGCTAGTTAAGACCCTAGAGGATAAGGGTTTAATACCTTACAGATTGGCTACCACCCTAAGGGTAATACAAATACAATGTCTTAAAAGAAACTAACTCATTTTTATGCTAAAAGTATAGAATCATTTACCAAGCTTTATTGATAGCTCCTAAACAATCAAACTTTTTCTTAAGATTTCTAATCAAAACTAACAATTCGACCTTTTGAAATTCATTCTAATCTTAAAACAGAGCAATGAATTCCTGCTTAGTAGCGAATTTAAAGAAAGTGATCCAACATGGAAAACATCGATGTCATTTGAGCAAAGTAGCCATGTCTCAAATTTCTAGTCCCACACAAATCCTCAAAGTCTTAATTGATTTACCTCGTAGGCTTATATCCTTAATCGAGTAGCACTCATCTACCATGAGATACTTACTCTTCCAAATAGGGCCTTATCCTAAAAAATAGAAAACAAATCTCCCTTATCAGCGAGGATGAACCGTAATAGAGTATTTGAAAAATTTTTTATCAATTGTCATCGTTCCAAACCATGTGTTCATTTTCTCTCATGTTTATGGTATGGGGGTTTTATTTAGATAAAGTAGGTGGGGTGAGAGAGTAAAACCTTTGACGGAGTGAGAAAAGTGTTGGGATGTTACCTAATGTTGATAACCACTAGTGATACCAGCTTTGCTCATAGAAAATGAAAATAAAAACCATAGTAACATCAAGATTGATGGCATTTCATGTTCCAAGGAAAAATTCCATTGATTTTTAAGAGTAGTACAACTTCATTACATCAGCATTTATAGGGTCCTTCAAGTCCGAACCATCCATTTGAGATAAAATCAAAGCCTTTCTAAGCAACACTTTCTTTACAATATAAGGACCTTCATAATTTGGAGCAAATTTCCCTTTAGAGTCTTATAAGTTGGGAAGAGTCTTCCTTAATACCATATCTCCCTCTTTCAAACTCCAAGGCTGCACTTTCTTGTTATAAGCTCTAGCCCTTCATTACTGAAAGCATACGTTGTGACATGGGGCTATCAACCATTTTTAATCAATTAGATTCAACTACTTGATGCGCTTCTTTATCTAATCAGCCTCGTCTAATTAGGTTTCCAACAACACTCTAAGATATTATATCTCAACTTATACTAGTAATATAGTTTCCATTCCTTATACTAATGAGCAGGGTATTGCCCTTATCAACATTTTGATAGAAGTTCGATAGGCTATGAGTGCAAAGGGCAACATTTCATGCCAATCTCAATATATGACCGCTATCTTTCCAGTAATTCTTTTGATATTCTTGTTAGCTACTTTTACAGCCCTATTCATTTGAGGCTGATAGAGAGTGGAATTTCTATGGATGATCTTGAAGTATTGACACAAATTTGACATTAGCTTATTGTTAAGATTTGTACCATTATCTATAATAATTGTCTCTGGAGTCTTGTATTAAGCTAAAATGTCCTTCTTGATGAACTTAACTATTACTCCTTTGGTAACACTCAAGTAGGATGAGGCTTCAACTCATTTACTAAAGTAATCAATGGCTATAGTATGAAACAATGACCATTGGATGCCTTTGGAGTGATTAGGCCAATGATGTCTATACCTCACATCGAAAATGGCCATGGCGTAAATAGTGTATGTAACTCTCGAGGTAGAGCATTCACTTTGTTTGCATAAACCTGGCATAAATGGCAATGCTTAATATACTTGATGCAATCTCCCTCCATAGTCAACTAATAGTATCCTTGTCTCATGATCTTCTTAGTGAACATGCAGTCGTTCATATGGGGGCTACATACTCCCTTATGCACTTCCTTCATTAACACTTCTACTTCCCTTTTGTCTACACACCATTGGAGTGTAGCATTATACAATCGTCAATATAAGGTAGATTCACATATTAAGTATTGGACAACCAATCTTTTAATCGTCTTCCTATCCTTCTTCTTTGCCTCATCAAGGTATGTACCTTGTTGTAAGAATGTCTTGATATCATGGAACCAAGGCTTATCATCATGTGTATTCTCAATTGCCAAATAGAAAGCCAGCTTTTCTTTGACTTCAATCATAAGCAGCTAAATTCCTACTCCATTGGATATTTGAATTGTGGATGCCAAGGTAGCCAAAGCATTAGCAAATTAGTTCTAAGTTCTTAGTATGTATGTAAATGTAACCTCTTCAAACTTGTCTACCAATTTGGCTAAGTGTTGATGGTAAGGCACCAATTTAGGGTCCTTTGTCTTATATTCACCTCGAGCTTAGCTAATGATCAGTAAAGACTCTACATATACCTCTAATTCTCGTATCTCCTTATCTAGCACCATTTTTAGTTCCATAATATATGCCGTATATTCTGTAATATTGTTAGTATATAGGAAAATGAGTCTTATAGCCATCGCAAATTATGTACCTTTAAGGATATCGATATTGTCCCAACTTCGCATCCAAACAAATTGATGGCTTCATCAAATAACATCTTCTATTTTGAGGGCTTCTTGACTATTTTGCTGTTAGAATTATCTTTAGCCACTAAGATACTTTCATTAAGAAATCCAACTTGCACTTCTTGCAAGGTATCTCTAGGGGGATTTTCTGCTAGTTGATCTGCCAAGGCTTGCCTCTTGATTGAACTTTGGTTCACATACATGATGTTGAATTCTGATAATAACATTTCCATTTCAAGATTCTACCTATTAGGGCTAGTTTCTCTGCCAAATACTTCAAGGGGTCATGTTGTGTAATGAATTCAATTTCGTAATAGAATATATATTGTCTAAGCCTGTATATGACCTAAACCAATGCAAAACATGTCCTTTCAATTTTCGAGTATTTGTACTCCCCCTCTATAAATTTCTTGCTTAAATAATAAATAGCTCGCTCTTTCCCTTGCTCATCTTTTTAGCCAAGCATACATCCCATAGATTTAAGCAGTATAGTAAGGTATAAGAACAACGGCCTCCTAAGTTTAGGGGCTACCAACACTAGAGGATTCATGAGATATTCCTTAATTGTTGAGAAGGTTTCTTTACGTCCTCATCCCAGTTGACATTAACATTCTTCTTCAGCTACTTAAATAAAGGGTGACATTTATCAGTTAATTAAGATATAAATTGTGCTATGTAATTCAAACGGCTCAATAAACCTCTCACTTCTTTGAGTGTACATAGAAGGGGCATGTCAATTATGGCTTTAGCTTTATCGGGATCTACCTTGATGCCCCTCTGACTAATTATGAAAACTAGCAATTTCCCTGATGTAATCCCAAAAATACACTTGTTTGGGTTCAACTTTAGCTGACATTTCCTTAATTTACTGAACAACTTCCTTAGATTATCTATGTGAACCTCCCCTTTTCTGGATTTTGCAACCATATCGTCAATATATACTTCTATTTCTTTATGCATCATATCATGAAAGATTGCAACCATTATTATCTGATATGTTGCCCTGGCATTCTTGAGTTCGAAGGGCATCACTTTGTAGCAAAAAGTGCGCCAAGTTGTAATGGAGGTCATCTTAGTCTTGTCTTCTTCAAACATTTGAATTTGATTATATTTCGAAAAATTGTCCATGAATGAGAAGAGATAGTTTCCGGTTGTATTATCTACTAAGACATCAACATGGGGCATAGGAAAGTAGTCCTTAGGTATTGCTTGATTAAGGTCTCAAAAATCCATGCATACTTTGACCTTCCCATTCTTTTTCATTGTTAGGATAATATTCGCTACCTATTTTAAATAATCAAACACCTCGATGAAACCTACTTCAAGTAGCAATGAAACCTCTTCCTTGATTTTTAAAAGCATGTTGGGTCGAAATCTTCTTCACTTCTATTTTTTAGGCTTGATGTCATCTCATATGGGCAGACAATGAAATACGATTGATGGATCTGGCCTAGGCATATTCTCATAAGACCATGTAAACATGTCTTAATATTCAGTCAACAGCGTGGTCATTTTTACTTTTTGCTCTTCTTTCAAATTCTCTCTAATCTTCAAATTCTTTGGATTATCCTCGGTCCCTATGTTAATTGTTTTAATCGGTTCATCACTGGAAATTATACCCAGTTCATGTTTTTGTCATTTCTCTTGCATATCACTATGGTCATCAACATCAATGCCAATGACTAACCCAGTAGGGTCGAAAGTGATATTGATATTTTTGTTGTCTACTTGTGCGAGGTATCCTTGGTTTTCGTTTGAAGCATTGGATCTAGGCAAAGTATATAAAGAAAAGAGTGTATGTAAGTAAAAGAGAACTAAAACACAACAAAGGAAAGGAACTAAATTTTATTCATTGATTGTCAAAAAGGTTCATTAATATATTTGGAATGATAAAAACTCAAAAAAAAAAAAAAAA
>JAMXBB010000009.1:98829561-99019937 GCA_024138015.1 Lumnitzera littorea | reverse complement strand
TTGTGGACGATACTACAATTGATTCAAATATATTAATCTATAGTGTTTTAGATATGCCAATTTATAGTGTTTCCTATACATTGTTATGGAAAAACCAGTCTTTTTACCAGCTTTTACATAATATTAAAGAATGTCTCTTGGTGTTTCTCCTTTTTCTTTGCTTTATTTCTTTGACATTGTCTATTGTAAGCTCTTAGTGACATATACGACAACTAAAGTGTAAAATTAAAGGATAAGAACATAGAAAACTAAGAAATATTATGAATTAGTAGTTGTTCTGCATGTAGAAGGAGGACTCTGAGGACTAGACGAGAAAGTGAAACTACTTTAATTCAAATGAAAATAGGGCGTGACAGTAAGTGTTTTAATGTACGAATTATTATTGATTTTATAGAAATCATTTAGAATTGGTACTTAAGTGTTTTTGTTTAGACATTTCAAGTATTGAAGGATTTAGAGTGAAAATAAGAAAAATTTAGAGAAGTTTTACACAAACGAATGAAGTCCAAAGTAAGCCATGGTGTGATTAGAATTGAAGACAACCGGCCTACATTAAACACCAGTGGCCTTAGATGTTTACACTACCGGCTTTTGAACCTACACTACTGGCCTTCATGAAAAGAATGCCTTTTGAAAGCTTCTTTATAAATAGTCATGTGTTTTAGAATTTAGAAGAACTTTTACATCTTCTTTAGAATTAGAGTCTTAGAATAGTTAGTAGATAGTTTTTGAAGAATTATTTTGTAAAATTGCATGGATTGTTGAGAAGATTTTGCTTTTGTTGGGGAGATCAATTTTGAAGTTGCAATTGAAGTTTACTCTTTATAATTACAGAATTGTTGACTTCTATTTTACTTATGTTTATGCAATTTTGTGATTTATTCTTACTTGCAAGTATGAACTTCTTTGCAAGTTCAATTGGCAATTGTGCTTTTGTTTCGAATTCCATGGTTGGCTAAGTTTATTTGTGGGAATTGATGAAACCTTAAGTTGTAAAGATGAGAATTGTATTCATGTTATAGGATCAATAGATATATGGATGGTTCATGATTGCAAATTTCTATGATTTCAATTATAGTTGTTTAATTGATTATAATTTTTAGAAACCATAGTGATATGGGAGTTGATATAGGGTTTGTTAGAAATTTTGATTAATTTGATTGACTAATGCGAGAGCAGCGTTAGTTGAATTGATTAGAAGTTATCTAGAGATTATGTGATGTTTTGCAATTAATTATTCATTAAGACATTAAGGATAATTGATTTAGGACATTAGACAATCATAGCATCGGGAGATGTATGATTATAATTTAAAGTCCACTGTTAATTGGAGATGCGAGAGTTTGCTAATTAATTAGAGGTTTAAATCCTTAAATTTTAAGGTATAATAATTTCACTTGAATGACTATATAGCTATTAATCTATATAACATGATAATAATTTGATTTACATAACTAGGGTGGATTCAATTTTTCTTACAATTTTCAATAGATTATTTAGTTTTAGATATTTTATAATTATTTTCTTTTTGATAGTTTTAGGGTAATTATTTGATTAGTTAATTTACTTTTGATTACTTGAATATTGATAAGAACTAGTATAGGATTGGTAATTTTTTAGTCCTCGAGGGATCAACAACCTTACTTGCTTTGTCTTACTTAATTCCTACCTAATATACTTGCTGGAGTATTCGCAATATATATATATAGTTTAAGTGAATCAAGTTTTTGACGTCATTATCGGGGACTGGAAATATTAAACCTTTAGTTCTGTTGGTAATTTAGGTGCACTTGACAACGTATGTTATTTTTGTTCTCTTTATAGGTGTTTTATGCATAAGATTAGAAGTATTAGAACTCTACTGCTAGATTCTAAAATAGAGTGCATTTTGAATCATTTGAGGTGAGAGAAGAGAAAAAGGAGAGAAGAGATGGTAGGTAACAAAGATAATAATATGATACATGGAGTTCTACAAGCACTACGAGATTATACAATATCCATGGTAATGGGTTCTGCTATAATGAGGCCTACTATAAGTCTCACAACCAATCACTCAAAGTTCCGATCGGCTGAAAGATTCGATCGAGCCTAAATTATAAGTAAAGCTAGATATATTAGTAAAAATGATCCCGTAAGTTTGAATTTAAGAAAATAAGCAATAAAATAAAGAATATAAAATTTCAAAATTTTAAGTATATAACTCGTTATTTATTGAAAATGCGTAAAATATATTTTGATAATTAACGAATCGCTAGAGATAAATTATATGTATATTAAAAATCATAGAATGACCTAAATAATATTTAGGAATATTTATTTGTATTATATATGAATTTATATGTAGGTAGAAATATGCGTAATTACTTAAAATACGAGAAATGTGCTAAAATAATAATAAATAATTAATTAAGGAAAAATCAAGAAAAATGAGGAAAAATCTAGAATTGAGGTGTGGCAATCTGGAATTGAAGAAACGAAATCTACAAATAGAAAGTAGAAAAAGGAAGAGATAAGGTAATTGTCTTGTTTAATTAATGCATAATAATTTCTATAATGCTCTATAAATAGTAAGAAAATTTCAAAAGCTCATTTGGTTAGTTTGGAGAGTGAGAAAAATAGAGAGGGCCGAAATGGTGAGTGTTTGAATTAATTACAAGAAAATTTTTCAAATCTATGTAATTAGAGCATTAGAGGGGAACCTAGACTCGACGAGTAGTTAGGAGTGGACGGCCATTACCACCATACGGTGTTGGCAACATCCGGGTAGGCTGACACACCCATGGCCATCAACGATGGACGGAGCCACTCAAATCGGTGAGTTTGATTTTCAGCCCGATTTTGTTTAATTTTTTAAAAATATTAAATATTTTTAAAAAATTATGAAACTTGTTATTCTAAAATATTTTTGTATGTAGTTTTTAGGAAAAATATTATTTTGATGAAAATATGTCCTGTGATATATGGTCCTTAAGAAATTATACAAAACCGAATATGTTTCGATTTAGAAATAAATGACCTTAGAAGTGTAGTTTTGAGCCCAAAATTTTTGTGTAGACTATTTAGATAATATAGAATAGTGCTATGAATTTTTTTTTTCAAAAATTAATTTTTAAAATTTTTAGATAATTTTTTGGCCTTAAAATGAGGCATAATATGGGTAATTTAGGGTTAATTAAGTAATTAAATAGTTAACTACTAATTTAGTGAATAATTATATATTTTAGGATTTTAATCCGATGAAGTATGATACTTGTAGCATTTAGGGTGTTAGATGTAATTATTAGGCTAATTATATAATAAATAAGTAATTAGGGAAAAATAGTATATTTTAAGTTAATTTTGTAAATTAGGGTAATTAGGTGTAAAATCTAATTTAGGATGAATTTAGACATTTTGAAATGATAATTGATGTTGGGAGATGGTAATTAGAGTGATAAAAATATTAGATGTGTATTATGTACATAATATACAATTATTAGAAATATAATAAATAGAAGATATTAGAATAAAAACTGATATTATGATAATAATAATAATAAAAATATACAATAAATTTGATAGGAAACTTAAATTAGGGTAATTATATAAAAAATATAAGATTTTCTCATAACGGGGGTGAATTCGATGATTAAATGAAGATCCGAGTGTACCGCACGGATTAGAACACTAATTAGAGACTAAAAACGATATTTTGGATATCCAAAAATAATGCAATTAATTTCACATTATGGGTCGGAATGATTTTTTAGGGTATACGTATAAATCTTTAACAAAAAAATTGAGTTAAAAACTTAATTTAGAAATTGATACGAAAATTGAAACAGAACTTAACACGATTCAAGAAGAATTGTAAAAAACTTAAGTCCTAGATAATTAGGTATATTAAACCCTAAACAAAAGATAACAATACACGTTATAGGATAATACCAACCTGTAATAGTTATATGAAAAACTGAAACTATGATTGTGTTATAGGGATGATCAGCGACGGCTTGAGCGAGTTGGACCTCGAGTGAGTGAACGATGAGTCTAAGTAAGTTGAGATTGATACGATGTTGTATTTTAGAGGCTTGATATTATACTTGGTTGTGTTTATTAGATAGTTAGTTGTGTGTATGTGTTTGATTATAAGTGATGCTATGATTCTATTTGTTATTCTAGCTTGCATTGTATAAAGTAATCGATCACCCTAAACTAAACTTAATAAAGATATGACTTGTAAACATAAATCGAACTTATATAACAACCCATTAGGGGAAACCTAGGATTCTCCAGCTAAATACTGACCCGTTCGAAAGGGATAATGTCGGATGGCATAATGAGTCCCTTCTTTATCTTTAGTCAAACTAAGTGACAGGTGAGAAGGTCGCGGCAAAGGTGAAGTCAATGGTTCGAAGGTAGTCACAGGAGGAGCGGTGTCTCCATTGCACAAGCCTGGGTTTGGTCATGAGCTATTGCATTAACAGTAACTCCTTAACTTGGATTAGAGTGAGCGTAATTTTTCTAATCTTACGATGGGCCGGACAATGTCATACGATGGTATTTGCTTAAACATGCATTGCACCAAATGATTTGGTTGATAACTTTGTTTGTGTTTATGGTGTAGTTTTAAGTCCTCCTTCCTAACTTACCGAGCTGTGGTTGCTCACATCCTTAAGGTCTAAGCTTTTATTTTAGAATTTTTCATTTCTAAATAATGTAATAACTAGGAAATATATTACGGTGAAATGTTGTAAACTTTAATTGTAATAGTTGAATTATAGTGTATATATATATATATTCTCACTTTTTTAGGTAAATTATTTATTTAAATTACAAATTGTTTACTTCAAAGCGGGTTAGTCGTGGACGCCTTATGTAGATTAGGTCTAGGATAGCGGTTGTAAAGCCAACTTTTATCTTAGAATGGTTTACACGATGGGGCTGTTATGACTCTACCGCTTCGAGACATGATACCTACCATTCAGACTAACAACTTTGAGTTGAAGCCATCTCTCATTTAGATGGTTTAGACAAATCAGTTTAGAGGATATCCTAATGAAAGTCCCGATGAGCATATTATAGGATTCCTCTAATACTATAATATAGTGAAGATGAATAATGTTACAAATGAGGTTATCAAATTATAGCTCTTTCCCTTTTAGCTAAGGGATAAAGTTAAAGCTTGGTTTCATTCACTGCTACAAGAATCTATTACCACCTGGGTTGATCTTTCATCGAAGTTTTTAAGGAGATTTTTCCCACCAACTGAGACCGCAAAACTAAGGAACAACATCACCAACTTTACCAAGTTTAGTGGTGAGTCACTTTACGGAGCATGGAAGAGATTTAAGGAGGCGATCAGAAAATCATTACATCATAGCTTGTTACATAATCTCCTTATTAAGGTCTTCTATCTCGGTCTAGGTGAGAGATTAAGGTCGTTAGTTGACGTTGTAGCTAGAGGTGCTTTGATGGGCAAGACCTATAATGAAGCAAGTGCATTGATAGAAGAGATGGGCTTTAGTGCACATAATTGGCAAAGTGAGAGAAGTAAGTCAAGAGTGGCAATAGTCAATGACAATAACACTGTATCTCAGTTAACAACCTAGATTACATCTCTTGTTACCCAGGTAAGTAAACTTACCTTAGCATAGTCTTTTAATGTTAATCTTATTGTTTTTTGTGAGATATGTTCAAGACCACATTCGAATCTTGAGTGCTTATATAGGAATCCCTCAGCTTCAATTAGTGGAGAGCAGGTGAACTTTATAAACAATTTTCAACGAGGTAATCAAGGACCATATTCAACCACATATAATCCAAGGTGACGCAATCATCCAAACTTCTCATGGAAGAATGAGAATAATGCATTTCAACCACCACCTGGATTTCAGAAGCAGGGTCTTGCTCAAAATGCTCCACGTTAGCAAAATTAGTTTAGAATGGAAGAGCTCATGTTAAGTTATATACAAAAGACTAACATCATGTTATAGAATCGACAGGCCACTATTCGGAATTTAGAGAATTAGATTTGTTAGATCTCTCAACAATTGAGTAATAAACCATTAGGGTCTTTACCTAGCAATATTGAATAGAATGCTAAAAGTGTCAACACCATTATGTTGAGGAGTCGAAAGGAAGTTGAAATAGTTGGCAAACTAGTTGAAGAAAAGGAGGAGAATCCAAAGAAAGGAAAGGGAAGTAGGTGGAAGAGAAATCAAAGCAGAAGTCACTAGAAGTGAAACCTTATGTTCCTCCAATCCCTTTCCTAGGAATATTGAAGTAATAGCAGCTAGATACCTAATTCGCCAAATTCCTAAATGTTTTTAAGAAGCTGAAGATCAACATCCCTTTTGTAGAAGCACTTCAGTAGATGCCTTCATATGTCATATTCATGAAGGATTTACTCATCATGAAGAAAAAGATTGATGGGAATGAACCGTTGATGATTACAAGGGAGTGTTCCATGATTCTTTCGAAAAATTTATCCAGCCTACCTAAAAAACAAAGAGATCAGAGGAGCTTTATTGTTCCTTGCACTATAGGAAATCTTCATTTTGATAAAGTTCTTATTGATTTAGGTGCAAGTATAAATTTAATACCTTTGTCTATTTTCAAGATGTTGGGACTTAAAGATTACAGGAGACCAATGTCACCTTGCAATTTGTTGACAGGAGAATCAAATACATAAGGGATATTGTAGAGAATGTCTTGGTGAAGGTAGACGAATTTATCTTCCTAGTCAACTTTATAGTCTTAGAGATGGAAGAGGATAGAGAGGTACCCATGATCCTTGGAAGACCATTTTTTACAATAGGTAAGACATTGATAGATGTGGAATAGGGTAAGCTTACTTTAAGAGTTATGGACGATCAAGTAACTTTTAATATTTATGAAGCCATAAAGCATTTTGATGATTGCAAATCCTATTAGACTATTTTGTATTGATGAGATTACTTGTGAGTCTATAGAAGAGAAAGCAGGATTGGATGCTATGGAATTAGTTCTTAAGGATCTAGATGATTAGAGCAATGATGATGAGCCTAAGGAAGAAGGCAAGGAATAGGTGTTAGAAATTACATCTTGATACTACGAGGAGTTAGGCACCAGTGAGAAGAAGCTAGTCCCATCATTGACACAACCCCTAGTGCTTAAACTTAAAATTTTACCTAGTCATTTAAAATATGCTTATCTTGGAACAAATGATACTTTGCCAATAATTATCTCCTCTTCTTTGACAGGTGATCAGGAGAAACAACTTCTAGGAGTTCTAAGAGAGCATAAAAAAGCTATAGGATGGACCGTTGTTGATATCAAGGGGATTAGTCCCTTAATTTGCACTTACAAGATATTGCTGGAGGCTGAGTGCAAACCTATAGTGCAACTACAAAGATGACTTAACCTAACTCTCAAGGAGGTAGTAAAGAAATAGGTGCTCACATTGCTAGATGTAGGTATTATCTACCCTATCTTAGATTGTAAGTGGGTTAGCCTCATTCAAATAGTGCCAAAAAAGGGTGGTATGATTGTGGTTAAAAATGAAGCTAATGAGTTAATCCCTACTTGTATTGTGATTAGGTGGGGAATCTACATAGATTATAGAAAACTAAATTACGCCACCCGTAAAGACCACTTTCCCTTCCCTTTCATAGATCTTTAGAAAAACTTTCAGTGCATAATTATTATTGCTTTTTAGATGGTTATTCTCATTACAATCAAATTCATATAGCACCCGAGGGTCAGGAGAAAACCACCTTTATATGTCCTTATGACACTTTTGCCTTTGGGAGAATGCCCTTTGGTATCTATAATGTACCCATTACTTTTCAAAGATGCATGATGTCTACATTCTCTAACATGTTAGAAGAGTTTATTGAAATATTTATGGATGACTTCTTTGTCTTTAGGAAGTCATTTGACTCTTATCTAACCAATTTAGGCTACGTGCTTAAAAGGTACAAAGAGACTAATATACTTTTAAACTAGCAAAAATACCATTTTGTGGTAAGAGAGGAAATAGTCTTTGGTTATAAGGTATCAAAAATGGGAATTGAAGTGGATAGAGAAAAAGTAGAGATAATAGAAAAGCTACCACCACCCACCTCGGTCAAAGGAGTCAAGAGCTTTCCGAGGCATGCTAGTTTTTATAAGAGATTTATTAAGGACTTCTCTAAAATCTCTAGACTTCTTTGTAATTTACTTGAAAAAGATTCTGTCTTTGTTTTTTATCATAGTTGCTTGCATGCATTTAATCTCTTGAAGGAGAAGCTTATTTTAGCTCCAGTGATCATTGCACCTGATTTGGAGCTTCCTTTCGAGTTGATGTACGATGCTAGCGACTTTGTTATAGGAGCAGTACTTAAGTAAAGGAGAGGTAAGTTATTTCATGTTATATATTATGCTAGTAGAACCTTGAATGAGGCTCAGAGAAATTACGCCACAACAGAAAAAGAGCTTTTAGGGGTTATATTTGCATATAACAAGTTTAAGCCTTATCTAATAGATTTTAAGATCATAGTATACATAAATCATGCTGCTCTAAAATATTTGTTTACTAACGTTGATGCTAAACCTAGGTTAATTCATTAGATCTTACTACTACAAGAATTTGACCTTGAAATCAAAGATAAAAAGGAACTGAAAACATGATTGCAAATCATTTATCTAGTTTAAAATCTCATTGTTTAGAGCCATCCATTAATGAAAAGTTCTCTAATGAACAATTGTATGCAGAAGAGATCTAAGAGTTACCTTGGTATGCTAATATAATCAATTACCTAGTTAGTAAAATCATACCATACGGTTTCTCATTTCAAAAGAAAAAAAAGTTTTTACATGATGTGAAATTTTATTTCTTGGATGAATCATATTTGTTTAAATGTTGTGCTGACCAAATAATTAGACATTGTGTGCTTGAAACCGAACAACTTAGTATAATTTAGCACTGTCATTCTAAAGAAATAGGAGGCCACTTTAGTGTAGAAAGAATTGCAGTTAAGATTTTATCTTGTAGATTTTACTAGCCAAGTTTGTTTAGTGATTGTAAGAACTATATTATGTCTTGTGCTCAATGCCAAAGGACCAAAAACCTTTCTAGGAGACATGAATTACCATAAAATAGCATTCTGGTAATCAAGCTTTTTTATCTATGGGGAATAGACTTCATGGGTCCTTTCCCCTTATCTTTTTCAAACAAATATATACTTTTGATTGTAGATTTCATATCGAAATGGATAGAAGCAGTTGCTCTACAAACTAATGATGTTGGGGTTGTAATTAAATTTTAAATGAACATTTTTTCCAAGTTTAGGGTATCTAGAGTTATTATAAGTGATGAGGGATCGCATTTTTGCAATTGACAATTTTAAAAATTGTTAACAAAATATGGAGTTAATCATAAAATTACTACCCTGTATCACCCACAAATATGTGAACAAGTTAAGGTGTCTAATAGGGAAATAAAGCATATTCTAGAGAAGGCTGTTAGTGCATTTAGAAAAGATTGGTCTTTAAAAATTGATGATGCATTGTAGGCTTATAGGATAGCTTTTAAAACCCCTATAAGAATATTTCCATACAAAATTGTTTTTGGTAAATCTTGTCACCTACTTGTAAAGCTCGCACAAGGCTTACTAAGCCATAAAATACCTTAACTTTGATTTACAAGCTACAAGTAGAAAGAGATTACTTTAATTGAACTAGCTGGACAAGATAAGAGAAGAAGCTTATGAAAATGCCAAGATATACAAGGAGAGAGCTAAGTGATGGCATGATAGGAACATTCAATAGTAGGAGTTCATGCCTATTCAAAAAGTATTATTATACAACTCTCATCTGAAACTATTCCCAGGTAAGTTAAAATCTCGACGATCTAGGCCATTTGAAATAGCTAACATTTTTCCTTTTGGTACAATTGAGTTAAAGCAAGAGACAATCGCACTTTCAAGGTGAATGGTCATCTCCTCAAACACTATTTTGAAGATGAAAACTTGGACTTTGACGTCATTACTGTGACAGGCATAAACTTATAGTAAGACCGGAAAAGTCAGGTTAGCGACTATAAACTACGCACTTCATGGGAGGCAACCCATGTCTAACCAAACTAATTTTATTTTAATTCTTAATTCTTTTTAATAAAAAAAATTAGGCCAACCATTTGCACTAAGGTCACCAACTTAAGTTAAAAAAAAAAAAAAGAGAGAGAAGAAAAAGCACGAAATTTTGAAATTAAGGCCAGCTTTCAAGGCCATTGGCCTATTAACTGGCTTACCTACATACGCCAACAATGTATGTCGCCGGTGTACAGAGGGAGGAGTCAGCGATAGTGCTTATATAAAGCATGACCATTGGTTTTCTCTCTTTCTCCTCACTCATTTCATCCCTAATCTCTCTCTTTTTGCCTTCTCCCTCTTTTTAGCTTTCTTTCTCGATTTCTCACCCTCTCCTGTACTGCCCTACGCACATACTCACACTCTTCTCTCTCCATCACTCCATCTCACATACACTCACTCTCTTCATCTTTTCCATACACATTCTCACTTTTCATTTTAGATTTATACCTTCAACTCCACTATTCTGCTTAAGAAGCTTCAACCTCAAAAAAAGAAACAAAAGATGGCAACTGCTTCATCTACCAGAAGTTCAGGTAGAGATCTGCTTTCAAATCAAGATTATGCTAAGGAGAGAAAGAATAAGTTACAACAAATGACCTTCATGAACCAATAATGTTTGGATTAGACTCTTCTACAAGAGTATGGGATGGATGACAAGATCCAATAGCTAGTTCTAGATAAAACTTGGTTTCGGTTGTTTGAGATAAAAGAACCTACTTTCAAAAATATTGCCATCGACTTTTTATCTACTTTACAGCTAGAGAAAGATAGGAGAATGTCCACGATTACATTTCATGCTTATGGGGAGATTCATGTGATTGAATTAAGTTAGATTAGTTATTTTTTGGGTTTCTATGATGAGGAGGAAGTGAATTTTCCTAACTCCTAGCTCAATGATATGACTATCAAGAGATTCTAGTTTAAGTTGATTCATCCCAGGCAAGACAATTTTGTACCTTTAAAGTCGCTTGCCACGACTTTTTCAGTAATAGAGCATAGGCTACTCCCCCACATTCTTGCGTATTCTCTCAACTGTAAGAAGACTAACCACAATAAGGTAACCAGTTTTAACATGTTTTATTTATGCAACTTGATTTCTGGGTATTAGATTGATTTGAGAGTAGAAGTAGAAAATTTTATTTATAGATAGATAGATGACACCAGGACTTAAGTTATATTTTGTGGTAGTTATATTACGGCATTGTTAAAGGGTATGGGGATTTTTCAACCACCGGAAGGGGATAAGGGTATTCTATGTAAGCCTATTTTTGTTGCATCCTTTAGGGGATAGGGATTGGTTAAGATAAATAATAGGCCAAATTTAGTTGATGAGGGAGATGTTCTTGAAAATCCTCCTACTGCTAGAGCATCTACTTTATATCTTCCTCCAACTAGTAGTTATGAGTAGTTGAGTGTAGAAATTATAGAAGTCTGAAATGAAATTCAAAAAGAAAGGAAGAAGAATGAGAAGTTCCAAACTACTATGTTCAATGTGCTAAAATCTGCTATCTCGTGCTTCTAGCCAACAGCTATAGAGCAACTACATTACGAGACTTCTAGTGATGAGGCTAGCAGTATTAACTTAGACAGTTAGAGCTTGGTACATTTTTCTATGTAATTTTTCTTTTGTTTTTATTTTATTTTATTTTATTTTTACTTTACTGTTAGGTTATTTTTGTTTAGTACCCACCCGACTGGGTAACTCTAGATAATTAAATCTACTATGTACTCTTGAGTGTACTTTTATGTTATATTTTCTCTTTCATGTGTCCTTGTGTTTGATGAGATAGGTCTGATCTGAATTACATGCTCTTCTTAATGATATCATGCTTGCAATTTTTCTTGTTTCCGAAAATTTGAATTCAGGGAAGTACCAATTTTTCATTTCCTATTTATTTCGAATTTTTAGTTTATTTCCTCTTGTATACTGAATAGGAGACAGCGTGAACACTATCTATTCTAAAGTGGGAGGAAGGAAATATGGGAGGAAGGAAATATGGGAAACGGATTTTGAATTGAATTGAATATCTTGATGGCTACACTTTCCTATTAGCTTGAACTTTAATTTTTCTTAAGTATTGGGCTATCCATTACCTGTAGGTTATCCTAAAAGCATGCAAGAAGTCACACCCTGGTAACACTACTTACCTTTCTTAGACCTCTTCTCTAAACAGGAGCCAAAGCCAAATCATCCACCTACTAGCAGGAGGTCCACTTTGATATTATTTGTAACACTCCCTACCTTCCTCGGACCTCTTCTTTAAACTGGAGCCAAACCCAAATCATCTACATATTAGCAAAGGGTTTGCTTTGATACCATTTGTAATGCCTTAAACCAAAAGCTATGAATAACCAAGACAACATTTACTGATGAGCCCATTTCAACCATTTAGTCCAAAAGTTTCAAGCTTGTGTTAACAAGGTATTCACAACCATGACCTTATAAACTAGTATTAAAACCTCTCACAATTCATGTAGGTCACTTAACCTTAGGGTCTCACAATATGAAAGCCTAATTTGATGCTCAATTCGAATGATTCAACTCTAATTTCCTCAATAAACCTACATGCAAGCCAAACTTCAAGTAAACTTATCTAATTATACTATAGTTAAATAGCTCACTTTCGATAGAGATACATATCAATAATCATACTGTATCTACAACCTTTATAGGTGTATTCCCTTGTATTGGGGACACTTGCCCAACCCAATTAGGAATCTTTAGATGCATACAAGCAAAGGTAACAATGTTAAAGACAATTCACTAATTTTAATCACCATTGTGTGCATAACATTGGGTCATTAAGGAAGAGATATCTTAGAGGAATTTTATGAACCATTTAGGGAGTGTAACGAAATGCCCCCTTACCATGGATGGAATCATATAATTAACTTGGAAGAGCAAGCTAATACTATGAATTTGAGACTGCATAAATAATTGGCCACTTCTAAGTATTGGAAGAGATGGTGAGACACCTATTAAGGAATGGTATTATCACTTATCAGACTAAGCTATAGAACTATTAATGAAGGGATGGTGAGAGAAGTATAATGCATGTTGACCACAAGTTGAATAGACTCGCCATTAAAATAAATTTCCTATACTATTTATTGTGCACTAGTTTGATGAACTACCTTGGCTAATTACTGTAGTAACTAACACTTAAAAATATGGATATGATCAAGTAACATACGAATTACAAGATATGACATAATTTGACGCTAGCATCTAGTTGATAGAGGATGTGATTCTAATCGTAAGAAAATTAGGACGCTTACATTAAACTTTGTTGTTTAGTTTTCTTATGAATGAGGGCCAACTTTAGTTATAATTTTACATATCCAATTTGTCTACTTTTTACCAGCCTCAGTTACATTTGTTTTTGTCAATGACTATCAGTGATGATTTTATCATAATTATACTTACTTATGTGATTGCCTTTGATATGGGAGGTGAATCAAACATGAACTGTCAAAGAAAAATAACTATATATATGCATATATGTGCGTATAGATTCGTATAAGGGCTAGTTCCTAATCATGAACCAGTCAGAGGGCCAACAAACCTACCCAGCCTTAATGTGGCCAAGCTTAAATCATCCGACCCACAGTTCATGGCTTGCCCATCTTTTATTTAAAAAGAAAAAACAAAGGGACACTAACCTACATTCTATAAGGCTACACTACCTATGCCACCCCTCCTCCACCCCTCTCCCCCTAATCACTTTATCTTTGAAGTCACTTTTCCCATCGTCACACACATCCCCCTAATCATTCCAACCTCTTCATGCACATGTCTCTTTCGGGCCATTTAAGCTTCTCTTTCACTTTGGTAGCTTTTCAAGAGCTTTGTCTTCATCTTCATGCCAATAATTTCACTTGCATTTTCTTTATTAGTTGCAATTCCAAAAAGGTCAGATGTCATATTGAAATTTAAATCGCGCGTGAAGTACTCGAACATTTTAAATGTTGCAATGCATTTTGCGTTGAAAAAAGTGTTTCAGATGTTGATGCGGGTGGAGCATTTGAAAATTTGGAGAATTGAAACATAGCAGCTTCAAAACAGTTTCATTTCAAAATTAAACAAGATGCACAAACCTATTGAGTTGCATATAAATTAGAGGGTATAGGAGATATCGTTCCTTTAGAAAAACATTCAAATGCTCTAATTATTTTGACTTCACATTTTGCAATTGTAAAACACTCTTAAATAAATATTTCTTTTAGTAACCAAAAGGCTCTAAGTATGATTCTTTATTCCACTTCACCAAACCATTTCATTAACCAAAACATTTGCATAATCTTAGTTGGTAAGTAATTTATGTTTTCAATTGTCATGTAACTTCTTTCTATCCCTCAATTGTCAATATTTCTTATAGTAATAAAAAAAAAAAAAACAATATATATCTTCATAGAACAATTCTTATACCGTACTTTCTTTGGGAAGAAATACAGTTCCTCCTAGGGTAGGAAAGGTAAAGGTAAGGGTGTTGAGAACTAGTATGTTGCTGAGCCACAACTGTTCGATAACATCCAAGCATACTTGGATTACGAGTATGACCTCAATGAGTAGAGGGCACACGAGATGGTACAGAACATCAAGCACTATGGTACACTACTTCTTAGCTTCGAGCTTAAACCTCAACACACGAGTTACCAAGTCACACCACCTCTTAGCTTTGAACTTGAACCTCAATAGATGAGTTATTGAGGCATGCTAGCTCCTAGGTTCAAAACTCTACTCATGAGCATCCCTAAACGTCCTCTTAGATTCGAACCTCTCCACATGAGTGTTCCTATATAACTTGTTAGATTTAAACCCCCATAACCGAGTTGCTCCATAACTATGTTTAAGGATAAGGAGGACAAGATAGAAATGATTCCTAAAATGGATGAGCAACATATGCAACAACATACTCCTAACAGTTCGAGGTCTGCAGGCTCAGGTAAGTCCCTTAAACCCAGTAAATCTAAGATTTTTATTATGTATTATTGGAAAGGTATAGATGAGAAAGGGAACTCAAGGGCATTTTGCAACTACTACAACGCTATTTATGCTTGGAATAGCTTAGCCACAACACATTAACTCAGACAATGCAGGAGCTCTACCATAAAGGTAAGAAGGAGCTCGTAGGTAAATTTTCTTTACTCGATATAATTGTTTTCATATGTATAGACATATGGACATATCTTTTTTGTAATAATTCTTACATAGGTGTAACTGTTTATTGGATAGAGAATAACTGATAACTTAATAAATAACTATTAGCTCTAAGGGTATGTAGTGAGCAACACACGGAGTAAAACATTTATAAAATTATTAAAGAAATCCTAAACGAGTACGAATTAGTTAGGAAAATTGTTTTCATCAATTTTGACAATACAAGTGTCAAAATGGCCTTAATATCTAATCTATAAAATTATTCTCAACCTGCATTGGGGGGCATGAGTTTCCATATATGTTGTGCATGTCATATTCTTAATTTGTGTGTCAAGGATGGTATTACAGCTTTACAAAACAGTATAGCTCCAATTAAGAACGTGATTAAGATAATAACGAAGAGATCATCTATCCTTTAAAAATAAGAACTTTTGTATGGAGCACGAAAAGAGGACTCGAAAATTTAAGCTGGATGTACAACACCGTTGGAACTTCATATATGAGTTGTTGCATAGCACCATTCCTTATAACAAATTGCTATGTAACTTTGTAATGTATAATATGTGTAAAGTTGACATTTTCTCCAGCAACTAGGATATATGTATCTAGTTGCTAAAAGTTTTAAAAGGTTTTCATGTTGCTTAACTACTATCAAAGCCATTATGGTGACCAATCATCAATCTCTCCTTTGCTACCCAATAAGGAACGATAATACTCACTTATGTGTGAGCAATTGCTGGCATAAAAATTGAAGAGACAATAGTCTAGTATGCCATTGTCTAAGCTATAGCACTACATGAATACGGATTTCGAGTTCTCTACGAATACATCCATCGAGGAATTTGATATCTTAAAGTAGTGGCAGAGGTACATAAGCGACTATCTACTCATATTTCGCATCACCCATGAAGTACTCATTACTCCAGCGTCAAAGGTTACCATTGAGCAAGCGTTTAGTACAGTAAGCCTTATCTTCGACGATTGATGAGCCTCCCTATTTAATGTTAACGTTGAGGCAAGCACTTACACAAAAGACTAGTACAAGGTCGCTTGCAAACAGCAAGAACCATGTAGAACGTCAAACGAGAAGGATGAGTACTTTAACAATTAGAACAAATCTAATGGAAACCCAAGCTCGACTGCAAGTTCCACTCTAAAGTACGAATAGTTGTCATAAAGAGACATATAGTAAGTTTTCTTTTTGTTCCAACGAAAAATGTTTTGTTATGTAGAAAAATTATTTTTCACAATTACTTCAAAAAAACTAAATGGTATGGTTTTCCCAAAAGTAGCAATCGATCCTCAGGATTTTTCAAATCATGACCATATAAAATTATTTTTCTTTGAAAAAATTAAATTAGATAATCACGTGTACTTCAATTCTTTTTGCCTAATTTAAGATTGACCAATACATTAAAGGTTTTCTAAATATCCAAACCAAACTACAGGACTAGCGAATATGTAAGCACTATTGGGGAGACTATAAAATAAATAAAAAAAATTTTGCCCCTTTACTCCTAAGTTCTCTGATACTAAACTTTTGTAGTAACCATTTCAACCAACAAAGACCATTAAAAGTGGAAGGTATTTTATTTCATTTTTCTACTCAACCATTATACTCCGATCAATTAGATAATTTTTTGTAATGTATCAAAACGATTTACAGTTAATAGTGGTATTGTATTTTATTTATCTACTATAGTTCGATCAATCAAATAACAATTACATGTTTTGTTATACATATGTATGCCTTACATTGTACGATAATTTTTGGAATGAAATCGAAGTACAGGATAAGACCAACATTTATTTAGAAGAACACCAATTCAGAAAATTAATAAGAATTTAGAAATTATTAATTTCATTCATTAAAAAAAATAAAAAAATAAAGAAAAAATTGAAACAGGCAATTAAAGGGCCAGCAAACTAACCCTAAACCGTGACCTATCGGGTCGATCATGGTTCGACTAAAAACTAGCTTGTGAATCGATAGTTCTGGACCAGTTTGGCCTAATGAGTTAGTCTATGTGTATACATATACATTCACGAAGACCTGTATACAAGCCAGTTTCGAATCGTGAACTGGCTAGGCCCAGATGTACTTAAGCCTAAACCGCCTAACTCAGTGGTTTATAGCTTGCTTGCCCGTATTTTATTGAAAAGAAAACCCAAAGGAACACTAACCTATATTCTGCAAGCTTCCCTACTCTAAATTTGCTAACCTACTTTTTCTTCTACATCACTTTTTCTTTTACCATACTTTTCACAAGACTAACCTAAATATCCCTTTCTATTTTGGTCATTCAAACTTTTCCTTTACTTCAGTGGAGTGTCTAAACACTTGGAGAATTCAAACATTGAAGCTTTAGAATGGTTTCATTTCAAAATTTAAACAAGATACACAGACTCGTTGAGTTGTATATAAATTGGAGTGTATATGAGTTATCACTGCTTCATAAAAACATTTAAATGCTCCAATTATTTTATATTCGCATTTCGCAATTATGAAACTCTCTTAGCTAAATATTTTTTTTAGTAACCATAAGGCTCTAAGCATAATTTTTTATTCCATTTCATCGAACCACTTCATTAACCAAAACTATAAGAGAGAGCTCACAAGTAAGTTTGCTTTACTTGATATGTTTGTTTCTATTTATGTAGACATATGGATGAATCCATTTTGTAATAATTCTTAGATTGGTGTAACTATTTATTAGATAAAAGATAACTAACAACTTAATAGACAACTATTGTCTCTAAGGGTATGTAAGGAGCACTGTATGGCACAAAATATTTATAAAATTATTATAGAAATCCTAAATGTGTACGAATTAGTTGGGTAAAAGTTTTCTGTTGGTTTTAATAATGCAAGTACCAACATTGCCTCAATATTTGATTTGCAAAATTATTTTTAACCTGCGATGGAGGAGGGGGGGGATGAGTGTTTCCACATAAGTTGTGCATATCATATTCTTAACTTATGTATCAAGGATCGTATTACAACTTTGTAGGACAGTATAGCTCCAATTATGAATGTAGTTAAGATAATAACCGAGAGACCTTCCCTCGACAAAAAGTGGAGGAACTTTTGCATGAAGTATAGAAAGAGGCCTAAAAAATTTAAGCTAGATATGCAACACCATTGGAACTCCGTATACGAGTTATTGCATAGCATCATTCCTTATAACGAACTACTGTGTGACTTTACAATGTGAACATGCATGAAGTTAACATTCTCCCTAGCAACTAAGATATATATGTCCAGTTGTTGAAGGTTTAAAAGTTTTTTGCTTTGCTACTAAGTTTTTCTCGTAAGTTTATAGGCCTAATGTATACTTATTTGTTATGTTAGCGATTAGTATACTTAGCGTACTACTTTAAGCCCATGATGACTGGAACCTATACGCATACGTATACGATATATCATTGAAGTAATTATCTCATTATAAAGACATTCCCCGTATTTATCTTGTAGCAACTATTCTAAATCTTCGATGTAAAGCAAAAAAGTAGAAGTACTACTAATGCATTTGAAAACTTATTATGATTATATTAAAGAGCTAACAGATTCCCAAGATACGTATAGCTTACAAGCATAGCAGGAAGTGTATGCAATGACGACTAACATAAAGGAGATGCTCGATTACTATTAAAGTCATTAAAGTGGCCAGTCATCAGTCTCTTTTTCGTCCCCTACCAAAGAACAGTATTACTCATTTATGGGTGAGCAATTGTTGACATAGAAATTGAAAAGGCAACGGTTTGGTGGGCCATGGTCTAAGTTATAACACTATACGAATATGAATTTTAAGTTCTTCGAGAATATCTCCATCAAGAAATTTAATATCTTGGAGTGGTGGTAGAGGCATACAAAGGACTATTCACTCATATCTCATATCACCCGTAAAGTATCATTGCTACAACATCAACAGTCGCTGTTAAGTAAGCGTTTAGTATAATAGGCCTCATCTTCGATGATCGGCAAGCCTCCCTATTTGTTGTCAATGTTAAGGTAAGTGCTTGCATAGAATATTTATACAAGGTAGCTTGTAGATGGCAAGACTCATGTAGGACATCAAACAAAGAGGATGACTATTTCAGCAACTAGAACAAATCTAATGGAAGCTTAAGCTATGCAGCGAATTCCACTTTAGAGCACAAACAGCCGCTACAAAGAGACATAATAAGTTTTCTTCTTGTTCCTTCAAGAAAAGTTTTGTGACTTAGTAAAATCCTTCTTCGCAATTACTTTAGAAAAGCTTAATGGTTTGATTTTTCCAAAAGAAGCAATCTAACCTTAGGATTTTTCAAATTATGACCAAGTGCAATTATTCTTCTTCGAAAAAATTAAATTAGATAATCACGTATACTTGATTCATTTTGCCTAATTTAAAATTAATTAACACAATAAAGGTTTTCTAAATATCCAAATTGAACTACAATGATTTGATTCCGACTAGTGAATACGTAGGCACATTCGATCATAAAATCAACAAAATAATTGTTTTAACCTAATTCTCCGATACTAAACTTTTGCAATAATCGTTTTAACTAACAAGGACTACAAAAAAGAGGTGGTATTTTATTTTATATTTCTACTTGACTACTATACTCCGATCAATCAAATAATTTTTTGTAATGTACTAAAACGATTTATAGTTTATAGTAGCATTGTATTTTATTTATCTATTATAGTCCGATTGATCAAATAATAATTATGTGTTATATTATGCAAATGTATGCCTTACGTTATGTGATAATTTTCAGAATGAAATCCAATTGTACAAGAGGACCAATAATAATTTTGGAAAACATCAATTCAAAAAATTAATAAGAATTTAGAAATTATTAATTTTATTGGTTTGAAAAAAACTGAAACAACCTACTCAAGAGCCAGCGTACTAAGCCTCTTATGATTCCGCAAGAAACTAACCCGTGAACTAGTAGTTTGGCTTGATGAATGGGTCTATGTGTGTATATATACATTTATAAAGTCCCTTGCAGGGACTAGCTCAAAACCATGAGCTGGCCCGACCTAAATATAATCGAGCTTAAACTGTCGTTAAGATTTGCTCCTACTTGGCTCATAGTATTATTGGGACCATAGACAGTAAAGCGTACGCACATTATCCTTTTCTAACATTTATACTGTTCTTTCTAACAATAAATATTCTTTTGTACGATTTCGTGAGATTAATTTATGTAATTTTCGATTATTTAAAACTTATCTTAACTGAATACTATAAATACCTACATAATGTAATCATCGTACCATCATACACTAAGAATATATTGAACTTTTACTCTCTCGAGTTAAGTATTTTTCTTATTTTTTAACTACTCTTATCTAACCTATTGAGCTAGACTAGTAACGAGTAACCTTCAGCTATATTTATACATCATATCAAATATGTTCTAAGCTTATGTGAGACATTAATACGTCATATCCTTTATCGATGCACGAAAACTCTTACTCAACTTTCGACTACTATTTACCCTTTAAGCCGTATAACGCTGCAAATGTATCAATTAAAGAAGGACATTAACTACCATATCCATTGTACAACCAGACGACATCAATAAGACCGATCACATCATGATGTACGAGATATTTCGAGATTAGGGTTGCAAAATCAAATAGAGAAGATGGACATAAAAGACGACATCTCCAAGTTAAACAAGGAATGAAAAACAACCCATTTGAATTTCACGAGTCATCGACATTGATTGCATTACCTCTATTATGGACAAGAAAATGTATTGTATACCAAGTATTAACATATCCAGCCCTTTGCTTCTGGACATCTTTCTTAATGCATGGCACAATCTTTCAATGTAAATCGATAACTCATCAGTTTAAGTTTACTCCCTGATTATCTTTACAAAAACTACATACAGATATACATTGAAGAGAAACATAAATACTCCTCCCTAACATGTTTTGAACAATGACAGCAACGAAAGGCTTCCTAAAACAAATATAAATTGAGGATACAATTAACTGTCTTGAACTACTGAAATCCCACTCTAGGAATTGAAATGAAATCCCGACACTACACATACCGTATATCTTGTACCAATCCTCTTCTAAATTTCAGTCATTCAATCCTCAGGTATCTCAACATTATAGACAAAATTCAACATCTAGAACCAACACAAGTTCCACAATTATCATCATACGTAATACATGCACTAAATAGAATCTACTCCTCTTATTTGGTCTACAAGCATACATCATACATTGATTATTCCAAGGATAAAGAGCAAACAATCAAAGTCGGCCGTGTATAAATTATCAATAGTAAACCTTCTCTGTGCAGTACATTGTAACTGCAACCCTATCATAACAGTAATCACTTTGCTTCAAAAGACCCGACCCTAGGTCATAATAACCCCCTAACACTACCCGCCCCAAGCAAGATACAAAAATAAAAACACAATGACAAATTCCTGAAGCAGTCCGGGTGTCTGATAAATTGTCTAAAAGAGCATGTGTTGTTGATTTACTAGAAAAAAAAGGTGGATAAAATTTTTCAATTTCGAGAAAATCATTACCGATTACAAAACCAAACTAAAAACTATTCTATATAATCACACCAAAAGATTCTGACTCATACTTTCTATCACCACTCCAAGGAAGGAAAACACAAAAATGAAACCAATGTTTCTTCATTGTCATGTCTCAGACATCCAAGGAAGGATTGAAGCAGCACTAGCTCTCAAGCCCAGCGAAGGCGAAAGCTCTTAGGCGGCCACTGCGAATGTTTCTGAGAAACAAGCCTTTGGATCTCTCATCATTGACAAAATCATTGAAAAGAACAAAGAAAAAAAAAGATACAGAGACATTTGCAAGAAATTCAATAGACCAAAAAAACAGAACAATGCAATGCAATGCAATGAATGCGTTTAGGTTTCAGACATCCAAGGAAGGATAAAAGCAGCACAAGCTCTCAAGCCCGGCGAAAGGCGAAAGCTCTTAGGCGGCCACTGCGAATGTTTTCGAGAAACAAGCCTTTGGATCTATCATCATCAACACAAAACCATATCAGTTGCCAAATTAGCTCAATCAAATCGTTGCAAAAAGGTCTAAACCTTGTAATCCTATCATAATCCAATCAGCACCCACCATCTACTAGTACAGTACCTCCAAAAAAATTTAAAAATAACAAACAATTTTAAGAAACTGTGATCTCAGACATCCAAGGAAGGATTGAAGCAGCAATAGCTCTCAAAGCCCTGCGAAGGCGAAAGCTCTCAGGCGGCCACTGCGAATGTTTATGAGAAACAAGCCTTAAAATTTGTCATCATAGATCACAAGACTGACTTCCTAACCAAAATCACCATATATCAACAGATGCAGTAAATACATAAATCCGAAGACCACAATAATATGATGGTACGGCAATGAAAAATCACCAAAAAGAGACATTTTACAAATACCCATTACACTAATCCATTAACTCCAGAATACCCAAATCCTAAAACTACTAAAGCTATGAACTTGCCAGTTTATCTAATCCTTGGAACATGGAAAAAAATAAAAAAATAAAAAATAAAAAATTCCAAATTTCGAAAGTCCTGGAAAAATGTTGGAAAATTTTCCATCTCTAAATGATCAGCTAGTAACGAATGAAATTATACAGCTGACAAAGTGAAAAGATGGATTGAGATTTAATATTAGGGACTTGTTCATCCCTAAAGCACTCTTGCTTTAACTGCTAAAGGGGCAGACGTATAGTCCCATTCAGGAAAAAACCTAAATACATATTCCTCAAAATTCACCAAGAAAAATATGAAATTGACAACTACCCGTAAACAATCATGCAGAGCAGTTTATAAAAACCCTATGTATATAATACTAAAAACTCCTAGAAAGGTGAGACGGAATAAGGATCGTAGAGATTTTGGGGGACGGCTACTGCTACTGACCGCTGCCGCTACTAACAGACGAGGAGTGTTATATATAAGTAGAAGGGTTAGGGTTTATCCTAAGGTGAGGTTTTCTTTTCTAGGGTTATGTAATCAACGGCAGTGGGAGTATCCACATAGATCCCGAATTTGGACTTGTTTTGAAAGTTATTAATTATTTTCTCAATCTTTTTGAAGAAAAATAAAAATAACGAGTTAAAGGATTTAGAAACTTGACATAGATAATTATTCCTTATTTTTAAATTCAGATTATAAATATTAATATGTACCCACACACAGTATGTATACACATAAAAAATATATATAACCAACTAAACAAATAAAACATAGAACAGTTTGTAAAATTAAAATTAATAATGAAAGGTATGATATGAAAAGGTTGATTATACTTTTAGAATTGAGAAAAGATAATTCCGGTGTTTGCAAATACTGATAGTGACACGGCATCGTAGGCACTAGTCTTTTTTATTTTTAACAACATTTTATCAATATGCTTGGAACAAAAAATTATAGTTAAAACAACATTGATGAAATTAAACTTTTTTTTCCTTTTTTTTTTGGACTACATACATCAATAACTTAAAATACATAAAAATGACTTTTAAAAAAATTGGCATGTGTCAAATGTATATATGAATCTATTCTTCCCGGTTAGAGGTTTTTTTTTTTTTTTCTTTCTATAAAAGACTAAATTTCATTAAATAGATAGTAATTTCAATACATTAACTAGATTTGAAGTTAAAAATAAGCTCTTAATGCATTCACAAAACGATTATAGCTCTAAGAGAATATGGGGATTTGCTAACCTAATCCATGAGACACATCTTCTTTCTAGTTGCCTTTGCAAGCTAATCTACTACTTGGTTCGCTTGTTGTTTAATCAAAGTGAAGCAAACTTTGTTGAAATACTGTTGCAATCGGGTAATTTCCATCAACAAAGGATGAAGGTACCACAATGCAATTGTTGGATTTCTAATGGTGTTGAACATGGCTACATAACCCGTCTCTAAGCAAATATCTGTCTGTCTTATATTTGAAGCTAGAATACAAATTTCTAGAAGTGCTATTACTTTTATCTCCTTTGCTGATCTGAGTTGTCATATAGTAGTTATGCTATTATAGATGTTGCCTCAAGAGTCTCTAGCTGATGGGAATTAGGCTACTGGATCACTAACCCACAGCCGAGCCTGAGAATTAGAAGGATTGGTAAGACGAATCCTCTTATTTCAGTCGACCCTTACCAAAGCTAAGTATTTTCTTGCCAAGCCACCCTTCATGTCGAGCTGTATGATTGCTCATCTTTCTGTAGTATACCGAATTGAAGAATACTTACTTGCGCTTAAGCTGATCAATAATTCGGCATCTCCTTTACTAAGAAATTGAGATAGAGAGACTTTGGACTGACTAAGCCATCCTTGCTTAGACAAACCAATTGTCCGTACTTTTTATCCGTATCTTTTAATAGCATTACTAATATAACATTGTCACGTATATAGTATCATGTATAGAATTTGTTGTATCAATGATTGTTTTCCTTATATATTCATTTTTATCCTTTTGTAACTTGCATATTACTTCCTTAGAAAATACCCTTTTTGTCTTTTCTCTTTTTGGCAAATTACCCTAACTTAAAGGTATAAATACCCTTACACTTGTAGCTGTAGAATCATATTACCCTTAATACACTTGATTATTTTCTTTCTTACGTAAATATTGTTTGTTTACTTTTGGCATCACTCTTATTTTAATCCTTGAGCAAGGTTAGGTAGTGAGTAATTTCATCGGACCAATTCGTACGTCATATTAAATTGTACCATGAGTCCTCGGAAGTTCCATTGGTGCGTCATATCTTCTAGAGTTGTTTGTGGGTTTTGCTTACTATTCCATTCATCATTTTATCCTTTTCCACTTTCCCTATTAACTCTTTTGAGTTTTCTGTAAGCTTGGACTCATCCAACGACTAACCTTATCTATTCTTAGTCATGGTTCATAACATTTTGATATCAGAGTAGAGGTTTCGTATAAGCTGTAATTGATTCTTTTTGAAGTTCTATTATACTCTATTTTGTGTGTATGAAATAGAGCAAGTTACTGTGATTATTTGACTGTTGTGTTGTTAATTATTAATTTCCTGAAGTGTTTGTATGAGCTTTAAATCTTTAGAGAAAAATGACCGACCCAAGTGTAAATGTTGGTATGGGAGATGACAATAGTGGAGTTGTTTACCACCAATGATAGTCTCAAGGAACCCTTAGAAGCACTGATGAGAGACTGGATGAGGTAGTTAATCTCTTAATAGATTTGACCCGAGTTGTTTATGCATTAGCTTCTCGACCCACTAAGGTCACATAAAAATACCCTACAAGTTACTCAACCTATTAGAGGTCAGAACCTAACTCGACTTGCTCGAGGTAGAGGAGTAGGCGGACGAGTAAGGTAAAGGATAAACTTGAGGGAACTGGATGACGAGGAGGAAGACTATGTTTAAACTTGGCATAAACTCTATGAGTTGATGGTCATGTTATTTGGCTTGTTGAATGCCCCGAGCACTTTCATGCGCTTGATGAACCATATGTTAAGATATCTGATTAGGAAGTGTCTTATGGTTTATTTCAACGACATCCTTGTATATAGTATTGATATGTTAAATCATTGTGAACACCTATGCATTGTATTAAATATCCTTCGTACGAAGAGATTATTTAGTAATTTAAAGAAGTGTTGCTTTTGTTAAGAGGAAGTGGTATTCTTGGTCTATGTAGTTAATGGAAGAGGCTTACTAGTGGATGACAAAAAGATCCGAACAATTGTAGAGTGGCTAACTCCTACTACTTATGCCGATATGAGAAGTTTCCATGAACTGACTTCATTCTATAGACGATTCATTAAGACTTTCAGCACCCTCACCACGCCCCTTACTAAGCTCATGAAGAAGAACACTGACTTTCGATGGGGAGAAAGGGAAGCGAAAAGCTTTGCCGAGATAAAAGAGAGATTGATCTTAGCCCTAGTATTGGTTTTACTTGACTTTGAGAAAATATTTGAGTTAGAATGTGATGCATCAGGCATTGGAATAGGTGTTGTCCTAATGCAGGAAGGCCAACTAATTATCTTTCATAGTAAGAAGCTCAAAGGACTATAGTTGAATTAATCCATGTATGATAAGGAACTCTTGGTGTCGATCTAAGCACTACAAGAATGGCAGCATTATTTACTGTCGAGAGAATTTGTCATATATATTGACCATGAATCATTGAGGTACCTTCGAAGTCAGATGAAGTTATCGAAGCAATAGGCAAGATGGGTTAAATTCCTTGAAGGATTCAATTTTGTGATTAAATACAAGCAAAGAAAGAACAACATAATTGTAGATGCTCTTTCAAGGAGACATGTGCTTTTAACCAAACTATAGACCAAGCTGTCTAGGTTTACAAGTATCAAATAATAGTATTATGGGGATCTATAGTTTAGACCCATAATCATGTGATGTGCTGATGGCAGGACAGTGTACGAGTATCATGTAAAGGAGGGTTACTTGTTTCGAGGTAGAAAAGTGTACGTGCCAACCTGTTCACTATGTGCATCGAGTTGTCAAAAGCTGATTGTGTGCAAGAAGGCTTAGTGTCAAGTCGAGCACGGGAAAGTAATGCCTTTACTTGTTCTGACGAAGCTATGGACTAAATTGAGCACGGATTTTCTTCTTAGACTACTACGAACTACTCCAGGCAAAGATTCTATAATGGTCATTGTGGATTAGTTCATCAAAATGGCACACTTTATGCCTTGCTTGAAAACTAACGATGCTTCGGCTATTGCTTTTCTTTTCTTATAAAAGATTGTATGGTTACACGGCGTGCCGAGAAGCGTAGTCTTCGATAGGGAGTTAAAGTTCTTAAGCCATTTTTGGAAGACTTTGTGGCGTTGGATGGGGACTAAACTACTATTCAATAATTCCTATTATCCTTAAATTGATGGCCAAAGGGAGGTAGTTAATCGCAATTTGGGATCACTACTCCGAGCTACAGTGGGAAGTTTAGGATCACTGTTCCAAGCTGTAGTGGGAGAAAACTTAGTCGATTGGGATGTTTGCTTGCCAGTGGTCAAATTCGTTTACAACCGTACAGTGCATGATACCACTAAGTAAACACCCTTTGAAGTGGTCTATAGTTTTAATCTTGAGTTATCCTTCGATCATATCCCTGTACCTGTATCAGCATAAGAGGACCCTGATACAAGAGCTCGAGCACAATCCCTCCAACACATCTATGATAAGGTTACCCGATACATCGACCAAGCTGCTAGAAGAATACGAGAGAAGACTAAGGGTAAGATAGCTAAGCAATTCTAACCAGGAGACTTGGTTTGGTTGCATCTCAGTAAAGAACGGTTCCCAAGCAAGAGGAAGGACAAATTGTTTGCACGAGCTGAAGGACTTTTTAGAATCTTCTGGAAGATCAATGATAATGCTTATAGATTGGAGTTACCCAAGGACTGTGGGGTTTCTGATGCCTTCAATGTTGCCGACCTTAGTCTATATCACCTTGAAGGAGAGCTAAACGAAGACCATTCGAATTTGGTCCCAAATCCAAAACAACTTGGAGGGAATGATGGGAATCAGGCTACTGGACTAGTAACCCACAGTCGAGCCCAAAGACTAGAGAGAGTAATAAGACGAATCCTCCTGTTTTAGCTGACCATTGCCTAAGCTGAGTACTTCCTTGCTGAATCACCCTTCATGTAGGGCCATATGACTGCCCATCTCTTTGTAGTGCAGCGAATTGAAGATTACTCATTCGTGCCCAAGCTAATCAATGACTTGGCATCTCCCTTGTCGAGAAGCCAAGATAGATAAACTCCGGACTAACTAAGCCATCCTTACTTGGATAAGCCAACTATTCGTACTTTTTGTCCACATTTTCTAATAGCCTTGCCAATGTAGCATCACCACGTATACAGTATCATGTGTAGAATCCATTGCACCAATGATTGTTTTCCTTGTATATTCATTTTTACCCTTTTGTATCTTATACATTACTTTCTTAGGAAATGCCCTTTTTGTTTTTTCCCTTTTTGGCAAGTTACTCTAATTTATGAGTATAAATACCATTGTACTTGTAATTATAGAATTATATTAACTTTAATATACTTGATTATTTTCTTCTTTGCATAAATACTATTTGTTTACTCTTGGCATCACTCTTATCCTAACCCTTGAGTAAGGCTAAGTGGCGAGTAACCTCACCGGATTGATTCGTGTGTCATATCAAATTGTACCGTAAGTTCTCGGAAGTTCTATTGGTGCGTCATATCCTCTAGAGCTGTTCGTAGGTTTTGCTAGCCGTTCCATTCGTTATTTTGTCCTTTCACATTCTCTCCATTAACTCTTTCGAGCTTTTTTCAAGCTTGGACCTATCTAGCATCTAGTCTTATCTATTCTTTGTCATTGTTCGTAATACTAGCTATCATAGCAATTCAAACGCTCTTTGATTCTTCATCGAATGTACCATCTACATTTAGCTTCACCATGGAGTTAGCTGGTGCTTGCTAAACCTCAGCTAAAGGGACCATAACAGTCCTTACATTGTTTGTATTTGAGTTGGTCCTACTACTGTTGTTATTAACACATGAGTGACCAACATGTAGATTACATTGGCTAGCTTCAAGTGTAGCATAGATGGTAGTACTAAACCAATTTACCTTGCATGATTGGTTAGTCTCTAAAATGTCAATTATACCTTGCACTTGCTAAGGTATATCACTAGATTGCACTGCTATCACTCATTGCTCGTTAGACTTGTCCACTTGTAAAATAATTTCCAACCCGTCTAAGGATCTTTGGCATATTGGGATGATACGGTTGGAGTTTGGATTACTATTCTAAAAAAGGCACTTACATCTTGCCTTCCACAAGCACCACATAACAATAGCTAATTTAGCAAATAGATTAATCTTTTCTTTCTTCCTATGATTCGATCTATCCACTAAGGACCTCATCCATCTATCTAGTGGGCAAGCCCCATTTTCTCATGTGATACTATGAATAGCAAACCAAGTTGAGGTTGTCCGAGGGTATGATACTAATACATGTTCCACATCATCAGTAGCATTGCAAAAAGTACTAAGGGTAGAATCCATAATACCTCTTTTGAATAAATTTTCACGCATGGCTAGTCCATTGTTTAACACTTGCCAAATGAAGTGCTTAACCTTAGGAAAGCATGGACCATGCCATACTAGCTTCCAAGTGGACTTTTCTACTAACCTTGAAGAATGCACTAAATTCACCTAAGTATCTGGTGGTAACCTGATGAAATTATAAGCTGATCTAATAGTGCAAATGCTTGATTTCTCATATGGCCACACTAAGTGGTCCTCCATCGAAACTTGGTGTAAATGAATTTTTTGGATCACTACCACCAACTCTTGGTTAAATAAGGACCTCACCAGCTGTGACTTCCATTCCTTTGTAGACCAATTTATCAAATTTGCCATTAGCATGTCATTGGAAAGGTTTAGGGAGGTAATGGTTAGCTTGAATCCATTTAGCTTAGGTATCCAGCTATCTTACTTAATCTTGATATTCTTGCCATCCCCTACTTGCCATATAGAGCCTTGTCTCAACAGCTCTTTACTATGTAAGATATTAGCCCAACACTAGGTATCTTTAGATCCTCTTGATGCCTACAAGAAAGAAGAGTTTAGGAAACATATTCCTTTAAGAATGCGTACCCAAAAGGCTTTAAGGTTGTTATGTATTCTCTAAGCCAACTTTGCAAGAAGGGCTGAGTTGAAAGTATTTAGGTCTTTGAAGCTTAGGCCCCCCCTTTGACTTTGATAGGGTGATTTTCTCCCAGCTCAACAAATGGATCTTGCATTCCTCTTCCTTTTGACCCTACCAATGTCGGGTTATCATAGAATTAACTTCTTTGAACCACTTTGCTAGGAATTTAATATAGCTCATGGAGTATGTTGGCATGGCATTGGCAACTGATTTGATAAGGATCTCTCTTGCTAGATTAGATAGAATATTCCTCTTTTAACTACTAAGTCTTGTTCTAATCTTGTCTTTGACAAATCTAAGTGCTTCAGATTTATTCTTACCCTAAAAGAGTAGGTAATCCCAAGTAATTCCTAAGGATAGTTGATGTAAGGATCCATAAGATATTGTGAATCTCTTCTACTTGGACTTAAGGAGTGTTCTTGCCAAAAAAAACAAATTGGATTTTTGAAAATTGACCTTTTGACCTGATGCTTGGCAATAATCTTATATGTTACTACTCAAAACCTATACATTTTCTACCTTTGCTTGCACAAAAAATAGAGAATTGTTAGCAAATAAAAGATGAGATAAAGGTAGGTAGGAGCTTTTAATTTGAATCCTAGATAGTCTTCTAATTGTAGTCACTTTCACAAGGTTACAAGAGAGAACATCTACGACAAAAATAAAGAGATATGGCAACAAAGGGTCGCCTTGTCTTAACCTTCTAGTAGGGAAGACATGTCCTATTGATTTTCCATTGATTATGATATTATAGGACATTGAGGTCTTATAGTCCATGACCTACTTAACCTAAATCTCACTAAAACTAAGCTTTCGAATGACTGCTTTTCGGAAATCCCATTCAATCCGGTCATAAGCTTTATTCATGTTTAATTTTAGTACACAATGCAATTTCCTCTTAAGATGATTTTGAGCATGAAATTACACAAACTAATTGGACGGAATTAATCAACTTCACATGGAGACATGAATTTCGGGATAAGAATAGCATTTGTATTGTTAAGGGAAGGGGACATGATACTTGAATAGAGAAGGCTTTGACTGCTTCCACAACACTCGTGTCCACAATGTGTTAGTAATGTTGGTAGAAGACCCCTAAGAACCTGTCTGGCCTTAGAGCCTTTGAGGCTCCTAATTGAAAAGTTGTATTCTTGATTTCCTCTTTAGAAACAGGACTTGATAAAGAGTCATTCATATCATTGTTTACTAGAATTGGAATTACCTCAAGCGCATTTCCTTAGTTTCTATTACCTTATGACTTGAAAATATTCTCATAAAAAGGATGAAACTCCTTCACTATGGAGTCTTCATCTTCTAATTGATTGCCTTCTATATCTCTTAGCCTTAGAATTTTGTTCTTTTGTCTACACATAAGAGTTGATTGGTGAAAGCATTTGATACTTCTATCACCTTCCTTCAGCCAACTTACCTTTGATTATTGGTGCTAATGGAATTCCTCGCATCTCCAAAAGGTTTCCAATTTTGTGATAAGATCTCTCTCTTTGTCCTTATCTCTTTACTGACCCTCCCTTTAAATGAGAGATAATTCCCTTTCTATGATCATAATTTCTTTTTTTAGATCGGGAATGCTTGCTTACTCCACTTTATAAGCTGCTACTAACATTTCTTAAGCTTGAAATCGACTTGGAAGGGATTAAGATGTTGTGGTTCGCTATCCCATGCTTTTGTGATAACATTTCCACAACTAGCATCAAAAGTCCATTTATTTTCAAATTAGAACTTCTACCTTCCTTTTTTCTTAGAGAAGTTAGAGTTAATGATCAATGTCACATGATTTGAGCCCACCATATCACTATGGAAAATTTATGTTCTGAGGTATTTCAAAACCTAATCATAAGACACCATGGCTATGAGACTTGTAGTGCGACTAGGTTCGGTAGTTGATTTAGGGCGTTCGGAAAAGTAACCCAATTAAGCTAGAAGTTTATGAAGGGCATTGTGAGATTAGTCAAGGAGTTGTCGTAGGCTCAGAATTTAAAAATATAATAGAATATTAAAAATATAGCCAAAATCGTATAAATTTATTATATCATTATTATCAGTAACGCTTGAATCGAGTCTTGGAAAATAACAAACACTTAGAGATAAATTCTACGAGTAATATAATTAATATTGTACATAAAATAATATACAAAAGACTTGTACATACAATGGGTATAATTATTAAATAAATATATGTACTTGTAATTATTAAAAATACTTGAAATAGGGTAAAATCTACTAAATAATTAATAAAATTGGGAATATTGTTAAAAAGTTATAAAACAATTATAGAAATCCTCCTTTTTCCATGGCAAACTCATGCAAAAAGGATTGGTGACACATATTGGGTGAAGAGGACACATGGAATGGAAATTTAGAAGGAAAATGAACATTTGGACTTTGAAAAATCCCTCTACTGATCAAAGCATCTTCTGAAATTTTTAAGAACACTTTCAACATAAAGTTTGGTTAGTTTGAATATGGGGAAAAATCTGGAAAGGCTCAAGAAGGGTTGAAAAGATCTTTGCAAGAATGGTAAGAAAATGGTACAAAATAAGAGGATTTTAGGTTCCTTAAGCTAGCCATTACTTGGGAGCAAGCCAAACCACCTAGAAACAATAGATGCAATGCAAACTTAGGAATACAAACCCCTATCCCCAGACGGTTACTGGAGTTGCAAGTAGCGATAAGTTTTGATTTTGGGTGTTTTTGATTTTCTTTTTCTAAAAATAGTAAACGAACTATGAAAATTATAATTGTCAGGTTCTCTGGGTAATTTTTTGTGTAGAATCCAAAAATGCAACCAAATTCTTCAAATTCCAAATCAAAATATGTGTTTTTTAAAAAATTGGACAAAAAATGAATCGAAATTCTAGTTTTTAGTAGCCTAAATGATGTTATTTTGATCTTAAAATTTATGTATAAAAATTTCAACATGCCTAATTCGATTCCATAAAAAAAAATTTCAAAAATTCAGAAGTTGAATTTTAGGGTTTTTCCTATCTAATATGCATGTGGCTGAAATTTCCTAAAATAGGTGTTTGATTTAATAATTAGGTCATCGTGTATTGGTTTACAGCTACATTTGAGGGTTGGAGTATTAGGTTAAAATATTGAAGTAAGGAAACAAGGGTGTAGATGCTGGAATTGTGTCATTTGTGAATTCAAAATATAATTGGTGCATGTCAGAAAGTAAGTCAGAAGGTGTGTCAGAATGTAACTTGGTGTGAATATGGTGGATACACTAGAAATTTGATTTGGATTATTAAGAGGTTATCCTTGGACTCTACATCATTTCTATGAAATAAAATGTAAGTTGGAGACTTTCTAAATAAGAATTTAATTTAGGATGGCAGGTTAGAAACTTCATCAAAAATTGGGTTAGAATGTAATATGGTACCTAATAATCTTGACTATACTAAGAGTTCGACGATAGATCAGCCAGTGATTTGTATATGGATTCTAAAGCTATATCAAAGTCAGAACATGAGTAAAAGGCTACTTAGACAATAGACATACCATAAGGATTGGGTCAGAACGCAAGTTGGAAATTTAGTCAAAAAGTAGTTTGATGGAAGATGATAAAAAAATATAAGAGCAATTGGGAATCGAAGATGATTGATACTGAATATCGAACCATTAGGAGTCGAAGAGTAGATTAGAAAGTTGCTTGTCTATCACTTTTAAGAGTTTATTAAAGTTAGAACCTATATTAGAAACTACTGGGCAGTAATTTGTATCAAGTCAAAACCTTTGTCAGAAGGTATCCTATCTTAACTAATATTTAATAAACACCTTAGAAAAACTTACTTAACACAATTAGAAATATACTTAAATGTCCACAATGAACACATATGTTATATAATGGACATGAACTAAAGATGTTATGTTAAATTTTAGGGATAATAAAGAAAGACGAGATGAGAGCGACATACAAGGAGAATGGGCATCAATATCCAGGTAAGTGGGGTTAGTGTTTCATCACACTTTGAAGTATTGCTAAGAATACTTAGAGATCTTAGTATATATCTTGTTTGTGGTTATAAGTTAGTTGCTTATGCGTATGTAGCGCGTGTGCTTGAATACTGTTGTGCTATTTGATTACTGGATTGATGTGTTGATTACTTTATGATATTACATACTTTGAACTGTTTAAATTGCTTGATCACTTCAAAAGTAATCTAACACAAACTTAGCTTAACTATTAATAGGACTTGCATCGCAACTCATTAGGGGAAACGACTAAGAAGTGTAGACCAAACACGAACGACTTCGTTGAGGATAGCAGAAATGGTCCTCTTTTGACCTTGAATCAAACTAAGTGATAGGAGAGGGGGTTACAGCCAGGTTAGGATCAGTGGTTTGAAGGTAGTTTTAGGAGGAGTGTGTTTTCCATTGCACAAGCCCCGGTTTGGTGACTAAATTTCCGACTTTGCAGTGTTAAACTCCTTAAAACCTGAATTAGAGTGGGCACAATTTCTTTGATCTCATGACCACTAGTCAACGTCATGCAATGGCATTTGCTTGATCATACATTGTATCTAACTAAACTTACTTGATAACCTTGATTGCTTCGTATCGGATGTGTGCTACCGTTTCTATCACACTTACTAAGCAAGTTATTGCTCATTTCCCTATAGTTGTTTTGTAGGTTTTACTAATAGATTCACTAGAAAGCTAGAGAACAAGATCAGGGAGTGGGATTCAAGATTTATCTGACTGGATTTCTATTCGGAATATCGACTTATTAACTCGTAAGAAAACTAATAGGGTCTCCTTAGGTGACCCTTAGTTACCCTTAGTTTTCAATCAATAAAATTTGTTTCATACTCTACAAGCATATGAATTTTAGTGAAATTTTAGTTGTAGAAAATATTTTTTTAGAATCTATTTTTAAATGTTACACTACAGGTTGATTCCTATTAAGTACTGAATGGGCGCTTCCAAGTAGTAGAGTGGTGAATACCTTGTGTAGGCTATACTTACGTAATAGCTAAGGTGGTTAGCTTCTAATATAGGTCGGTTTATACAGCGAGGCTATTATAACTCTTTGGTTTGGGGTGTGATAATGGCTCTATCAATTCTCTCCATCACTTCACCCTCTTCTTTCTTATTTAACCATGTGAACTTCAAGTTGTTGAAGCCAATATCATTCAGGTTTGATCAAGTGATCGTCTCTCCAAATTTGTCCATGAGTCTAGTACATTTGGGGTTTGCCCCTTCTTTCTCAAAGTTATAGAGGATGTTGTTGAAGTCTCCTATACATAGCCATGCTTCTCTCATAGATTCGCATATGGTTTCCAATTCACTCCATAATTGGTGTCTTAAGGAATGATTTGGGTCGCCATATATCTAGGACACATGAGAAAAGAAGGAACTATCTGTAAATGATATGGAATAGAAAATGTGACTCTTTGTTGCTCTATGAATTGACATGTCAATATCTTCTGTTTACCATAAAGCTAAGCCTTTTGATAGCCCCTTAGGCTCTACATATAATTCATGGCTAAACTTCAACCTTCTTCTAATTTGATATAACTTTCTTATTTTGTTCTTAGTTTCCATAAAAAATATAACTATTAAGTTATGTTTGAAGACGAGATTTCTTAAGTGTTGAATTGTCAAGTGAGATCCTAAGCCTTAATAATTTTAGCCGATCATGATCATGGCTCTCATGTGGCTAATTCTAATTAGCCACCACGATTGTCTTTAGAGATACTAGTTGATCATGATCATGGCTCCCTATTAGAGTTTACTAGAAGCAAATTGAAAAATTGTAATAAGTAGTAAAATAGTATTACTTGGGTGTAGTAAGTTCATTAAAAAATTTTACTTCATTTTATCACCAAATTATTAAAATTAATGAATATGCAACTATGCTTATAGGCTCTTTTATTTAAAAAAAAAAAAATCTAACATCACTTCTTTTTATCCTTAATTATTAGAATTAATGAATATGTAATAGTGCATGTCAATTGTGGTTGAATCAACTTGTAATAAATGGGCTCGAGTAGAGCTCAGATGGATTGGAATTGGATCTCACCTCTTGCTCCTTGATTCCTACAAAAAAGCTCCCTATGGGTATAGCCACGGAGGCCCTCTAGCGCTTAAGTTAGCTAGGAGGACTAAGGGAAAGAGGGGGCAAACACTAAAGACCTAAGGGGTAATGATTGTATTATGTGCGAGATACTGGGAGTCAAGGTAGTAAGTTGAAATCGAGGCTAAAGAGTGGTGAGAGTTGCAAGAGTTAAGAGAAATGAGAGAGATGAGTCCGATCCCCTTACCTCATGGTGTATGGTACCTTTTATAGGGATTACCTAGATACATGATGGTTTGGCATTTACTCGTACTAATCACCGACAGATCGTATGTGTCACAGTGGAGATTAGGCAACTCTAAAAGCCATCGACTATGATCAGCCTAACAACCAAATCTATAGTTTGGAGTTTTGACATGCGTACAGACAGCATGTGCTGTAGTGGAGACTGGGAAACTCTAAAAGTCATTGGCCATGATCAGCCTGACAACTAAATCTATAGTTTAGAGCTCTAACATGCATAGAGGCAAGGACTATGAGGTGTATTGGTAATACCATAGATGTTAGATGATAGTTAATGAACTATAATGTAAAGCGCTAAAGATAAGGATTTAGTTAGGATGTCAAGAGAGGAGTTGGCAAGTGCTAGGTTGAGAATGAGTTGAGACCTAAGTTGATGCTAGGTAGTCTATACGTATGGGTTCGATAGTTGAGTTGGTTTGCTTGGGTGAGATGTTGTGTGGCTCATTGAGTAGTTGTGGTATAGAGGATGAGCTCATAGTGCCAGGTAGTCAGCACATGAAGGGTCAGTGGTCAAGCCGATTTGCTTAGGTGAGATGTTGCATAGCTTGCCAAGTAGATTGCGGTACAAAGGATGAGCTTGCTGTTTGCTCATACATTTCTCGGTAGGCTTCCTCGTACAATGGGTCTCAAGTTAGGTAAGAATTGGGTATCAACATTTTTCCCCCCACTCTCCTAAGCGTTCGGGATGTGATGAGAGTAATCTTTGTAAAGCGACCAAGTTGAGGCGAGATTACTCTTCCTTTGAGCAGAGGGGCCTACCTTTATTGTTTAGTGGTAATATAGGTTACATGGATGAACATACGGGCTCGATATCACGCATAACCAAAAAGGTAGGTTCAAGCTGCAAGATGGCTAGAAGAGTATATGATAGTCGAAAGTAAGCAGGGTTTCCCATACACCGATGATGGATATGATACATTGAATCTTCATATGAGCTCAGTTTACACTTGACATGACATACAAATGTGGCCGAAGGTCACTTGCTATTAGTTTACGCTCAATAGGTTAGATAAGAGTAGGTTAGGAGTAAGCAGAAGAACACTTAACTTAAGAGGGAGTAAAAGTTCAGTGTATTCTCTATATCATGATGTTGTAGCTATTACATTATGTGAGTATTTATATTACCTAGTTAAGGGTAAGTCCTAAATTACAGAAATGGATCCCTACTTGCTAAGAAAAGGAAGAATAATTTATAGGGGAAACATAAAATCGTGCAAAAAGAATATCCTTTGTTAGAAACGATAGAATGGTTGTTAGAAAAGGATAATGAGCGCATAATTTTGCTCATTCTATGGTCTTAATAATGTTGCGAGTTGCATAAGGTAGGCCTTGATTAGGTCTGGTCGATGTCGGCAGGTCGATAGCTCTAATTACGAGGGCTACATAGGGGTTGGCTTAAGGATGACTTAAACTAGGGGTCAGCCTTGGATGGTTAGCTCTTGACACTTGTTAGCTTAACCCCAGCATTATAGAGATGGCTATTTCTAAATTTAATGTTTTGACTAGTATGTTGTGGAGGGGTCGACTTGGTACGTTGGCTGATCACCTCGACAGTCTCTTGGAAGGTATAGAGAGTAAAGTAGCTCGGCAAATTGGACAGGGGTATACATTGTTCCTCGACGCTTAACTCACCTCAAACAACTCGGCAAACCATCTAAGAAAGCCTTCAGGCTCGGGAGCGCATGATCGATCCTTGATCCCTATCATCCCCCTTCGAGTTGTTTGAGATTTGGGATCAAATCTGGTTTAACTCTAGATTGCTCATCCTTGAGAGTGTAAGGTTGGAGATCGGTAATGTTGAAGGAGTTTGAGACTCCATAACCTTTAGGTAATTCAATCCTATAGGCATTAGGATTGATCCTTTTAAGCACTTTGAAAGGTTCGTCGGCTCTAGGAGATAGCTTGCTCTTTCTCAAGTTTAGGAATCATTCCTTGCTGAGATATACCCAGACTAAATCACCTGGTTGAAATTTTCTCTTCCTCCATCCTTAACTTTGCTTCTTGAGCTTAGTATTAGCTTGGTTCAATTGTTCTATGATCCACTCAAAATATGTATATAAAGATATCGCAAAAACTCTAGTAAGTATATTAGGTCAGAATCAAGTAATAAAGAGTGAGTAAGGTTGTCGATCCTTCAAAGACTATAAAATTACTAAACCTATGATAGCTCTTATCAATATTTAGGCAATTAAAATTGAATTGTGAATTAACTAATCTAATAATTACCCTAAAACTGTCAAAAAGAAAATCACGAGAATATATCTTAAAACGAAGCAATCAATTGATAATGTGGGAAAAACAGAATCCACCTTAGTTGTGCAAATCAAGTTGTCATCATGTTAAATAGATTAATAGCTATGCAATCACTCAAGTGAAATTATCATGCCTTAAAACTTAAGGACTTAACCTCCAATTAAACGGTAAACTTCCATATCTCTAATTAACAATGGACTCTAAATTACAATTATACATTTCTCGATGTTATGGTTGTCTAATGTCTTAGTGAATAATTAACTCGAAACATCGCATTAATCCTTGGATAATTTCTAACTAATTTAATTAATACCACTCCCGCATTAGCTAATCAGTTTAATCAAGAATTTCTAACAAACCATATATCAACTCTCGTATTAATAGTGTTTCTAACAATTATAACTAATGGAGACTCATAATTGAAATAATAGAAATTGCAATCATGAATTATTCGTATATCTATTAACCCTATAACATGACTACAATTATCATCTCAACTTTCTAAGGTTTCATCAATTTCTACAATTAAAACTTAGCTAGCCATGGAAATTAAAATAAAAGCATATATAACAATAGAATTTGCAAAGAAGTTCATGATTGGAAATAACAATAAATCACAAAATGGCATAAATAGAAATAAGATTGAAATCACCAATTTTGTAATTATGAGGAATTCAAACTTCAATTGCAAACTTTAAGGATGATCTCCACAGTAATAGCAAAGTCTTCTCAATGATCCACGAAATTCAAAACTATCTCCTAACTGCTTCTAAGACTCTCTAATTATAAAGAGGATGTAAAAGTCCTCTGGAATATCAATCACACGACTATTTATAGAGAAAACAAGGGCTGGCTTTCAATTGTATATCGTTCACTAAAGGCTGGCCATGAAGGCCAGTGGTTTAGAAGTCAAGACTAACGGTGTTGAGTTGAAAAGTCACTAGTATAGAGTATAAGCCGGCTGCCTTCAATTCCCAAGTGTTATGTGTTGATTCGGGCTTCCTTCGTTTGTGTAAAACTCCTTTAAATTGATTGTATTTCCACTTCGAATCCTTCAAGACCTGAAATATCTAAATGAGACTACTTAAGTATCATTTCTTAATGATTTCTAGAAAATCAAGAATAATTCAACCTAATTCACACACTAAAATATGAGTAAAAGATGCCTTTATCAACTCCCCTACACTTGAACTTTTGCTTATCCTCAAGCAAAATAAATAGAACTAAAGAAATCTATCATTGAAAATACAAATTTTCCCATTCCAAATCCAAGTATATGATATTTCACACTTTCAGACTCACTAATTTATAATGCCCACCACTTGAACCAAACTGAAATATGTGATTAGAGTACTATAATTGAAATTAATAAGTCACTCTAAAGAAAACAAATTTTAATCCAAGGGTTTAGCTTAAAATTTCTATTTCAAAAGTAAATACTCAGACCTAGAAGAAAAAATACCTATTTAAACTTCACAGCTATTAGCAGGCATATTATCTCTTTAATTATCTCAACAAATAAGTTAACAAGATAGTGAAAGCTTATGGTATCTGCTCTTTCTCTAGATTTTCTTCCTTTTTATTATAAGCCTTAATTCATTTCTTGATTTGCATTCAAAGTTTCCATGTTTCATTCCCATTTTTTTTCTTTTCTTTTAATTTTTAGTTTAGATACTGAACTTTACCTTTTTACCCTTCTCGTTATAGTAAGTATATTGAGTTGACACATCTCGGGCTCATCACTTAAGTGACTAGGTTTTAAAGAGACCCTTTTTGACTCTTTCTCATTGTAACATTCAAGTTAAGATACTCTTAACTCAATTTCTTGAGTTATTAGAGTAAAGGCTCTAATTTCATAACTTTTTTTTTTGAATGCTCGCTAAAATTTTTCAAACTCCTTTTATAGGAGTCACTAAGTATAAAGCTTCACTTACGTCTTTCACCAAGTGTTAAAGTGTCGTTAGAATAACTAAAAAGACGATATACTAACTAACTTTGCATAGAAGTGAACCTATTTACTTTTCACTTATGGACTCGATCAACTCTTAAACTTCAAATTTCAAGGCTAAAAACTAGATAAATTAGGTTCTTAAAGATTTGACTAATTAATTTTAACTAAGTATAAAAATCAAAACAATGGTGAGTAGGGTACCTTAGTAAGTCAATTATTTAAGCTAATCACAGTTAGGTGTTATTAATAATTTTCTTTGTATAATCTCTAGATTCCAAATAAGAAATTAAAAAATTTGGCCTAAAAATTACTAGATACTTAAGGACAAATAAGGTTTAAGGTGATAGGAAAGCATAGCCATTTATAAACAAAAACTGGCATCAAATGTCATGATGTTCAATTCTTTTCAAAATCCATTTCCTATATTTCCTTCCTTACACGTTAGAATAGACAGTATCCACACTGTCCCCATTTCAGTATACAATAGGAAATGAAAGAAAATCACAAAAAATGAAAAATCGGTACTTCCTTAGTTTTAATTTTGCAGCAAGAAGGATAATTCCAACCATGATATCATTTAGAAGATCATCAAGTTTAGATCAGCCCTGTCTCTACAAACATGAATAAAGACAAAAGAGTAAATATAAGATAAACTTTTTTTCTAAAGGCCAATGGCTTCAAGTTAATAATGGTTGGCCTTTAATTCAATTTTTTTTTTCATAGAATAAAAATATAAAAATAAAAATTAATTTAGTTAGACATGGGTTGCCTCCTATGAAGCGTTTAGTTTATAGTCGTTAGCCTAACTTTTTCAATCCTTACAACGAGTTTGCACCAGCCACAATAGTGGGGTCACTGTCCATGTTTTTCCCTTTAAAATAATGTTTGAGAAGGTGACCATTTACCTTGAAAGTATAATTGTCTCCTACTTTTAACTCAACTGTATCATAAGGAAAAACATTAGCTATTTCAAATGGCTCAAACCATTGAGACTTTAACTTACCTAGGAACAATTTCAGTCGAGAGTTGTATAATAAAACTTTTTGATTAGGCACAAACTCTCGCTATTGGATGTTCCTATCATGCCATTGTGTAATACCCTAAGATTTTGAGTTAGTTTAATAACCCTAGGATCCAAGCTCCTAAATTTAGGATGCTGAACTGAGTTATCAGTTTTATTTCAAACTTTACAGTAAAATTAGAAAAGTTAGATGAAGTAGTTTAAGTAAAGTTAATTTCTCAAAGTAAACTATATAAAAATATTAATTTAAAAAAAAATTAATTTATCGATAAAGCCGATAATCATAAAATTTGAGTTTTTAAATATAACAAGATATTATAAATAAGTTAACTAATTTTCAAAAATAATAAATGAAGTTAACTTATAAATAATATACATGTATTACATGTGATATACATTATATGTATTAAACATATACATATAATAATAAATTATCAAAATTAGCTAAAATAATGGAAAATTAATAAAAAAAATTGCATGGATGAGTCACCAAATGATGTGTCAAGATAAGATTAATTGCAGATAATGAGTTAACACTTGGTTAATGAGGAAATGACACGTGGTACTTAAGGAAAAGTGAAAAATGACATGTGTAATCTTACTTTTTCATGCAAAAAAATCTAAAAGCCTATAAATAGGACCTCAAACCTTATTTGCAACATTTTACAAACTTGAAAACACAAGAACATAATTTGAGGAAATTGAAAAAAATTAGAATAAAAATAAACTAAAAATAGAACAAAGTATAATGTCGAAATCGGTCTAGAGTGATTCGTATACCAAAACACCACTTGAGTTGGAGCGACTTGGATGACCAATAGAGGGTGGCTAAAGGAGGCTTTTCGATAAGGTTTGGCAACTAAGTGGTGGCCGGAGCTGGCCGGTTCAAGTGAACCAAAATTTTGGCTGTAATTTTTTAAAAATAAAAAATTTTATTCATTAATTATGAAATTTGGTTTTCCAAGATTATTTTAGGTTTAGATTAATTTACTAATTTTATTTTAATTAAATAATTAGTGAAAATATGGGTTCCTTAAAAAAATGCTCTATTTGGACGAAAATTGAATAAATTTTTATAAATATTAGATGATGTTGTTTCAAGCTCAATTTTTGTATGTGATACTTATAATATATATATTTAAGTGTGGTAACAATAATTTTTGAAATTAAGCATGTTTACTATTTTTTATAATTATTTTGAATGAAACTATTAGTTTTGCTGAATTATTGAAATAATTAGTTTTTGATGAAATTAACGAATGAGCCCGACATGTTTTGATTTTTGAATGTTTATCATGATATTTGGAATACTTAGTTTTATCTCACACTTAAATTTGTTTATTTTCCCTAATTTTGCGTAATTTCGAGCTAAAACTGTTATTTTCATAAAAATAGATGATAGCTAGTTTAGTATAATTGATGGTTGATAATTGAACTACATATATTTGTAAGTCTATAGAATTTTTTGTGAAATTAATTGGGCTTGTATACTATTTATTTCCTATTTTCCTAATATAAGCTTATATATTGGCTTAATATATATTATAGTAATTAGTTACTAAGATACGTATCAAATTACATAAAATGAACACTTTTGGGGTATAATGTGTTGTTGGAGAAATTTGGAAAGTATAATTTTTAGGGTTTTTAGTTCAGTACTAAAGCTTACTTGGGTCAATTTCAAAGTTAAGGTAATATACGGTTGAGTTGTAATTTGAAAGGGATATTTTTTGGTTTTTGAAAATATTGATCAATCTTGTTTCTTAATATATATTAATAGTACTCAAAATAATGATTGTGATGATATAAAGTTTACTGAAATTAGATGAGAAATGAGTAAAATATGATCAAATGAAGTTTAAAAATGCGGAAATGAAAGCTTATAATAGTTCGAGTTTGACTTATACTTGATTTAAAGATCATGTCAGTTTTTCATAGGTGCGATAAGCAAGGAAGGACCATATCGTGAAGTTTAGGATTTTGCATTATTACTGAGCCTAGGTAAGTGGATCTAACCTATGCTTGGAGTAGATATATTGCTACTCATAACGCTGCGTGTTGATTAAATATGAATATATCTTGGGTGAATTAATATGCTACTATAGTAGGTGCTGATGTGGTGATTTTGAATGATAATAACTATATCTTGAGTGATGATTTGTGCTTACGATTGATCATGCTAACCAAGGAAGTTGAGTGATCTAACTAAATCTTCTAGGTGTTCACCTAAGCGAACCCATAAGTAACATACTAAAATTCCGCTAGGGAGAGTTTGAAAACTAGAATCAAATCATTGGGTTGAATAAAACTAGGAGATTGATTGTGCTAACTGATATTCTTTAGTTGCTATTGCATATTATGGCATGACATGGTATAAAAAAGGACTTACGGGTCAGAACTTTCAGACTGAGACTTCCAAATGATCATAGAAAAAGCATGGTTTTATGAACTTAGTTTTTGGAAGCATATAGATTGCATTGCCTAAGCATTGTGACTATTTTGATAGTCAAATTTAGTAGACTACAGTGTGTGGTTTAATTTAGTAATGTTACCACTTTGATTTGGTAGACTACAGTGTGTGGTCTTATTTGGCGGTGTTGCCGCTTTGATTTGGTGAACTATAGTGTGTAGTCTAATTTTGTAAAGTTAGAGGTCTTACTCCTAGGTAGCTCCTTGTTACCCTTTTTAAAAATGGTAGACTATTGTGTGTAGTCTAATTTGGTAGGGGTCCTACTCCCAAAAAGCTCTTTAGACATTGTATCCAGATGCTCAGCTATGTCAACTAATCGAAAGAAGTTTGGAAGGAATAGGATATTGATACCAATGCATGGCCCGTGCATGAGCATAGCATGTTATATTGTTAGTAGTAAATGCTCGGATAGGCAAATGCATATGTGAAGTTGAACCTGCGGGCTATGATTGAAATGTTTCAGTTGTGATATGCAATAATGTCTATCATATTATTTATATTGTGTTGTATGCTATCCACTTTCACTCAGCTTCAGTAGTTAAGGAAATAAATTGTTTTATCCTCAAGTTAATTGTATCATGAAGGGCCCAATGCTAAGGGGAGGGGGGGGGGGGTGGGTGGGTAGGTTGTGGATGGAGATATACTAAGAGCGTGAATCAGAGTCAATGACTTTTATTTGGAGCTTATACTAAGTTAGGAATCCTATTACTATAAAGATGATAAAGGAAAAAGCTGGTTCATGTTTTGATGTAAATATTATGTTGTACACATAAGTTGCAACAGGAAATCCAATTGAACTTCAATGTAGAAAGCCCTTTATTATGTAAACAATGATGTCTTTTGATGAATGAACAGGTTGAGTTAAGTTTTCAACAGGTATACAATAGGAAATCCTAACGTTTTCATATGCTTCTTCTCTAATCTAATCTAACTAGTTCAATTAGAGCAATCCTCTATTCACTTGCAGCTTGTAAATCAAAGTTAAGGGATTTTATGGCCTATTATACTTTGTATACAAGCTCTACCAGTAGGTGACATGATTTTCCAAAAACAATTTTGTTTGGGGACAATCTTATAGGGGTTTTAAAAGTTGTCCTATAAGCCTATAATGTATCATCATGTTTTAAAGACCAATCTTTCCTAGATGCATTGATAGTCTTCTCTAAGATACGCTTTATTTCCTTATTGGATATCTCAACTTGTCCACATGTTTATGGATGATACAGGGTGGTAATTTTATAAGTGACTCTATATTTTGATAACAATTTTTCAAACTATTGATTGCAAAAATGTGTTCCTTCGCTATTTATAATGGCTCTGGGTACCCTAAATTTGGAAAATATATTCTTTTTAAAAAATTTAATTACAACCCTGGCATCATTAGTTTGTAGAGCAACTACTTTTACCCATTTTGACACATAATCTACAGTAAGAAGTATATATTTGTTTGAAAAAGATAAGGGAAAAGGACCCATGTAGTCTATTCCCCACACATCAAAAAGCTTAATTTCCAAAATGCTATTTTGTGGTAAGTTATGTCTCCTCGAAATATTTCTAGTCCTTTGGAATTTAGCACAAGCCATAATATAGTTCTTGTAATCACTAAACAAACTGGGCCAGTAAAATCCATAAGATAAAATCTTAGCTACAGTTCTTTCTACACCAAAGTAGCCTTTTGCTTCTTTAGAATGATAATGTTGAATTATGCTAAATTGTTTGGTTTCAAGTACACAACGTCTAATTACTTGGTCAGCATAACATTTAAACAGATACAGTTCATCCTAGAAATAATATTCCACTTCATGTAAAAACTTCTCTTCTTTTTAAATGAGAAACTATATGGTATGATTTTGCTAACCAGGTAATTGACTATATCAGCATACCAAGGTAATCCTTGGATCTCTACTACATACAACTGTTCATCAGGGAACTTTTCATTAATGGGTGGCTCTGAACAATCAGATTCTAAACGAGATAAATGATCAGCAATTATGTTTTCAATTCCATTTTTATCTTTGATTTCAAGGTCAAATTCTTATAATAGTAAGATCCAACAAATTAGCCTAGGTTTAGCATTAGCTTTAGCAAACAAATATTTTAGAGAAATATGGTCTGTGTACACTATGATCTTAGAACCTATTAGATAAGACCTAAACTTGTCACATGCAAATATAACTACTAAAAGCTCTTTTTCTGTTGTCGCATAGTTTCTTTAGGCTTCATTCAAAGTTCTATTAGCATAATATATTACGTGAAATAACTTACTTCTCTTTGACCTTAGTACTGCTCCTATAGCATGGTCGCTGGCATTACACATCAACTTGAAAGGAAGCTCTCAATTAGGTGCAACGATCATTGGTGTTGAAGTAAGCTTCTCCTTTAACAGATTAAATGCTTGCAAACAACTATTATAAAAAACAAAGGTAGAATTTTTTTCAAGTAAATTACAAAGAGGTCTAGAGATTTTAGAGAAATCCTTAATAAATCTCTTGTAGAAGCTAGTATGTCCTTGGAAGCTCTTGACTCCTTTGATTGAAGTGGATAGTAACAACTTCTCTATTATCTCCACTTTTGCCCTATCAACTTTAGGCCCTTTTTTCGACACCTTGTAACCTAAGACTATTTCCTCTCTTACCATAAAATGGCATTTTTGCTAGTTTAAAAATAGATTAGTCTCCTTACACCTTTTAAGCATACAACCTAGATTAGTCAGACATGAGTCAAATGACTTCCTAAAGACCAAGAAATCATCCATAAATATTTCAATAAAATCTTCTAACATGCCAAAAAATATAGACATTATGCATCTTTGGAAAGTAGTGGGTACATTACATAGACTAAATGGTATTCTCCTAAAGGTAAAAGTGTCATAAGGACATGTAAAGGTGGTTTTCTCCTGGTCCTTAGGTGTTATATGAATTTGATTATAACCAAAATAACCATTTAAAAAACAATAATAATCGTGCCCTGAAACTTTTTCTATCATCTGTTCTATGAAAGTGAGCGGGAAGTAGTCTTTATGGGTAGCATCATTCAGTTTTCTATAATCTATACAGACTCTCCACCTAGCCACAGTGCAAGTATGGATTAACTCATTAGCTTCATTTTTAACCATAGTCATACCATCTTTTTTTAGCACTACCTGAACGAGACTAATCTACTTACTATCTGAGATAGGGTAGATAACAACAATGTGAGCATCTCTTTCTTTATTACCTCCTTAAGAGTTGGGTTAAGTCATCTCTGTGGTTATACTGTGGGTTTACATTTAGCCTCCAACAATATCTTGTAAGTGCAAATTAAGGGACTGATCCCCTTAATATCAACAATGGTTTACCCAATAGCTTCTTTATGCTCTCTTAGAACTTCTAGAAGTTGTTCCTCTTGATCACTTGTCAAAGAAGAAGAGATGATTATTGGCAAAGTATCATATGTTCCAAGATAAGCATATTTTAAATAACTAAATAATGGTTTAAGTTTAAGCATTGAGGGTTATATCAATAATGATACTGGTTTCTTCTTACTGATGCTTAGCTCCTCATAGTATCGAGCTTTACTTTCTGATACATGTTCCATGGATTCTTCCTCAGGCTTGTCATCATCGCTCTAATTATCTAGATCCTTAAGAACCAATTCCATAGTATCCAATCCTGCTTTCTTTTCTATAGACTTATAGGTAATCTCATCAATAACATCAATAGTGTAATAGTATTTGCAATCATCAAATTGTTTTATGGATTCATAAACATTAAAAGTTATTTGATCGTCCATAACTCTTAAAGTAAGCTTACCCTATTCTACATCTATCAACGTCTTACTTGTCGCAAGAAATAGTCTACCAAAGATCATGGGTACCTCTTTGTCCCCCTCCATTTCCAAGCGTATAAAGTCAATTGGGAAGATAAATTTGTTTACTTTTACCGGGACATTCTCTACAATACCCCTTGGGTATTTGATACTCCTGTTAGTAAGTTACAAGGTAACATGAGTCTCCTTATAATATCCAAATCCTAGCTTCCTGAAAATAGACAAAAGCATTAAATTTATATTTGCACTAGAATCAATAAGAACTTTATCAAAATGAAAATTTCCTATAGTATAAGGAAAAGTAAAACTCCCTCAATCTCTTTGTTTTCTTGACAGGCTAGATAAATTTTTCTGTAAGATCATAGAACATTCCCCTGTAGGCATCATAGGTTTGTTCCCATCAATCTTTCTCTTCTTGGTGAGCAAATCTTTCATGAATCTGGCATATGAAGGCATTTACTGAAGTGCCTCTGCAAAAGGAATATTAATCTGTAGCTTCTTGAAAACATCCAAGAATTTAGCAAATCGGGCATCTAACTACTATTACTTTAGTCTTCCTAGAAAAGGGATAGGAGGAATATATAGTTTCACTTCTAGTGACTTTTGCTTTGGTTCCTTTGCCACTTGCTTCCCTCTTCCTTTCTTTAGGTTTATTCCTTTTCTTTAACTTGTCTATCTACTATTTTAACTTCCTTTTCACTCCTCAACATTATTGCATCGATTCCTTTAGGATTCTCTTTGGTATTGCTAGGTAAAGACCCTAATGGTCTGTTATTCATCTGTAGAGAGATTTGACTAATCTGATTCTCTAAATTCTAAATAGTGGCTTGTTGATTTTGTAACATGGTGTCAGTCTTTTGCATAAAACTTAACATGAGTTCTTCCATCTTAAGCTGATTCTACTGAGGTGGAGCATTATAAATAGGACTTTGCTTTTGGAATCTAGGTGGTGGTTTAAATGCATTATTCTCATTCCCCCATGAGAAATTTAGATGATTGTGCCACCTTGGATTATATGTACTCGAATATGGACCTTGATTACCTTGTTGGAAATTGTTGACAAAGTTCATTTGCCCTCCACTAGCTGAAGTTAAGGGATTCCTAGATAGGCACTCAAGAGTCGAATGTGGTCTTAAACATATCTCACAAAAAGCAATATGATGAGCATTAAAAGACTGTGTTGAGGTGAGTTTACTTACTAAGGTAGTGAGAGTTGAGATCTGAGCTGTTTGTTGAGACATAGTATCATTGCCATTGATCGATGCCACTCTTGACTTACTTCTCTTGTTTTGCCAATTATGTGCACTAGAGACCATCTCTTCTATTAATGCACTTGCTTTATCATAAGTCTTACCCATTAGAGCACCTCCAACAGCAGCATCTACTAAAGACGTCAATATCTCATCTAAGCTAAGAAATAAAATCTCAATCAGGAGATTGTCTAGCAAGCCATGATGTGAGCATTTTCTGATTGCCTCCTTGAATCTTTCCCATGCCTCAAAAAGTGACTCACCACTAAACTTGGTAAAGTTGATGATGTCGTTCCTCAGTTTTGCGGTTTTGGTTGGTAAGAAAAATCTCCTTAGAAACTTCGATGAGAGGTTAGCCCAAGTGGTAATAGACTTTTATGTAGTGAATGGAACTAAGCTTTAGTTTTATCCCTTAGTGAAAAGAGAAAGAGCTGTAACTGATATGGAGAAATCCTACAATATGCTTATCAGGACTCTCATTTGGATATCCTCTAAAGTGATTTGTCTGGACCATCTGAATGAGGGATGGTTTTAGCTTAAAGTGGTTGGCCTGAATGATAGGCCTCCTTATGGCAGACCCCATAGTAGTAGGTATTGTATAATCCCAAAGTGTTCTAAGTATTCCCTATATCTAATTATTATCATCATTGCTTACCATCTCTTCTCTCCTTCTTCTATTCTCTCTTCTCAATTGATACAAAGTGTGCTCTATTTTAGAATTTAGCAATAGAGTTTTAGCACTTCTACTCTTGTGCATAAAACACCTACAAAGAGAACAAAAAATAACACATGTCGTCAAGTGTGTTTAAATTACCAACAAAACTAAAAGGTTTAATATTTCCAATTCTTAGTAACGGTGCTAAAAACTTGATTTGCTCAAAATATGTATATATAAAAATATTGTGAATACTTCAGCAAGTATATTGGGTTGGAATCAAGTAATAAAGAGTGAGTAAGATTGTCCATCCTTCGAGGACTATAAAATTACTAAAACCTATGGTAAATCTTATCAATATTTAGGTAGCTAAAATTGAATTGTAAATTAACTAATCTAATAATTACCTAAAAACTGTCAAAAAGAAAATCATGAGAATAGATCTTAAAACAAAGCAATCAATTGAGAATGTGGGAAAAATAGAATCCACCTTAGTTATGTAAGAATTTTTAACAAACCCTATATCAACTTACGTATCAATAGTGTTTCTAACAATTATAACCAATACAGAATCATAATTGAAATCATAGAAATTGCAATTATGATTTATCCGTACATCTATTAACCCTATAACATGACTACAATTATCATCTCAGCTTTCTAAGGCTTCATCAATTTCCATAATTAAAACTTAGCCAGCCATGGAAATTAAAATGGAAGCACATATAACAATAGAATTTGCAAAGAAGTTCATGATTAGAAATAAGAACAAATCACATAATTGCATAAATAGAAATAAGATAAGAATCACCAGTTCTTTAATTATGAGGAATTTAAACTTCAATTGCAAACTCCAAGGATGATCTCCACAGCAATAGCAAAGTCTTCTCAATGATCCATGAAATTCAAAACTATCTCCTAACTACTTCTAAGACTCTTTAATTCTAAAGAAGATGTAAAAGTCCTCTGAAATATCAATCACATGATTATATATAGAGAAAATAAGGGCTAGATTTTCATTAGATATCTTTCACTAAAGGCTAGCCATGAAGGCCAACGGTGTAGAAGTCAAGGCTGGTAGTACTGAGTTAAAAAGCCATTGATGTAGAGTGTAGGCCAGTTGCCTTCAATTCCCAAGTGTTACATGTTGATTCGAGCTTCCTTTATTTACATAAAACTCCTCTAAATTAATTGTATTTCCACTCTGAATCCTTTGAGACCTAAAATATCCAAATGAGACTACTTAAGTACCTTTTCTTAATGATTTCTAAAAAATCAATAATAGTTTAACCTAATTCAAACACTAAAATATGAGTAAATATATGCCATTATCATTTTACAACATTCTGGTGCATGTCTGATGGCCTCAACTCTTTCAATAGTTGGTCGGTCATCATTAGGCATCAACTAGGGTGCTTGGTCCATCAGGAGCTCGAGGTTGAAGCCATAGGTGACCTTGAATGGAGACATGTTTGTTACGTTGTAAGTGGTCCTATTATAGGTGAACTCAATGATTGACAAACATAGATCCCAGTTAGTTGTGTTTTGTTAGATAGCAATGTGCAACAAAGTTTCTACGATTCTGTTAACAACTTCGGTCTATCCATTGGTCTGTGGATGGTAAGATGTGTTGTACAATAGCTTGGTTCCCATTCGGTTCCATAGTATCCTCCAAAAGTGGTTCATGAACTTAGGGTCTCAATCCGAAACAATGGTTCTTAGCATGTGATAACTATGATTTTAAACATATTTTATATGGTGATTTTATAGTATTTCCCTTACATTTTTGGTTTTCTTTAAAGAAATTGATACTTCATTGAGTAAAATATTGATTTCAAGATTTGAACGCATTCTAGGATCGAAAACGAAGAAAAGGAATCAAGTTTCACTCAAATCGGAGTTCAAATGAAGAAGTTATGAAGTTTTGAAGTTATGTAGAAAATTTTGCCTTAGTACAAAAAGTTACACGACCTGGGGACAGACCTGGGGACACGGCCTAGGGACACGGCCATGTCCCAGGCCGTGTCTGGTGACGAAAATAGAATCCTTGTAGTACATATATAAAAGGATATCTTAGGGTTTAAAAAGAAAGAAGAGACATTACAGAAACGAAGAGACACAAGAGAAGAGAAGAGACTTGAGGAGAACATCAAGAAAGAGGCGGAAACAACATCAACAAAGAGGCGGAAACAACATCAACTTCAATATTAGAGAGATTGTTCATCAAATAAAAGGGGTTTTTCATGTTTTATTTTACGTTTTTTATGGAACTCGTTTTTAGATTCGTTATGATAGCTTAGAATTCGAGTATTTAAGATTATGGAACCTAGGGTTTCATGTAACCTTTGGATTGAATTATAATTTCAAAAAAGTTTCTATCTTTTCTTGATTCAATTATGTTGTTTAATTGTTGATTGATAATTCTAGAGTATCAATATATGATATTATGCATGTTGATTGAGAAATTGCATGTGTAATTAGATCTTAGCATAATTAGAGAGAATTACATGTATACTTAGAGATAAGATACATGTTTCTTTCGGAAAGTTGATTGTTTGTATGGGAATTCATTATACATTAATGCAATTCTAAGTTATATTACTAAGTGAAGAGATTCCGATAAATAATTTAGGATTAGGGTTAATATGCTTGAGGAAGATATTAGCTTTAATTGTGAATCCCTCCGATCAAGAATTATAGAAACTAAATTGAATATATTTTAAAACGTTACATGTTAAACACTAGGGGAAATAATTCTTAAATACATTATTACATACTTGAAGTCGTTCGTAGTTTATTGCTTTCTAATTTGCTTAATTAAGTCTCATAATTAGTTTAGTTGTTAATTTTAGTATTTTTAATTCATTCAATTTATCACAATTATTTTTCGGTTACATAATAAAGCTAAAGTTAATATTAGTACTTAAAATCTCTGAAGGATCGACTCGGACTCACATCCGCTATATTAAAATTGATAGGTGCACTTGCCCCGTATCAGCATGTTATGAAGCTTGATTACTTCCTGCAAGAAAAGAAAAGAGATAGCTGAAGCATCATTAGTTTTAGAATAGCGCACGAAATGTGCTATCTTGCTAAATTGATCCATAACCATCATGATCTAGTCCTTCCTTTGAGATGTCCTTGGCAATCTTAACATGAAGTCCTTACTCAATTTGAACTATGGTTTGGTTGGCATTGGCAAGGGTTGGTAATATCCTTACTTGGCTTGGCTCTTCGCTTTTGGGTAGGTCGCACACTTTTCCAGTATGGAGATAGTACCTCATGGGTTCGGTGCTGGCCAAAGTGTCCTGTTAATCCCCCTCCATGTGCCTTACGCATTAGCAATTCTCTAGTGGAATAGGTTAGGATACATAGCTTCCCCTTCCTGAATAAGTATCTGTCCTCTCTATAATATTCATCTAGTATCCATCCTTCCTCATACCAAGCATAGATAGGACCAAAATGTAGATCCTCAACATAAATATTCTTTATGGTTGAAGAACCAAGTAACCTTGTTTGCAATTCGGTTAAGAGGGTATGTTGTCTTGATAGGGCATTAGCCACTACATTATTTCTTCCATCATTGTTTCTTCCATTCTTGTATTTTATGACATAAGAAAAACCCTCCATGAAATCAACGCACTTAGCTTGTCTCCAAGATAACTTTGGTTGGCTCTTTAGATATCTCAAGGATTCACGATCGGTGTAGATCACAAATTCCTTGGGTAGCAGATAGTGTTGCCATACCATTAGAGTTTAGATTAAGGAGTAGAACTCTTTGTCATAAATAGAATAGTTGAGTGTAGCTCCTCGAAGTTTCTTGTTAAAGTAAGTAATAGGTCAACTTTCTTGTATTAGTATAACACTTGTGCTTAGTTTGGATACATTACACTCTACTTTAAACACTTTGTCAAAGTTCAGTAGAGCTAAGATAGGGGTTATAGTTAGCCTCTCCTTTACCTCCTCAAAAGTCCTCTACTCCTTCTCACCCCATCTGAATTTAACATTCTTCTTTAAGACCTTGATGAGTGGGGCCACAATCGTACTGAAATTATTTATGAATATGTGATAGAGTGATGCTAAGCCGTAGAAACTTCTCACATTGATAGAACAGGTTGGCTTAGGCCATTCTATGATCTCTCTTATCTTCTCATCGTTGACTTAGATGCCACCTCCACTCACAACAAACCCCAAGAAGATCAACTCGGGTTGGCAAAAATCATATTTCTTCAAGTTGGCGTAGAGCTGTTCAGCTTAGAGTTTTGCAAAAGACTCTTCGAAGATACTCCTTATGAATTTCTAAGTCGGGGTTATACACCAGAATGTCATCAAAATAGACTACGACAAACCTCCCTATGAATTCTTGAAGCACATGATTCATTAAGCGCATAAATGTGCTTGGTGCGTTAGAAAGTCCAAAAGGCATTACAAGCCATTCATATAAACCATGTCGTGTCTTGAATGCAATCTTCCACTCATCACCCTTGTGCATTCGAATATGATGGTATCTAGATTTAAAGTCAATCTTAGAGAACACTCTTACTCCACTTAATTTGCTAGCATGTCATCAAGCCTGGTTATAGGATACCCGTACTTGATGGTGATTTGATTGATCGCTTCGTTATCCATATACATCCTTTAAGAACCATCTTTCTTTTGCACTAACAAGGCCGATACGGCATAAGGGCTAAGGGACTTGCGCACGTACCTATTCTTCATTAGCTAATCTACTTGCTTCTACAGTTCAGTGGCTTGTTCAGGATTCAGCCTGTATGAAAGCTTATTCGGCAATACAGCTCTTGGCTATAAGTCAATTGCATGCTTAATGCCTCAGATGGGAGGTAGACCTTCCAATAGCTCATTTGGGAATAGGTTGACAAACTCCTCTAGTAAGATTTTTACTTCGATAGATAGTTCCTCCTACTTGGGTCACAACTTTAGAATTCTTCAGACCAGTAGATAGGTCGGTCCTTTAAGCTCCATCTCTCTCTTTTGTTTGGCTTGGGTTAATACCAAAGTCTCTTTCTTCAAGGTTTGGTTAAGTTAAGACTGCATGACTTTTACCTACTTGGTAGTCATAAGACTCAATTTCATCCTCCTGCCTTCATGCTCTATAGAACATGTATTCCTTCTTTTGTCATACATAACTACTTGATTAAACATCCATGGTTGTTCGAGTAGAATGTGGGATGTACTCATGGGTAGTACATCATAGAGTACTTAATCTCAATATTTGTTAATACAGATTGGCACAAACACTTGCTTGTTCACTTGTAGGGCTCCCTTATCATTGAGCCAATGAAGCTTCTATAGTTTTAGGTGGGGTATGGTTAGCAATTTTAATTGATGGACCATAAATGCTGAGGCTGCTTTGGTACAGCTCCTACTATCAACTATTAAGGCGCACAGCAACTCATTCACCTTGCACCTAATATGAAAGAGATTTTCCCTTTGTACATCTTTAGGTACGGGGCTAACGCTCATTATCCTCCTCAACACTAGAGTGGTCAACAAAAAGTTGCCTTCCTTACTAGAGATAACTTCCTCTTCGGATAACTTGATTTATCTATCCTCTTTCTACTCCTTTACTTCTTCATCAATACTGTCGACCTCAATAGTCAGCACCTTACCTCAGATCACCATTGTTTGCCTATTTGGACATTAAGTGGCCATGTGTCCAAATCCTTGGCATTTGGAACACTTGATCTCATTCGTCTTTCTTCTTGATCTCTAGCCCTTCTCAAACTTCCTTGAGGGTTACTTCTCTTCGACTCAGGTGATTGGGACGGGTTGGGTCTCAATAACCTTACTTAGTTCCATTCGCACTAATCTACTTGAAACAGTTCAACTGTTGCCTGGTCGGCCAACAGGAGATAGGAATCATCTTGTTCGATGCCTTTATATCCTTTGGGCAGCTCAGATTGCATCATCAAGTGTTCCAATATCCAAGGCTTCTAAGACATCCCCAATCTCATATTTCAATCTACCGATGAATCGAAATACATTTCGGTCCTTTAGCTCTATAACTTCACATCGAATCATTAACATTTGGAACTCCTTAACATAAGTGTCCACACTTGATCTTCCTTATCTTAGTTCTTGCAATCTTTTGAAGGCATCTTACTGATAATAGCTAGACACAAACTTCTCCGCATAACCCTCTTCATTTCATCCTAACTCTTAATCTCTCATTCTCTTTCCCATCTTCTAGTGGCTTGCAAGTTCTTCCACCATAACGCGGCATACCTAGTGAACTCCAACATAGCAAGTTTAACCTTTGCATTATTGGGTACTTCGTGGCATTCAAAGTGTTTTCAATCTTATCTACCCAATCTAGGTAGTTCTCAGCATCATCACTTGTAAAAAAACTTAGGATAAGCATTCTCAATCCTTCGACTTTAGGGGCTCGTACATTTCTTTCTTTAGGCTTGTAATACTCCTTTGCTTCATGGTCTCCTTTTGCTTCTTCCTCAGTCTCTTCAAGCACTAACCTTTATCTAGCATCCTACTAACTCCTTTAGCTTGAGGTGGTTGAGTTGGGACATTAACTGGGTTAAACCGACCATTGCCTCGCTCTTGTTGCTCGCATTCTCTAGTGGGGTATCTTCTTGGATAACAGTTACCAAACTATTTACCAAGTTAGTAAGCTTATCCAAGCAGTCACCTTCTAACTGAGGTGTGAAGCTTCCTTCTTACCCTTGGCCATGTTGAGTACCACTTCCTTGGTTCCCTAAAGTTCCTTAAATGCTCGAGTTTGACATTGATTGTTACTTCACAAAAATTAACGTCTAATAATGCCACTTGAAGATGAATAACCAATACTCCAAACACCATGACAATTACACAACAAACGAACAGTTAACCACACTCTATTTTTGTATATCAAAACAGGGGAAAATAGAGCATCGAATACTTCTCAACTACTAAACCCCAAGGTTAACAATAGAACAGTTATCACATAGGAGTAGTAACAAACCACTTAAAGAGCATAGTAGTAGAATTCAGCTTTGAACGTAGCCAGGCTCTAATATAAAGATGATATGAGTTTCGTGGATGAACACGTAGGGCCTTAACCAAAAGGGTGGGTCTGGGTCGTAAGATGGCTTGAAGAGTAAATGATAGTCAAGGGTAAGCAGAATGCACCGATGATAGATATGACGCACCAACGCTTCACACAAGCTTGGTTCACACTTGATATGACGTACAAGTATTGCTGGAGGTCACTTGCCATTAGTCCACGCTCAATAGGCTAGATAAGAGTAGCTCAAGAGTAACTAGAAGAACACTTAGCCCAAGAGGGAGTAAAAGTTCAGTGTATTCTCTGTATCATGATGTTGCGGCTATTACATTATTCAAGTATTTATAGTATCCAGTTAAGGTAAGTCCTAAATTATAGAAAATTATAGAAATGGGTCTGTACTTGTTAAGAAAAAGGAGAATAATTTACAAGGGAAACATGAAATTGTGTAAAAAGAATATCCTTTGTTAGAAAGGATGGTACAGTTGTCAGAAAAGGACAATGAACACGTAATTCTAGTCATTCTATGGTCCCAATAATGCTGCGAGCTGCATAAGGGTGGGCTTTGATTAGGTCTAGTCGGCATTGATAGGTTGGTGGCTTGAATTGTAGGGACTAGATAGGGGTTGGCTCAAGGATGACTTAAACTTGGGATCAACCTTAGATGGTCAGCTCCTAACAGTTGTTAGCTTAGCCTCGGCATTGTAGAGATGGCTGTTTCTAGATTTGGTGTTTGGATTGGTGTATTGTTAGAAAAGGATAGTGAGCGCTTAATTTTACTCATTCTATGGTCTTAATAATGCTACAAGCCGTGTAGAGGTAGGCCTTGATTAGGTCTGGTTGGCATCAACAGGTCTATGGCTCTAATTATAGGGATTAGATAGGGGTTGGCTTAGGGATGACTTAAACTCTGGATTAGCCTTGGATGGTTGGCTTCTGACAGTTGTTAGCTCAACCTCGACACTGTAGAGATGACTGTTTCCAGATTTGGTGTTTAGATTAGTGTGCTATGGAGGCATCAGCTTGATATGTTGGTTGATGACCTCAGTAATCACTTGGATGGTGTGGAGAGCAAAGTAGCTCAGCAGATCGAACATGGGTATACATTGCTCCTTGATGCTTAACTTACCTTGGACAACTTGATGAACCATCTGAGAAAGCCCTTAGGCTCGATAGCACGTAATCAATCCTTGACCCCTTTTAGGTGGTATGACGTTTGACATCTTTAGTTAAGTCTATTTTCTTGTATATTAGGTCTAATATGATTGATATGATCGTTGGGTTGCTTGAAGTGTCATAATGGCCTTTCTTAGGAAGTGTAATGCGCATTGATGATCCTTCTAGGGTGATCGCGTACCCAAAGTCTTCTATTGTCAGGCCACATCAACGATCAATGTGCGTGGGTTAATCAGAGCCTTGGGATACGTGGATGATTAAGGCTTGATGTACGTCCTTTTGTGGGTTCATGCTTTAGTAGTGGGAGAAACTGTTTGCCTTCTCTCCTTGGTTGTCTATATAAAGGAGTGAGCAGTTCTTCATTTTTCACTTTGCTTTGTTAGATTAGGAGAGACTGATAAGCTTTAAATTGGTTATATCTTATTTGATGATTTTTCATGATTTTCCTTTAAAATTTGAGTTTATTTTTAAATATTGATACTTAATTGAGTAAGATCTTATTTTTTAGGTTTTTGAATGATGTACATGAGAAAACGAGAAACTAGAAACAAAGCTAAAATGAGCAAGTTATGAAGGTTTGAAGGTTGAGGCATCCTCGAACGCATAGTTGTATTGTTTCTAAGCAATTTTGGACCAATTTTTCATTGACTACAACTAATTACACAACCAAGGACATGACCATGTCCTTAGTAATGTTGTTCCCAACGTTGGAAAAAGAAAAGGAAAAAAAAAAAGAAGTGATTACAGTCTGTTACATGACTAAGGGGCATAGTCATGTCCTCGGTCATGTATTTTCTTTAGGGTTTTTATAAGGGAACTTTTAGACAATCTTTAGAGAGCTTTGCAAGAGAAGAACACTTAAGATAGTAGGAAACATCAAGACTTCAAGATTTAATTTTTCTTAGATTTCATGATTTACTCTTTTATAATTCTTTATTCTTTGATTCAAGATTGCTACTTTATAATGTGTAGAAAGTAAATCTTTGGTATCTAGGTCTTGTGGAACCTAGATCTACTCATGTGACATGATTTTTATTAGATCTAATTGATTCTTTATTCCTTTCTTGATTCAACTATGTGTGCTTCATGATTTAGATCATTATTTCCGTAGGTAGTAATTTAGAATTTGATATCTCATAAGAGAATTGAGAGATTTCTTATTTTTTTGTAAGATTAGATCTAGGCATAATTGATAGAGATTATTGCAAGATTAAAGATAATTTGCAAGATCTTTCTAGAATCTTGATTTATATCATAGAGAATTCATTGTGTAATAATGTAAGCTTAGGTTATGCTATAGAGAAGAGATTCTAATAGATGATTTCAAGATTATAGTTAATTGACTTAAGAAAGTTATTAGCTTTGATAAAGAGTTCTCATGGTCAAGAAATATTAAGGAAGAAATTAGATTATTGTTAGGGAAAATCGTATGTTAGATTTAGGTAAAGTAAAGATCTAGATATGATCTTCGAATGTTGAATTAATTTATACTTTTATTGTTGTCTTCTTTAAGTTCTTTAATAACTATTAATTGGTTGATTAATTTAGTAGTTGTTGCAATTTAATTTAAGTTTTTTAAGTTTCTTGAACTCGAATCTGTAAGTTAGATAATAGAGATCTAGTGAATAGTGGTAATCAGAGTCTCTAAAGGATCAACACTTAGACTTAATCCGCTTACTATAATTTGATAGGTGCACTTGCCTTAAATCAAAGACTCTACTTGATTTTTCACTTGCGAGCTACTTCCTTCTTGCCATGATTTTATGTCTTAATTGATTACTCAATGGTTAACTAGAGCATAACCAATTAGTAAAGTGAGTCTTCTCATCCATCCATTTCAAGGGAAGTAGACGAGGGTTATGAGGATTTAGATAGAGAAGGGGATGATAACTGTACTCCCCTTAAAATAATTGTAATAGTAGGTAATGAAGATGGGTTGTTGCTATCTTAAGAGGAGAGTTGAGAATGTGTACGGTAAAGGCCTTACGATGTGTATCTTGTAGATGGTGAGGAGGATAGAGAGGGGGAACAACTGCATATAACCAACACCAATGATAAAGCTTATGCTCGTGTTACAGATGTGGTGAATTGGAAGAACTTGAGGCTTGTCAGTTAAGCAATTAGGAAAGTGCCTTAGTGGTGAATGGAGGTACTCATGGGTAGACAATGGGCATATGATATAAGGGATGACTAGTGGTTCAGTATTTAGGTGGAGCTATTCAAGTTCGGTCTTCAGCCTCCCTTTTCTGAGTTCTTGGTGGAGTTTTTCACTATTTTAAGGTTGCCCCCAAAAGTCTCAATGCTAATGGCTAGGCACAGTTGCTCGTGTTTGAGGCATTGTGCCTATGGGAGTTGTAGAGGCTAACAGCATAACTGTTCTAGCATTTCTTCTATGTGAAGAGGGTGGCCAACGGTTTGGTATATATTACCAACCAAGGGGGGACATTAAAAATCTTCAGTGAGTTTCCGAACAAGTTTAATGACTAGAAAGAGTTCTTTTATTGTATTCATACTCCCGAGTCACTGGATTTCTTATCTCAGTATAGGTGTCCTATTTAGGGTAGAAAGTTGAGCGGTTTAGGGGATGAGGACACCATGACTAGTATCGAGTTGTTGAACTTGGTGAGGTGAAAGAAGCTCAATCCTCAATCTATTTGTTACGCCCTAAAGTAGTAAAGTCGTAACAACCTTACTGTACAAACCATTCTAAGATAGAAGTTGGCCTTACAACCGTTATCCTAGACTTGATCTACACAAGGTGTCCATAATTAACCCGCTTTGAAGTAAACAGTTTGTAATTTAAATATCTCATTTACCTAAGAAAGTAGGAAAATATATATATACACTAGAATTCAATTATTACAATTAATGTTTTCAATGTTTCACTGTAATCTATTTTCTAGTTAATACATTATTTAGAAATGAAAAATTCTAAAATAAGAGCTTAGACCTTAAAAATATACGTTTGTTCTTCAAATGTTTTTCCTCACTCTCCAGAATCTTGTAGTTGCTAGCTTCAAGGTAGTTGTAAGCCACTTTTTAGCCAGCACCTGCAACAACGTCTATAGGACTATGAGCAATCACAACTCAGTAAGTAAGGATGAAGACTTAAAACTATACCACAAACATAAACAAGGTTATCAACCAAATCATTAGGTACAATGCATGTTTAAGCAAATGTCATCATACGACGTTGTTTGGCCCATCGTGAGAATAGAGAAATTGCATCCGCTCTAATCCAGGTTTAGGAGTTACTGTTAATGTAACATCTCACGACCAAACTTAGGCTTATGCAATGGAGACACCACTCCTCCCGCGACTACCTTTGAACCATTGACTTCGCCCTTGCCACGACTTCTTCACCTGTCACTTAGTTCGACTAAGGATGAAAAAAGGACCCATTATGCTATCTAGCACTATCCCTTTTGAAGGGATTGGTATTTGACTGGAGAATCCTAGGTTTCTCCTAATAAGTTGCTATGTAGGTTTGATTTATGGTTATAAGTCATATATTTGTTAAGTTTAGTTTAGGGTAATCAATCATTTCATACAGATCATGCAATACAAGCCAAGCAGCAAATCAAAATTATATCATCATCATAGAATAAGCAAAATCAAGTACAATTTCAAGCCTAAAAAATACAACAATGTATTAATCTTAACTTACCTAGACTCCTCGCTCACTCACTTGAGATCCGACTCGCTTAGGTTATCGCCGATCATCCCTATAATACAAACGTGGTTTTAGTTTTTTATATAACTATTATAGGTTGGTTTTATCATATAACGTTTATTGTTATCTTTTGTTTACGGTTTAATATACCTAATTATCTAGGTTTTTAAGTCTTTTACAATTCTTCTTGATCATGTTAAGTTTTGTTTTAGTTTTCACATTGATTTTTAAATTAGGTTTTTGTCTTAGTTTTTTGTTAGAGATTTATTTGTACTTCCTAAGAAATCATTTCAACCCATAATATGAAATTAATCACATTATCTTCGAATATCCTAAATATCATTTTTAGTCTCTAACTAGTATTTTAGTTTGTATAGTGCACCTGAATTTTAATTTAATTACCGAATTCACCCTCGTTATGAGAAAATCTTACATTTTTCATATAATTACCCTAATTTAAGTTTTCCATCAGATTTATTATATATTCCTATTATTATCATAATATCAATTTTTATTCTAATATCTTCTATTTATTATATTTTCAATAATTGCATATTATGTGTTATTACTTATTATGTACATAATACATATCTAATATTTCTATTACTCTAATTACCATCTCCCAACATCAATTAACATTTCAAAATATCTAATTCATCCCAAATCAGATTTTACACCTAATTACCCTAATTTACAAATTAACTTAAAATTTACTATTTTTCCCTATTACTTATTTACCACATAATTACCCTAATAATTACATCTGATATCCTAAATGCTATAAGTATCACACTTCATCAAATTGCAACATCCTAAAACATATAATTATTCACTAAATCATTAATTAACCATTTAATTACTTAATTAACCAAAAATAACTCATTTTATGCATCATTTGAAGGCTTAAAAATTATCTAAAAATTTGAAAAATTAATTTTTGAAAAAGGGCTTCATGGCACTATTCTATAACCCCTAAGTAATCTACATAAAAATTTTGGGCTCAAAACTATACTCATGAGGTCATTTATTTCTAAAATAAAACATGTTTGATTTTATATCATTTTGTAAGGACTATATATCATGGGACATATTTTCATCAAAATAATATTTTTTCTAAAAACTAAATACAAAAATATTCTAGAATAATAAGTTTCATAATTTTTCAACTAATTTTGATATTTTTAACAATTTAAGAAAAATCGAGACTCACTAGAACTGGTGGCTTCGGCCACCATCGGTAGCCATGGGTATGTTGGCCTATCTGGGCATTGCCACTACCGTATGGTGGTGGTGGTGGTGGTGGTGGTGATGGTTATCCACTTTCAGCTGCTCGTCGAGTCTAGGCTCTCCTTAAAAGCCCCAACTGTACAGTTTTTTTGTAATTTTTCATAAAACCCTAATTTCCTCTCAATTTTGCCTCGCTCTAATTTTCTAAACTTTTAAACATCCAAAATGAGCTTATAAAAAATTCAGAGTATTTATAGAGGTCTTAGAGAATTATTGTGTATTAAATTGATTTGACAATTGCTTTATCTCTTCTTTTTCTTACTTTCTATTTGTTGTAATTTAATTAGTTGCTTTTATTTCTTTAATTCCAGATTGCTATGCCTCAATTCTGGATTTTTCCTCATTTTTCTTGATTTTTTCTTAATTAATTATGAATTTTCTTTAATTATTTAGCATTATTTTAGCACATTTTCCATATTTTAAGTAATTACGCGTATTTCTATCTACATATAAATTCATATACAGTACAAATAAATATTCCTAAATATTATTTAGGTTATTCTATAATTTTTAGTATATATATAATTTATCTCTAGCTATTTGTTAGTTATCAGAATATATTTTACGCATTTTCGATAAAAAACGAGTTATATACTTAAAATTTGGAAATTTTATATTCTTTTATTTTATTACTTATTTTCTTAAATTCAAACTTACGGGGTTATTTTTACTAATATTTCTAGTTTTACTTTATAATTTAGGTTTAATCGGATCGTTTAGCCGATTACCTTAAATTTTACAAGTCAAACTTTGTGTATCTGATTGTAGGTCTTACACTATCTATTGCAAGTAATAAGTGGTTTGCTACTGTTTGGGATGGAGAAAGTTATTTGCTACCTTTGCCGAGGAGGGGTGGTAAGCTATCTGCCGTGTTACTTCATTATTGGAGTAGGTAACATTAGGCTTAGTCATCCTTGGCGTAGTAAGTACATTATCTTTGTATTATTTGTTTAATTAATGAGTTTGTTGGTTTTTTTTCTACAACTATGGAGTTAGCTACTGAAAGAGTAAGTGCAAAGTTGCTCACTGTATAGAATAGGCAAATGGAGGGTACATTTGGGTTAGTCTAGAAAAGGAAATAACCTACTATGGAGGGGGTAGGGGAGACTTTACAGTACCCCTCGAAAAGATCAAAGAAGAAAGATGGGAGGCAATACATGCTTCCTAAGGTTGTTCAGCACAGTGCGAGTAATATCTAGTTGGTGTGCCTCTTAGTGGTTCAAGGCCCGAGCATATAGCTTTTAGCGGTGGGCCGGTCCGAAGGGGCTAAGCCAAGGTCATACACACTTCGATAGGGGCCCAAGTAGGAAGTGCTCAAGTAAACATACAACAAGGAGGATTTGGAGCTGACCCTTCAAAATGTTGGGGTCCCTACCATTGAGATCCCTAACTATAGGGACATTGTGCCATTAGTTTGTTGCAATAGGTGAGTACCTCCTTCTTTGTCCGTAGGTACACCTTCACAATGGTTTGATCAATTATAAGCATGTTGTGGGCAGCTCTTTGCTAATAAGAGCGATGTAGAGGCTTTAGTGGAGTTACTGAGGAGGTATAATGAGGTAAGTTGCTTGTAATTATTGTTAAAGAATTTAGTCTTGCTTTGTTGACTAACTATGCATCGTGTTTGCAACTGTATGATCTCCTTGAGTTTATTCTTATACAACCAAGCATACCAGTAGTCAATAGGGAGTTAGTTAAGGGCAAAGGTAAAGAGGCTTTAGGAGGCGTTGGAGTAGGAGAAGAAGGTATACGATGACCTAGTCATGTTTAGTAGCTTAGAATGTTGTTATAGGGACCTGGCTACGTAGGTTAACGAGTTGAAGGGTGACTAAAAAAATGGTGAAAACTTCGAAAGGCTGCTAAGGAGAGGTTATCCATTGTGCAGGCCAAGGGACAAGAGTTGGAAGGGTTACAAACTAAGTTCATGCAAAGGGAGGTAGATCTCTTGAAGAGGAAGGGTGTAGCCCCTGAGGTTAAGCGAGACATTTTTCTAAAGACCTTTGATGACCCCTAGATCAAGAAGGCTTTCATCACTGCCGAGTATACTATGGTTGAGGAGGTCTAGAGGCAAGTTTGCAAGAGTATACCTAAGGCTGATTTGTCTTTCCTTCGTTGGTTGGATGAGCATGAGATTGTTACTAGTAATAGGGAAGAGGTTGAGTCTTTTGGTGACTCGTTGGGTAGTTTAAGCAACAGCTCCAATGTAAGTATTGGAGAGGATAAGGGAGGGGATGGAGAATGTCAGCAATAGGTTGAGTAACAAGAGGAAGGTTAAGGAGAGGGTGTTGTAGCTAGGTAAGCTAGGTGTGACTTTGTTTTTTATTGTTCTAGTTAGTGGTTTAGGTAATTGTGTGCCCACTCTTGTTTTGTTTCCTTTTGTTTTTTGTTTGGGGTAGTAGATATGTAGGTCTCCCCTTCTTAAATGTAACTATCATAAACTGTAATGGAAATGCTTTGCCATTATGATTGAATTATATCTATGCTGTTTGCCTTTTTCCTTAGTCGCCCTTCCTTACTTGTATATTGTTGCTTTGCATTTAGACTTTAGTTTTGTCCAAGTCTTTTGTGCTGCTAATGATGCTTCGAGTAGATTAATTCATCTTATCTTTCATGAAGTTTCCTGAGCATCTTTTCCCAAGTAGGTCTCTTCTTGCTTGCAAGCAATCCTTTTGGTCCTCCTCGTGATCACAGAAGCTATGGCTTCGCTAGGCCTTATCATAGGTTCATCATTTAAGGACGACAAGTGCACTAGAGTAAATCTTTTGGTGACATCATAAGGTCTTCTAGACATAATAGGTTTGACCTGGTGAATCTTTTCTAACATCAAGTAATCTCCTTGATAAAGTTTACTTCAGGTAATATGTATGCTTAGTAGACATATCATCATAGGCAGGGTGCTTTCTAGAAGCCATTTAATGTGCGTATGGTACATTGCCATTTTCTAAGGCATTGCTTGGGCTTTCAATGCACTTGAGCCATTGGATAATTGCTATGTGTGCAATTGTGGGTGCTCTAAGCGCCTTATATAAAGGGTACGTGGGTCCTTGCTTTGCCATACCAAACATTTAAACACTTTTGTAAGGTATAGCTGAAAGATACTTTTTCCCTTTAGCATGAGTATGTTGAGGGTGATTAGATTGAGAGATAGAATGTTCGAGTTAGGGATGAGGACTCCTTAGCCCCTTCCTTTGAGTTATGATCATGAGGTATAGAGAGCTGTCTAATAGTAAGGAGTGGCCCCTATGCTATAATCGAGAGGCATACGTTAGCCTATAGGTCTTCCCCTCTTTCTCCTTAATAATACCCAACGAAGGGGAGCTTGGGTACCATTAGCCACTTGTTTATGGCAACCTTACCACTAAAGCACTCATTTGCAAGAGGTTTTGGGTGATTCCTGCATGCGCCATCCCAAATGAATTTGAGCAGGTAGGGGCAACCACGATGATTATGGTGGTAGAGGGGGTCCTTTCTCTACCTTAACCTGTTGATCGAGGTGCTCATGGGGAATCCTTTACTTTGCAAGTCCTCTGGTTCATTCTGCGGGTAGCTTAAGTGGGGTAGGCAAATCATACCTTGTCTCCCCATTTAAGCTGCTCTGGCGAGAGGTTGGCTAATTTGGGTAGAGCATCAACCTTACTTTGACACTTGTAAGACCCTTAAACCTTAGAGCATCAAGTGGAGTAGCTAAATTAGCTATCTCCATTATTGCTTATATGGAAGACTAACTCGTAAGGTGGAATGGGGACCTTCATTTGGAGGCTGAGTATCATTAGGGTCTTTGTAGTTTGGAACTCGGCCTAGTTAAAACCTAAGGATATAGTTACAACTATCCTTATGGAGCTCGTTTATCAAGTCAAATTTGGGAGTAGTTCCTCTTGTCATTGCTTGCCTATTATTTTATTGTCCTTTAGCTCTCCTTTCCTATTATTGAACCATAGTAGCTTTGAAAAAATCTACTTTGTTTATCTTGGAATCATGTTAAGTTAAGGAGATGGAAAGGTGTCGTTATTGTTAGTGCAATGATTGACTTAGGCAAGTACTTAGGGATGAGGATCGACCTAAGGTGTATAGCTCGGTGTGAATTGATGTTCTAAAAAGGGTGCCCTTTGCATTAATGTAAGGACTAATTTGGGTAAATGCTTAGGGATGAAAATCAACCTAAGGTTTGGATTTGATGTAGATTGATGCTTAGGGGAAAGTGCTTGTAACGTTTGTGTAAGGACTAACTTGGGCAATGCTTAGGGATGGAAATCAACAGGGTTTAGCTAAGTGTAGACCGGAGCCCTCATAGACGCTCATAGTGTTAGTATAGAGACTAACTCAAGGTAAAGCACTTAGAGATGAAAATTGACTTAAGATTTGGGCTTGATGTAGACTGGTACCCCTATAGGTGCCCATAGTATTAATGTAAAGACTAACTTGGGACATTTGTTAGAGGATGAAAATTAACCTAAGGTCGTAGCTCGACATAGGCAAAGGTTGCACGCATGTGTAAGGAGGGAGAGGGACAAAGAGACAAGTGTAGAAAACTCACCAACTCATTAAGTTCAATTGCAATTACATGTGCTTTCGATCTCATCACTATACATAGTGGAAATAAGGTCTTAGATTTTAGGTGTTCCATGCCTTAGGGATAGGCCATCCTTCTAGGGTTTCTAACTTATAAGTGCATTTCCTTACATCTTCCACTACTTATACTAGGTCTTCCTAATTAGGGGCAAGCTTGCCCCAACCTTCTTCTGAGCTAGTAGTCTTTAACTTTTTGCACATAGGCCTCCTAAGTGAAAGACCTTATGTTTGACATTGTAGTTGTAGCACTAAGTAGCCCATTGTTGATAGGCTGCTGTATGGGCTTGTATAGCATCGTACACTTCTTTGATGGTGTTAAGGCTTGATTTAAGGGCCATGTGGTTGGTATTCACATCAAAATACTGGGTCCTACTGGTGGGTAACTCTAGCTCAATTGGAAGGACGGCTTCTGTTCTAAATGTAAGGCAGATTGGGTTTTCTTTGGTTAAGGTCCTATACGTCATATGGTATCCCTAAAGGATGTTCAAGGGCTTGTCAGCCTACACAACTCCTGCTCACTCTACCCTTTTCTTTAGGTTGTTGAGGATTATCTTGTTGATCGCTTCAACCCAACCATTGGTCTGAAGGGTAATAATTGAGGTGTAGTATGGCCTAATGCTATGCTTATCACAAAATCCTTTGAATTGGTCATCGTCGAATTACCTCCCATTGTTAGTGATCAGCTTATATGGTATCTTAAAGTGGGATAGTATGTGGGTGAGTATGAATCCTTTGGCGGCTCGAGCTATGATGGTGGGTACAATTAATGCCTCTGCCCATTTGGTGATGTAATCCACCGCCACTAGAATGAATTGTTAGTCCCATGATGCCTTTGGAAGGGGTTGAAGATGTCTAATTCCCATAGTGTGAAAGGCCAGGAGCTTGTTAAAGGGTGCAATTCTGAACTACGGGCATGAGTGATTAGTACATGTTTATGGTACAAGTGGTACTTCTGATCCAGGGACTTGCTATCTTTGTTCATCATTGGCCAGTAGTAGCCCAACTTGAGTACTTGAAGATATAGTGCCTAAGACTGAATGTAGTTGCTGTAAATTCCTGCATGAAGCTCTTTGAGGGCACGAGTGCCCTCTTCTTTCTTAGGGTACCTAAGGAGTGGAGTACTTTGTCTTCACCAGTAGAGTACATCATCAATTAATGCATAGTTGGCTACAACGGAAGCTAGCCTCTTTGCTTTTGCTTGGTCCTTAGGTAATGCCCCTATCTTAAGATATTGTGTGAGGGGATCTATCCAAGAGGACTTTGGACTTGCTTCCCATACTTCAAGGACTTCTTATTGCCCTACCTTCGTGCTTCGCTTGGGGAGGTACTGTATGAAGAGCTGCTTATCGTTGTCTTATGATGCAAGGATGATAGACTAGGCGATGCTAGATTATTTGTCTACCTTTGCATTTTCTACTCAAGAGATTTTGTTAACTTCCCAAGACGTAAATTTTGTGAGCAAACTTTGTACCATGTGTAGATACTTAACCATTGTTTCCCCTTTGGTTTCATACTCTCCCTTAATTTATTATACCACCAATATGGAGTTCGAGCGTATGTTGAGATTCTTTGCTTTAATGTCTTTGGCAATCCTTAAGCTGGCAATAAGTGTCTTGTACTTAGCTTCGTTGTTACTTACTGGAAAACCAAACTTCAGTGCATAAAGAATCTTTGCTCTATGTAGGCCTTGTAGTGTAATATTGGCCCTACTCCTCCCCTTAGTAGAGGAGCCATCCATGTGGACGGTCTAGATAAGTATAGTAAGCTCAAGTTAAGACTCATCCACTTTGATGTATTCGGTTATGAAATTAATAAGGACTTGTGCCTTAATCGCCTTTCTCGGGTGGAACTGGCCTCTATGGGCATTGAGCTTGAGGGAGTATTTCATCATTTTGCTCGAGGTGTTAGGCCTTTGCAAGATAACTCTAAGTGGTATATCTGTTAGTATGAAAATTAGGTGTGAGTGGAAGTAAGGCTTGAGCTTTCGAGCTATGATAACCACTATAAGGGCAAACTTTTCCACTTTCGTGTACTTAAGTTTTGGTCTTGTAGGATGTGACTAACGTAGTAGACTAACTGGTGTTTATGATCGTTTTCTTAGACGAGGCCTAAGGATAATGCTTTATCGTTGATAACAAGGTACAAGTATAACTCTTATCTAAGGATTGACTTGGAGAGTATGGGTAAAGTTGCTAAAAAGTCCTTCAATTCATTGAATGCTTATTGACATTTGTTTGTCCATTTGAATTCAGTCGAGTTTTTTAGTAACTTAAAGAATTCTATGCATTTGTCTATGCTTCTGGATACAAACCAATTTAAGGTAGTGATCCTTTTTGTTAGTTACTACACCTTTTTAATTTTGGTTCGAACTTTTATGTCTCGAACTACTTTAATCTTGTCTAAGTTGGTTTCTATCCTTTGCTCCATCACTGTGAAACTAAGGAATTTCCTTGATGCAACCCTGAAGATGCATTTTTGGGGATTGAGTTTCATTCATAACTAATGCAAAGTTTAGAATGTCTATCGGAGGTCATCAATGTGGCCTTTTCTAGTATTGTGTTGGTAATCATATTGTCGATGTAGACCTTAATGTTTTTGTTGATTTATGGCTTAAAGATGTGGGTGACCAACCATAGGTATGTGGCTCCATCATTTTCAGACTGAAGGGCATTACCTTATGGTACAAGGTCCTAAAGTCTATAATGAAGGATGTGTGGACCTCATCCTTAGGAGCCATTCGAATCTTATTGTATCCTAAGTAGGCGTCCATGAAATTGAGAAGCACGTGGCTAGATGTCGAGTTGACGAATTGGTCTATGGACGGCAGGGGGAAACAATCCTCATGGCATACCTTGTTAAGATTAGTGTAGTCGACACACATTCATAATTTCCCATTTTCTTTATATACGGGTATTGTGTTGGTGAGCTAAGTGGGGTACTTTTCTTGCCTAATGAAGCTTGCCTGTAGTAACTTCTATACTTCCTCCTGCTTGGCATTCCAGAGTGAAGTGTTGTTTCCTCTATTTGACAGTTTAGACTGCAAGATTGACATTTAAGTAATGAGTAGCCTCTGGTATGTTGATGATGCTTAGAATCTCTTTTGGGGCAAATGTGAAGACATTTATGTTTTGCTTAAGGAAGTTTGTGATTTCGGCCTTGTCGTCGTTTGGCAATTTTACCCCTATTTTAGTTGTCATTCTTAAGGCATAAGATAGCTCGACTTCTTCGATCTTTACCACGAGCTCTCCCTATGGTGTTAAAGCTAAGGGGATGGTTGATTCAATATTTATGATGTTATTTCTATATTAAGCTTTGAGGTAAAGCAACCATGATGAGTTATAGTCGCCTCTTGCCTCGCCTCGCTAGTAGGTATCATGCACTTTACTTTGAGGCTTTTTTGGCTGATAAGCATGTCAAATTGTGTAATGCTTAGTCATCTGAGGATGGCATTGTATGGTGACCAAAGGTCGATGATGACAAAATCTATCAATTGTATAGCAACATACTCGTAATCACCCAGTTAAATGGGTAAGGTTATGATTCCCTTTATTGGCATTAGTTTACCTTCTCTGAACCTTGTGAGGCTGTGTTTGTATAGTTGTAGGGGTTCTTCAAGTTGCTACTTCATTTACTTATAAGTACTGTAAAAAAGCATGTTCACTGAACTTTCGTTGTCAACAAATGTTTTAGGGATGTCAAAGTATCCAATTTTAGCACTTATAATGAGGGCATTGTTATGGGGTAGATTAACTTCCTGTTTGTCTACTTTAGTAAAAGTGATTGCTGTTTCAGTCTTCAGCCTCTTAGTTCTTATGAGGTATAACTTGTGTTAGGCTGCTATAGTTGTGGTGCCTGATAGGATGTCGAGTTCTCTAAATATGGTGTTGATTTGGCCTTGTTGTCTATGACGATTCTGTTCATCTACCAAAGCGTTAGTCTGTCCATTGTAGTATTGCTGTTACTGTTCCATTCGATAATGTTAGGTTGGCAATTGGATGTGATTTTTCTTGTCTGTGACAAGGTAGTCGATGTGGCCTCTACGAACAAGGACTTTGACTGCATTCTTAAGATGGTGACACTTATCGATGTTATGTTTGTATATCCTATGGTAGTTACAATCCTTACTTGAGTTCACTGCTTCTGGGGTTTCACAAATACTAGGTGGTTGCAAGAACTGTTTTCGGACCTCGCACATGATTTTACTCAGTGGTTTGCTAAGGGGTATGTATGAGGTGTAGTATTAAAATTTCTATCTTTGCTTATCTAGTCTGTTACATGCTTAGGTTGTGGTTTAGGGTCGTAAGGGCCTAAGCAGTCCTTTGCTGACACATGAGTGTTGTTATCCACTTCAACACAAGCTTTGACAGCATCCTCTTAAGCTACATATTTGTTAGCCACTTGCATGAACTCGTCTAAGGAGTTAGGTTTGTCCAATGAGATTGTTTCGAATAGCCTTTTGTTGGGGTCTATGCTTGTAAGAAGTGTTTACAGGGCTGTTTTGGTGTTGAGCTTTGATACTTATAGCTTTGTTTAGTTGAAATGCTTGAAGTATGCTTGTAAGGCTTCGTTGTGATATTGTTTGACATTATAGAGTATGGAAGAGTCTCTCCTTAGGACTTGAGAGCTTAGGAAGTGTTGTTGGAATCGGCCTCTTAAGTCATCGAATGAGGTGATAGAGGCGTTAGGCAAGGTATTAAACCAAAGTAAAGCAACTTTTGCTAGCCTATTAGAGAAGGCCTTACATATGATGGCATCTGAGAAGTTGTGGAGGCTCATCATTGTCCAGAAGTAGACAAGGTGATTGTTTAAGTTAGTAGTGCCATCATAAGTGTTCAGGTGTGGTAACCTTACGCCTATAGGTAGCATTTCTTCGAGGATAGAGGGGATGAATGGGCTTTTCGTCAACATACAACGCGACGCTAGTGTGGATGATTCAACTTTCTTTTAATTACACATGCTAGAGGCACGACGAATGTACCCATTCAGTTCCTCTACATTCATGTTTTCGTAATCCTTTGGCAATTGTTTTGTTGATAGATTATCGATTGGTTTACTTATCACTATGTGCTTGCCTTGTGCTTATATGTTACCACGATTATGATTTAGCCGCTTACGTAAATTTTCATGGGATTATTGATCATGCTAAATTTGGTCACATGTATCACGATTTATGTTTTGGATGGAAGTGGGAATGTTCAACTTGGGGCTTAATTTGAAGTGAGTGGCTTCAATAGGCAATTTGTTTGTGGGGTAGGGTAGTCTTTCAAGGTAAGGTTGGCTTCCCTTAAGCAAACCGATCAGGAGTTGGTGTTGCTTTCTTGATGATGGCCATGGCAGGCTAAAACCAGTAAGGAAGTTGGATGTCCACTTTTTTATGGAGGACGGTAGCAATGTTGGATGACACTCCTAAAGAAAGAGGGGTTGGAACAGTTTTAGGATAAGCAAGAAGAGAAAGGCTGGCTCACCCTCTATAATCAAAGAAGATATATGAGGTCAAAGAGGATCGAGTATCGCATGAGTACATAAGGAGGTGTTGAACCTCTCATCTCGTAACAAGTGGTATTATAGCCAAAGAAGTTCCAACTCAGAGGAGCCACCTAAATAATACCCACGTACTTAATGAAAAAGGGTAGATCTTGTTAACAACTAAGCTCATGTAAATGAAGCTTAAGGGAAGGAGTGACCACCAGGTAAAGGACATCATTACTAGAGGATACAGCTATGTCGTGAGCAGCATCGTAACAAGATTCTACTAGAATCTTAAGAAACTAAAAGAGTGATCTTCAAAGCTTAGACCCTACCATTAGGCCACTTAAAAGAGGCGATCTTAGAGGACGAGAGGAAAGGGTGAGGGCAAGGGTAAGGTGATGCTTGTGAAAGTCTAGAAGTCTTAGTGGAGATGATCTTGGTATGGAGTTAGGCAATAGAGGAACAAGGTTAGTAATCTTAAGGGGATGGATAGTAGTGAATAGTTAGCCTTACGACGAGGGTGTTGCAAATTTAGGTGGGGGAGAATGTCATAGTCTGTGTTTTAGATGGAAATAGTGGTGTTCAACTTAGGCTAAATGTGAAGTGAGTGGCATTAGCAAGTGATTTGTTTATGAGGTAGGGTAATCTCTCAAGGCAAGTGTCACGCTTGAAAAAGGTGAAGTCGTAACAGTTCTATTGTGTAAGTCATCCTATGATAGAAACTATCCTTACAGTTGCTATCTTAGACCTAGTTTACATCAGGCGTATTCGACTTTACCACTTTAAAATATCTAATTTGATACCTGTTTGATATAAACCTAAGGAGGAATCCTTTGAAATAATTTGTTAAAAATAAATTTATAATTTGATCTTATAAAAGAGTGGTAGTAAATTCCACAGGTACTTATCATTTCATATACCAACCAGAATATTGAAAACTATCAAGCCCCTTGAGGAATTCTATGTAGTTTTCCTTTAAAAAAAAAAAAATTAATAGTAAGGACAATAACCAGCCATTTCTTGTTGTATCTCATTCTTTATCCCAGTTTACTAATATTCTAGTGTTAGGTAGGCACTTGTAATCCATTTGTAACCTACAAAATAAACTATAGGGAAATGACTAACAACTTGCTCAATAAGTGGGGCGAAGATAGAAGTATGCACTCAATACATCACAAGTAGGGTTTTCAACCAACTTGGTTAGATGCAATACATGTACAAGCAAATGCCATCATACAATGTTATTCAGTTCATCATAAGATCAAAGAAATTTTGCCCACTCTAATCCAGGTTGAAGAGATTGACATTGCATAATTGCGAATCGAGACCAAACTAAGGCTTATGCAATGGAGAACGCCCTCCTCTCATGACCACCTTTGAATCATAGCTCCCAACCTTGCCATGATCTTCTCTCCTGTCAATTAGTTCGACTAAGGGTGGGAAAGACAATTTCAATTATCCTCATTGAAGGGAGTCTATGTTTGGCCCAATAATCCTAACCGTTACCCCTAATGGGTTGCAATGCACAACAGGTTAAATGTTAAGCCAAGTTTGAATTAGTTTATTTTCATGGTGACTAATTAAGTTCAAACAATTTAAGCATAATAATATTCATAGATCAACCATAACATGGTGTTTAGCAACCATTACCGCAAATCAAAACCTAACCATAAGCGTTACATATGCACAAATTGCTAACTACAACCATAAGCTAATACATATCAAGGTTTTTAGATATTCTGAAATAATACCCCAAAATGTTGTGGAATATTTATCCCACTTACTTGTCCTGATGCTCACTTTAGAAAACTTGTATTGTCAATGGTCTGATCATTAGGAGACTCTATATGTACAAAACCCAAATTCAATTTTCATAATAGTTATGAAAACATTAAGATCTTATCTAAAGTATATTATAATGATAATATATATAGTTTAATTATATAAGTCAAGTCAAGTTATTACATATTAATAATATACGTAATTATACTATTACGTGTAATATATCATTTTGATCATATTAAAACGTACTTTTTAATCGATTAAATCATATTTCAATTATGGTAGAGTTATTGTAATACATAAATTCTCGTAATATTATAGAGATATAAGTTATATTACTTAGGATTGTTCGATTTTTGTAAAAATAGCGTCGTTGGATTCATATAAACTTAGCAACACGTATTACGGGTCCTTTTTCACTTAGTTTAAATTTCTAACACAGTTATACGTATCTAAGTAAATATTATCGTATTATACGTATTTTATATAATTAAACTATATTTTACATAATTTGTCGACATAACTTATAATATAAATATTATCTAACCCTAGTACACATATAACATAACCCAATTGTCAAAATATCATTAAATATATTAAAAATTTACTTTTTCATCAAATCTGATCAATATGTACATGTACATATATAGTTTTAATTTCAATATTTATAATTTTTTAGCCTATTATTACTAAAAATTGAGTTCTGGTTCATAATTTAAGTTACTTTACTATATAAATTCGTAATAAATAGCTTAGGTTACCAAATAATTCCCCAAAAATTTCTATATACTCCTAAAAATATGGAGAATTCACTCATCACTTGGTTTTAGGTTTTCAATCTATCGCCTATATATTCGAAATTACAATTTTATCCCTAAATTATACTTAATTAACCAAATATGATTCTTTTTGGTAAAAAAATATTTTCAATCTATCTTAATATCATTATATTTCACTAGAAATTAGTATAGGTCAATTTCACCATTTAATTTCATAAACCTATTTATTTCACATTTTCACCCTAATTTCTAGCTATTTTTAGGCCAAAAAATACAATAAATATTAAAAATACTCAAATAAAAAATTGGGCTACATATAAATTATCTATATATCATATATATCCTACACAAAAAATTTAAGCTAGAAACTATATCATTTAGTGTATTTATTTTGAATTTCAAATTTTAGATTAATAGTACATTTGTTAAACAAGTACATTAAATATTCCTAATTTTGTAAAAATAAATTTACGAAATGAAAGTACATCTAAAATAACCTACTAATTATTTTTTTTATATTTTTCCTAATTAATTTAATAATTTTTCAAAAATAGAGAAAAATAGGACAAAAACTTAGAACCTAGGTTCATTGGAGCTCTGGCCATCGTTGGTCGGAGAGGGGATATCAATTGGCCTGGGCAGTGGGTAGACTAGTGGTGGCTAATCAGGTTCTATAGTAGATTCACTTTTGGGTTGGGAACTAGCCTAGCATGACTTTTGCCCTGTTTTTCCTATTTTTTTCTAAATATTTTTTCAAATTTTCCTTAAGTGTTTTTAGTTGCCAAAACATGAAATCTAAGTCCTAGTATCTTATTTATAATGATTTTGGTTGGTTGCAATTTTTCTTAATTATTAAGTAATTTACTTTAATATTTTCCTTGAAAAATGTGTAGTAAGAGTTGTTAATTTTTTATAAATTTGCTTTTGATGTAGCTACTTATCCTTTTTAAGCCACTCTACTTTTAATCCAATCATGATTCAAGTTGTTTCTTTTCTTTTTTATAATTTTTAGATATTATTTTAAGGTATTTTAGCATTTTATATTAATATTTAATGATATTGTTAATATACAAGTATATATCTTATATATATCATATATGTAATGAGTAATTATATAGGTGTAATCAGGTTTTTAGTATATCTTTTATTTTTAAGATACTTTTCATATTTAATTTTGAGAGTTATATCGCTTATTATGCATAATTATATAATTTTAGGTCAATTTACAAGTATATTCATTATATATATTGGGTATTGTCACGAACTGAGGACGGTCTAGTCGTGGCAGACGCCGTATACTGTACAAAGAACCCCTGATTGGTTACCCTTCCAATCAAGAACTCTTCATACAATATACAAGGCTCTACAACCATTAGTTTCCAAAGAACATCTAGACTCACATGATATCATCACACAAACATATTTATATAAAATTTAAGTTATAAAGCTTACAATACACAACGTTTAAGTATGTCTAAGTCTATAATAATAAGATAAACAAAAGTACATGGGTAAGAGTCTATATAAACTGTTCTCTCTCAATATACATAACAGCTTGCTCTTACCTAAGTCCCCAAGCTAACCTGCGGCATCCCCCGTCCTCTCTCTACGAACAGGCTATCCTGTAACAAAAATCTAAAGGGGTGTAAGCCTAAGCTTAGTGAGTAAAACCCTCAGCCACACCACAAGCAAGTTATAAATACATTATATTCAAGCATATGAATGAATGATCAACCAGTATGCCAAACAATACGTATAATTAACTAGTTCATATACGTAACTCAGATTTAATGCCCTCCGAAGTCAGGGTTGGAGTTTACATGGCACCAGTCAGATCCGGGTATTATACTAGAACTTACTTTATTACGGAACTCCACATTCCGTATTTATATCAAATAATTCTTTTATTTTTAGAAAACTCAAGTTCTAGTATAATTGTGAGTAGGCCCCCGCAGTCCACACTCACCCCTAAGTGGAGGCCTCTAGAAACAACCCTTAGCCAGGCGGTTGGCGCCTCCAATGCCTAGTGTTCCCGCGGGCCAGGGTAAGGTCATTTTGTACGAGTGCACCGTACAGAACCAAATAAATAAATAATATCAACCCTTGAATGGCCTCTCTTTACCTCCGTGTGATGTGACGGCCGGAATAGTATCCATGCTATGCATGTTAATGCATGTCCCAATTTCTTTTTATAGGTCGAGTATAATTAGGTTCAAATTATGCTATGACCATCCAATTGTGCATACAATCATTTTCTATACTACCATGCAACAAACATAGCATTATCAATACTTAAGATAAGTTCACAACTCAAGACATACCAACATACACAGGCATTTCCCAAACCCCACACAATAGTCAATTAACAATAGTATTTAAGTCCACTATCTACAATCACAAAACAAGCATGGAATCATTGGGTAAATATTCACTCGGCCATGGTGATTCGTCCTAATCGTAGTAGTCGATCGGGAGGTCCTCACGCTCCTCAGGGTCACCTGATCATTACGATTTGATAAGACTAGTAAGTACTTAAATTAACTAATAATTCTAAACATTTAATTATCTAATTCTACTTAGACTGCTATTAACTTTTACCCGGTTAGACTTTATTATTAATCGTATATAACTTTTTCGTTTTATTTCTGATATTTATGAATTTATAGTCGTTTTTCATCGTTTTCGGACATATATTCATACCGTAATGTCTGTTTTGGATGTTAAGACCCCTATTTTACATTATGAACTAAATTTATAGAAATTTTTAGCTATAATACTTAAGTATTCTTATTACTTATATTTTTATCCTTTATTCCTTAAATTCTTATAATTTAGGGATTTACTTTGCTATTATTATTTCATATACTGAATTAGGTATAATTTAATTTAGAAGGTGTATTAGGATTTACTGATTTTAGTACCTAATTACCTACACTTTTTTTACTTTTCTCATTTTCTAAACCTATGCTTATGTCATCACTTGCTTATATAATGGCTTATGTCATCATATGCTTATGTCATCACTCACCTCATCATTTGATTACATAAGCATTACCTTATGCTTATGTCATATATACATGTCTTATGTAAATTTTATTTCTTACTTTATACTTATATACATATGCCTTATACATACATATACTTATACATCTACATATATTTATACCGTATTTATACATGTATTCTTACTCATATACCTATACGGTTGGATACGTATTTTTATACTAAAAATTCGTATGCCAAAATTTCCCTTAAGAAAATCCTCTCAATTTCATCCTTTTGTATTTCTATGTATGTATTTAGTATAGTATACACATATATAGTTAGATATGGTCTTAAGTTAGGTTATGTACATGATAATTACTTATGTATAAAGGTTCACATACTTGTATTCCTTTGGCATTTCTTTATGCACATTTACCTAAGAGTACATACACATGTATTTCTTCCATTTCCTTCATGATTCTTCATTTTCTATACTTAAAGATGGAAACTTTGTTTCCTCTTCTTCAAGACTTCACTAAACACCTAACTACTTATCTATTCTACCTAATTAACTAACTAATGAATAACATAAAGTAACATAAAACAACTTAAAGACATACCTTTAATTGTGTTGAAGTTATGGAGACAAAAGAAAAGGAATGAAAGTGAAAGAGGAGAGGGAAGTTCATGGCATGAAAGGGAAGTTTTTGGTTTTGTTTCTTTTGTTTTGTTTTTAATTATGGAAGACAACAAATGGTGGGGTCTAGAAGGGGGAGAGGTGGACGGCAACAATTGTAAGGAAAGGGAAAAGAAAAATCAAAAGGAAAAGAAAAGAAAATCATCATTAAGAAGCTAAGATATTTTCCTTATCTCTTAGGACCTTTGAATTTTCAAAATGTTGACTTTAGTCAACATGTGTTGACTTGGTCAACCCTTTGACTTTGGTCAACATGCATTATCTTAGTCAACATTCCTTAAGTATGTGCAATTTTGTGCACATAATGTAGTAATTAAGGGAAATTAGGGGAAAAATGAAGGAAATGAGGGGAAATGAGGGGAAATGAGGTATTTGATGAATTGATTAGTAAACATAGTTGATGACATCTTACTTTAGGTCTTTATAACTTATATATCTCATTTGATAAACTACTTTGAATAACAAATGCAAAAAGTACTAATTTGAGTATTAAGGTTCACTACATATAACCTAATCTTCAACTATTACCCTAACTCTAAGTGAAACTATCTTAATCACTTACTTAAGAAGTAAATATAATCTATGACTCATTATCTTAATTTCTAATGGATTACTTAAAGATTCAAAGCATATAAGTATGAATGAGGGTCATCTCTAACCCTTTACTAATAGTTTAGCAAAATATAAGCATTATTTTATCAATTAGGGTTTTAGGGTATATCATGTTGGATTAGTGCACATATGTCTTTAAGATAATCATTTTTAGGGTTTCTATCACTTTTGAATAAAATCTTTAGCATTTAGAAACATTTTAGGGTAGAAAAATTCTTTACGCGATTGAGTAATTCTTTTAGGGTTTTCACTTTCATTAGCCTTGTCGACTCCTAAATTGTCTAACATAGTTGAGTCTATTACAAAAGCTAGGTTGATAATTTTAGGGGTTTACAGGTATACTCATAAAAATACGTGTATACTCATATTGTATATTATGCTATATTATTTTTTTATTGTGTAATTAACTTATCTCTAAGATCTCATCACATTCTAAGCTCAGTTTTAAGGGTTTTGATTATTTTTATATTATATTGAATAATCACATTTCTAAGGCTAAATTTGGGATTTTGGATTGTTATTTTTGAAATCTAACCTTACTAAGTCATTTCAACTTTTTTAACTTAATTGTAAAGTTTAAGCTCAATCGGATATACTTTCTTGAAAGCCCTAAATTTAGATACAATTGCCTTAAATACGACTTTAGGGTTTCATATAAAGTTAATTCTCACTATTTTGATTATGTTATTGATATTATATTTTTGACTTCCAAGTGTACAAGAATTCTTCAATAAAGGTTATCATGTTTCTTGTAAGTTTTTAGCTTACTTGATTTACGTTCTTGAATGCTCCGATCAATTATCGATCCTAATCATACAAAGACATGGCTTTGTCCTAACACTCAAATATTCATATCTTATTTGCTAATTTATGGGATATCACAGCAAGGTTAGCCTCCCATGAGCAAACTGGTTGGGAGTTGATCCTACCCTCTTGATGATAACCATGGTAAGTCAAAACCAGTTGAGAAGTTAGACATTTACTATCTTATGGAGGATGATGGCAATGTTGGATGACACTCCTAAAGAAAGTGTGAGTCAAAATAGTCTTGGTATAAGCAGGAAGAGAAAGGATGGCTTACCTTTTATAATCAAAGAAGGTACATGAGGCAAATGAGGGTCGAATGCCATATAAGCACATAAGGAGAGGGTAAATCTCTTGTCTTGTGACACATCAATGTATTAGGCGTATTGATATGGATTCATAGATGAATACATGAATCTAATATCGCATGTAACCAAAAGGGATGGGTCTGGACCATCAGATGGCCTAAAAGATACATGATAGTCAAAGGATGAGCAGGGGTTCTCATGTACTAATGCTAAATATGACGAATCGATGCCTCACATAAGCTCAAGATACACTTGATATGACACATAAGTATAACTGGAGATTATTCGCTACTAGTCAATGCTCAATGGGCTAGATAAGAGTAGCTCGAGAGTAAATAATAAAATACTTAGCTCAAGAGAGTATATTTGAAAAATTTAATCTCATAACTGTCATTGTGGCTATTACAATGCATAAGCATTTATGTGACTAAATTAGGGTAAATCTTAGGTGAGAGTAAATTACAAAAAAGGATTCATACTAGTAAAGGAAAAGAGAATAATTTTTAAGGGTATCAATGTAATCGTGTAAAAGAATATCTACTGGTAGTAAGGATAGTACATATGTTAGAAATAGGATAGCGTGCATGTAATTTTGCTCATTTTATGGTCCCAATATCACTATAGGTTGAGCAGGGGTGGGTCTCAATAAGGTTTAGTCGGTGTTGGTAGTTCAACAATTTTGATTGCTAGGACTAGATAAGGATTAGCTTAGGGGTGACCCACATTTGGATCGGTCTCGGGTGATTGGCTATTGGCAACTATCAGCCTAGCTTCAATAGTGGTCAGGTTGATAATAGCCTGATTTGGTGCTGGGAATGTTGCGTAACAGAGAGGTCGGCTCGGTATGTCGACTAGTCACCTTGGCAGCTTTATAGATGATGTAGGAAGTGAAGTAACCTAACAAAAGTCAGACTGGCGTAAGCACTGCTCCTCGGCACTCAACTCACTTTAGACAGCTTAGTGAACCATTTGAGTGAACCCTCGGGTTCGGAAGTATGTGATTGGTCTTTGATCCCTATCATCCCTTTTAGGTTGTTTGAGATTTAAGATCAAATCTGGTTCAACTCCAAGTTTCTTATCCTTGAGAATGTAAGGTTAGAGATTGACAATGTTTAAAGAGTCCAAGACTCCATATCCTTTAGGTAGTTCAATCCTGTAAGCATTAGGATTGATCTTTTCAAGCACCTTATAAGTTCTATCAGCTCTAGGAGACAACTTACTCTTCCTTAAGTTTAGGAATCATTCCTTATTGAGATATATCCATACCAGATCACTTGGTTGAAATTCTCTCTTCTTTTGTCCTTGGCTTCGCCTCTCGAGCTTGGTAGTAGCTTGGCTTAATTACTCTATGACCTTCCAGTGCATGGCTCTAATGGCCTCAACCCTCTCTACAGTTGACGGGTCATCATTTAGCCTCAACAACGGTACCTAATCCATTGGGAGCTCTGGATTAAACTTATAGGCGGCCTGGAATGGAGACATGTTTGTTATATTGTGAGTGGTCTTATTGTAGGTGAACTCAATGATTGGTAAACATAAATCCTAATTAGCCATGTTTCAATTGATAGCAACCCATAGCAAATTTCCTACGGTTCGATTGACAACCTCAATCTGTCCATCAGTCTATGGATGGTAGGACTTGTTGTACAATAGCTTGGTTCCCATTCATCTCCATAGCATTCTCTAAAAGTGGCTCATGAACTTTAGGTCTTAATTTGAAAGAATGGTTTTAGGTACTCTGTGAAGCTTGATCACTTCCTACAAGAAAAAAGAAGAAATAGCCAAAGTTTTGTTAGTTTAGGAACAGGGTACGAAATGTACCATCTTGCTTAATCAATCCATTACCACCATGATGGTATCCTTCCCTTATGATGTCCTTAGTAATCCCAACATGAAGTTTATACTTAACTCAAACCATGGTTTGGTTGGGATGGGCAAGGGTAGATTATGTCCTTACTCAGCTTGGCTCTTCACCTTTCGATAGGTCGCATACCTTTCTAATACAGACTATACTTCTCTCATCATCCATAGCTAAAAGAATCTCACAGATAGAAATTCATGGGTTTGGCATTGGCTAAAGTATCTTGTCAATCCTCCCCCATGCACCTCGTAGACTAGCAATTGTTGTATGGAACAAGTCGGGATACATAGCCTACTCTTCTTAAATAAATATCCGTCATCCCTATAATAGTCATCTAGTATCCGTACTTCCTCACATTGGGCATAGATAAGACTAAAGTGTAGATCCTCAACATATAAGTTTTTTATTTTTGAAAGTCAAGTAACTTGCTTTGCAGCTCAGTCATGAGAGAATTTTGTCTTGATAGGGCATTAGCTACTACATTGTTCTTTCCATTCTTATATTTTATGACATAAGAAAAACCTTCCATGAACTCGAGCCATTTGGCTTACCTTTAGGACAAATTGGGTTGACTTTTCAAGTATCTCAAGGATTCATGATTAGTGTAGATCACAAATTCTTTAGGTAACAGATAGTGTTGCCATATCGTTAGGGCTTGGATTAAGAAGTAGAACTCTTTGTCATAGACAGAATAGTTAAGTATAGCTCCTCGAAGTTCCTCCCTGAACTAAGTAATAGGTCGGCCTTCTTGCATCGGTAAGATACCTATGCCTAGTTTGGACGCATTATACTCCACTTCAAACACTCTATCGAAGCTCGATAAAGCCAAGACAGGGGTTATAGTTAGCTTCTTTTTCACCTCCTCAAAACTCTTTTGCTCTTTCTCTCCCCATTTGAATTCAACATTCTTCTTTGAGAGTTCGATTAATGGGGCTACAATTGTACTGAAATTTTGTGTAATTTACGATAGAATGATGCCAAGCCATAGAAGCTTTTTACGTTAGCAAAATAGGTCAGCATAGGCCATTCTATGATCGCTTTTATCTTCTCATCATAGACTTAGATGCCACCACCACTCACAACAAACCCTAAGAAGATCACCTTAGGTTAATAAAAGTCGCATTTCTTCAGATTAGCATAGAGCTATTCAACTTAGAGTTTTGCAAAGACTTTTTGGAGATGCTCTTGGTGAGTCTTTAGGTCAGGGTTGTACACTAGAATATCATGAAAATAAACCATGACAAACTTATCTATTTGTTCTCAAAACACGTGATTCATCAAGCGCATAAATGTGCTCAATGCATTGGATAGTCCAAATGGCATTACAAGCTATTCATACAAACCATGCCGTATCTTAAATGTAGTCTTTTATGCATCACCCTCATGTATTCGGATCTGATGGTAACTAGATTTGAGGTTGATCTTGGAGAACACACTTGCTCCATTCAGCTTATCTAATATCTCATCAAGCCTTGGTATGGGATACTTGTACTTGATGGTGATGAGGTTGATTGTTTAACTATCTACACACATTCTCTATGACCCATCTTTCTTTGGCACCAACAAAGTTGGTACGACATAGGGGTTAAGGGATTTGCACACATACCCCTTCCTCAACAACTCGCCTACTTGCTTTATAGCTTCGAGCTAAAGGCAGCCTTGTTTTATAGTACGGCTCTTGGCTGCAAGTTAATTGCATGCTTGATGCCTCAAATTGGGGGTAGACCTTTCGATAGCTCCTCTAGAAATAGGTTGGAAAACTCCTTTAGCAAGGTTTTTACCTCGGCAAGCAGCTCCTTCCCCTCGGATCTCATCTCCAGCATTCATTGGTCGATCTTTCGAGCTCCATCTCTCTTTTCAACTCAACTCAAGTTATTACTAATGTCTCTTTCTTCAAGGTTCAGCTCAGTTGGGACTACATGATCTTTACTTGCTTGGCAGTCATAGGACTTAGTTTCATCCTCTTACCTTAATGCTTTACAGAGCATGTATTCCTTCTTCCATCATACATAACTACTCAATCAAACATCTATGGTCACCTAAGTAGAATGTGGGATGCACTCATGGGCAACACATCATAAAGTACCTCATCTCAATAATTACCAATGTAAATTGATACGAACACTTGTTTGTTCACCTGTAGGGTTGCTTTATCATTAAGCTAATGTATCTTATAAGGCTTCGGGTAAGCCTTCATCAACAATTTTAATTGCTGGACCATAAATGCAGAGGCAGCATTAGCGTAGCTTCCATTTTCAACGATCAGTGCACATAGGGACTCATTCACTTTACACCCAATGTAGAAGAGATTCTTCCTCTATTCATCTTCGGGCATAAGATTGATACTCATTGTCCTTCTCAATACTAAAGTGGCCAGCATAAAGATACCTTTCTCACTATAGGTAACTTCCTCCTCTAATAGTTTGATTTGTCCATTCTCTTTCAGCTCCTCTACTTCCTCATCAGTACTGTTAACTTCAATAGTCAACACTTTACCTTCAATCACTATAGTTCTTCTACTCAGACACTGAGTGACCATGTATCCAAAGTCTTAGCATTTGAAACACTTGATCTCACTTGTCTTCCCCCCTGAACTTTAGCCCTTCTCAAACTTCCTCAAGGTTCCTTCTCTTTTGTTCGAGTAGTCTAAGCAAGACGGATCTCAGTAACCTTACTTACTTCCATTCGCATAAGTCTAGTCGAAATAGATCGACTACTGCTAAGTCAGCTGGTGAATGATCAGAGCTGCCTATTCAGTGCCTTTCTATCTTCTAGGCAGCTCGGATTACATCATTAAGCATTCCAATATCTAGGGTTTCCATAATATAACCAATCTCATACTTCAGTCCACCGATGAATCGAGATACAGTTCAATCCTTTGGCTCCATGACTTCACGTCGGATCATTAACATTTGGAATTCCTTAACATAAGTGTCTACACTCGACCTTCCTTACCTTAGTTCCTACAATCTTTTGAGGGCATCCTGCAAATAATAACTCATTACAAATCTTCTCCTCATAACCCTCTTAATTTCATCCTAACTCCTAATCTCTCATTATCCTTCCCTTCTTTGGGTGGCTTGCAAGTTTTTCTACCATAAGGCAACATAACCTATGAACTCCAATATGGCAAGTCTAACCTTTGCATTATCGGGTATGTCATGGCATTCAAACTACTTTTCAATCCCATCCATTAAATCTAGGTAGTCCTCAGCATCATCACTTTCAGAAAAACTTGGAATATGCATCCTTAACCCTTCGACTGTAAGGGCTTGTATATTTCTTTCTTTAGCCTCATTGTACTCCTCTACTTCATCATCTTCTTCTACTTCTTCCTCAATCCATTCAAGCGCTAGCCTTTATCTAGCATCCTTACCAATTCCTTTAGCTCGGGGTGGTCGAGCTAGGGCATTAACTTGGCCAAATTAACCATTTCCTCACTCTTGTTGTGTAAATTCCCTAGTAGGGCTATTTCCAGCTCGTTGCTTATCTTCTTGGATAATAGTCACTAAACTAGGTAACAAGTTGGTAAGCTTATCTAAGTAGTTACCCACCAATTGAGGTATAAAGCTTCCTTCTTGCCCTTGGCTATGTTAAGTACCGCTTTCCTGGTTTCTTAGAGTTCCCTAAACATTTGAATATGGCATTATCGGCTAGCTTACAAAATTGATGTTTTAAACACCACTCAAAGTTCTTTCCATGAATGACGATAGTAGAATAATAGTTATCACTTCCTACTACTATGACACTACACATAGTGAATAAACAAACAACCGCACTTTGTTTTATGTATAGGAAACAAGGGAAAATAGAGCATAGAGTTTTCCCTCGACACTTCTCAACTTCTAAACTCCAATATCAACAATAGAGCTTATATCACAAGAGAATAGTAACAAACCACTCAAAGAACACAGTAGTAGAATCCAGCTTTGAATGTAGCTAAGCTTTGATACCAAGATGATACGGATTTGTGGATGAACACACAAACCCAATATTGTACATAACTAAATGGGGTAAGTCTAGACCATGAGATGGTCTAAAAGATAAATGATAGTTGAAGCATGAATAGGGGTTCCCGTACACCAACATTGGATATGATGCACTAATGTCGGATATAACACCTCATACGAGCTTAGGACGTACTTGATATGATGCACAAGTGTGATCGAAGATTACTCACCACTAGTCATTGCACAATGGGCTAAATAAGAGTAGCTTGAGAGTAAGCAACATAATACTTAGCTCAAGAGAGTATATTTGAAAAATTCAATCTCATAACTGTTATTATGGCTATTACAATGTATAAGTATTTATATGACTCAATTAAGGTAAATCCTGGGTGAGAGTAAATTACAAAAAAAGGATTCTTGTTAATAAAGGAAAAGAGGATAAGTTTCAAGGGTAACAATGTCATCATACAAAAGAATATCTGATAGCTATAAGGATAGTATTGATGTAAAAAATTAGACAGCGTATGTAATTTTGATCATTCTATAGTCCTATTATCACTACAAGTCGAACAGGGGTGGGTCTCGATCAAGTCTAGTCAGCATCGGCAGTTTAGCAGTTTTGATTGTTGGGATTCGATAAGGGTTGGCTCAGGGGTGACTCGCATTCGGGTCGGCCTTAGGTGATTGGCTCTTGGTAACTATTAGCTTAACTTCAGTAGTGTTCAAGTTGATAGTAGCCTAATTCAGTGCTGGGAATGTTATGTAATGGAAAGGTCAACTCAATATGTCGATTGGTCACCTCGACAACTTTATAGATGATGTAGGAAGCGAAGTAGCTCGGCAAGTTGAAATGAGGTAAGCAATACTCCTCAACACTTAACTCACTTCGGATAGCTAAGTAAACCATTTGAATGAGCCCTCGGGTTCGAGAGTACGTGATTGGTTCTTAATCCCTATCATGTCTGGTATAAGGTTGTCGGTTTTGCTTGGTTATGAGAAAGAACCAACTGTCACATCCTCATTGAGGCGCTTTTCGGATGCATTTTTGAGTAATGTGACATCTTTATGTAGAGCTGCAGTTGACTCTTGTTTTTTTTTTTTTAGTTTTGTTCAAGCATTTATTAGACAAGTAGCCTAAGTTGCTGAACTTTGATGTTTTCATTTTCAGGTAGTGAAGGTGTTTGGTCACCTCTGCCTTACTAGGACGTGTTAACATCCTTATTTGTGAGGCGTGTGGATTAGTATTTTGCTTTTAGCCATCATATACATGGTGGCTTGAAATGGTAAGCACCAAAATGTTGATTGTGGTTGAATCAACAAGGAATAAAATGGGTTCAAGTAAAGCTAAGATGGATTGGGCTTGGATCTCACCTCTTTCTCCTTAATTCTTGCCAAAAAGCTCCTTATGGGTATAGCCATAAGGGCCCTCCAATGCTCAAGTTAGCAAGGAGGACTAAGGGAAAGAGGAGGCAAGCACTAAGGACCCAAGGGGTAATGCTCGTCATCTATGTGAGATATTGGGAGTGAAGGTAGTAAGTTGAAATCGAGACAAAAGAGTAGAGAGAGTTGCAAGAAAAGAATCAAGAGAAATGAGAGATGAGTCTAGCCCCCTTATCTTATGGTATCTGGTACCTTTTATGTGGATTACTTAGACAAGTGGCAATCAGGGGTTCGCTTGTATTAGTAATTGGCATATAGCATGTGCCGTAGTGGAGACTAGGTGGCTTTAAAGGTGGTCGGCCATGGTCGGCCTGGCAACTAAATTTGTATCTTAGAGGTTTGACATTTGTAGAGGCAAGGATTGTTAAGTGTACAGGCTATACTATAGATGTTGGATGACCATTATTGGATTGTAATGGAGAGTAGGTGATAAAGATAAGGGTTGAGTTAGGATGTAAAGGGAAGGGTCAGTAGGTGCTTAGTTGAGAATGAATTGAGACTCGAGTTGACGTTAGGTAGTCGGTGTATGCAAGCTCGATGATGTTGCGTTTCTCGCTAATCAGGTCATAGTACAAAGGATGAGCTCGTTGTACTAAGTGGTTGACGTATGAGATCTTAGTGGTTAAGCTAGTTTGCTTGAGTGAGACGTTACGTAGCTTACTTAGCAGGTCGCAGTATAAAGGACAAGCTCACTATTCGCTTGTACATTGCTCGATAGGCTTCTGATTGCCTCTAAACAGAGCTTCTGAGTTTTACAAATTAAATTCTTATATTCTATCATTAACTTGGTTCAATAGGCAAGTGTACTTATTTTTTTATAGTACGAATGAGTAAAAGGTTGTATCCATTGGGAAAATGACTTAGACACTAGTACTAAATGATTTTCCTATTATCTAGCAATCAAATTTATCAAGTGATCGATTACTAAGACTCTAATTGTTACTAAACTACACTAATCCATAACCTGGAGTGATTAATACAATAATTACAAGAATAATTATGAAATATACACTTAACATGCAAACATGCTTCATTACTTAGCATGATACTACAAAAATACTTTTTTTTTTTTCTAATACTTGTTAACTACAAGAAATTACAGTATGTAAACATTCTTTTCAGATCTACTTACTTTTAATTTGAATCGTGTCTATTGGAATCTCTTCCTAATCAACAACTAACTAAGATTGCATTAAATTCATGTTAATGTATTGATTCCCTTACAAATGTAGCAACTTTGCTAATAATATCTCTATTATCAAGAGTAAGTTGTTCCAATAAACTAGATCTATTCAATAGAATTGTCTCTCAACATATTCTATTGAAATCCATCCTAAGTCAATGTCGTACAGTACACCGTACTTAGATTTATTAAATGCCATTCATTGGAATTAACAAACATTAGAAAATTACTTTTTCAAGCACTTGATCATAATAGTGATGTAGGAAGCCTTAACAGATTACTCACATATGATAAAACAACGATACAAACTAATAAGAAACATAATTATGCAAAAATAAAGCATGGAATAAGTTAAAAGTAAAAACCCCTTTTATTCCACTAAAGAAGTATAATGAATATAGGAACAACTAATTCTCATTATCTCTCTCAAGTGATTCTAGGAAAGTACATTACATACTTTGGAAATGATACAAAAGAAAAACGGGAAAAATGTAAGACTGAGTACAAGAATGAGTGAATGGATGTGTTGTCCTTGATGATGTCCACTCTTCTAAAATTTTATGTTTGAAAATTAATTATTCTTCATAAGTTATGGTATCTTTTTACATTCTTCTTGTCAAAAGACTTGAATCTACCCCTTCATGGCACCACTTAACGTTTCCCATGTATTAGTTCATGAGAAAAGGTTGAAAAGAATAGTTATACCACTTTCTATCACGCCTGTAACTTAGGGTGTGATAGTCTCGAAAGGAATTATTTTTCACTAATCATGGAAGTTATTGAGGCTATGAACTCCTCATCGCATTATTAAATATCATCACGCCCATGACAATAGCTGTGATCATCCTTTTGCTATTTAATCACAGTTGTGATTAACAGGGGGATTGACCAAACTTCCTTGATTACAACCATAATTAAGGGCATGATCAGGGCTGGATTCTTCATTGCTTCATTATCCTACCCATAATTATGCTACTTCACTTATTTCTTCCCCTTCACGGTTGTGACTAACTAGAAAGTTGTTGTTCTTGTGTATAATTCATCCTCTTACTCGTGATTTACTTGAAATGATTATTTTATACAATTAAGTACCTAAACTAAAGAATTAATTCACATTTATAATCAATTCTATGTTTAATCATGCCTTGAAAGTGTAACGCAATTTATACTTATCAAACTTCCCCATACTTAAGCTTTGCTTGTCCTCAAGCAAACACTTGAAACAACTTCTTGCATTTTTGACAAAACATCTGTAGTGCTTTAACTTTATGCATACTACATTGTGTTCTTAGAATACAATAAACAATATTCTAAGACTAATCAAAGTAAAACACGCTTTACCCTTACTATTTAACAAAAGCTTCCAAAGGTCTTAAGTTAACACAAAGTCAAATAGATCAATGAAAATTGGTTATACTTCATCCACTTCCCTAAGTGTATAAAAACCTATCAATTACTTCTTAAGAACATTAATCTAGAAGTAAAGTATATTGCATATATCTTTCCCCTGTATTTTTACTTCTTTTATTAAATCTCTTCAATATGACTTACACATTGCATTCGCCTTTTTCTTCTTCATTTCATTTCATTCATCATTTTTTTTTTTTTTACACATAAGAATACCAAAGATTAGTAGCGGAGTCAGATTTTGCTCTTTTGAGGGACCAAAGCCTGCCCTTACTAATTCAATCCTTAAATACTTCAATTTATTTTAATTTGAAGAGATTCTTAAGAAGTATCAACAAGTGAACTACTTCATTTGCCCTTTTCATTCAAGAATAAATAATCTCCTGAAAGTACTCAAGAAGTAGATATATAACATAGGAAATTTAGAAGTATAACCAATTAGCTTTGAACTAAATACTATGATTCACTTCTAACCTCTAAACTCATTCATTAATTAGCAAGCAAGTGTGATTCACTGAGATTCTATCCCATACTCTTGATCATGTAAACTATGTCCACAAGAATTAAGTGAGGCACAAAATTAACTCACCAAATTGATTGCTATTTTGTCAAATCCACAATCCATTAACTCAAGTCATACTTTGAAACAAACTAACTTAAGTGGAAGATTTTTTTATAAACATAATATGCCCTTCCCTATACTTAATGAGAGACATTGTCCTCAATGTCAAAAGGAAGTAAATAGAGAATAGGCATAGAATTTGAACAACGAGAAAGAGAAAAATAAGAAACAATAACAACTAGCCTTCCCTAAAACACGAAGTTCGAGTAATTCATTTGATTTGTAATGGAATAGAGAGTACAGCTTCCAACACCAGGATAACTTGAACAACGAAAGATACTTGACCATTAAGACAAAACAAGAAAACAAAATAAAAGATGACAAGCTCATGATACAAGAGTCTCCATGACAATATACTTAGGAAAAGTAAGCTCTTAATGAACTAGTGATCCTAAACCAACAAAACACATCAAAGGAAAACAACAAGAAAGAAAGAAGTTAGTCATCATCGGTTGCTGTCTCCTTGTCCGACCCGTCTTCATCCTCCTTAGAGGACTCCTCCTTACTTCCATCCTTAACATCTTGTCCTACTGGTGCTTGCTGAGCTTCTTTAATGTCTTCTTCATCATCATTAGTGGCCTCATTAGACTCGTCCTCTTCATCACCAGAGTCTTCCTCTTTAGACACTTCATTTCCTTCTTCTTCTTCTTCTTCTTAGGGAGCTGGTATTGGTGGGCGAACCGGAGGTTGACTGGGACTAACGTCCTCCTGAGTTTAAGGACGAGAGAAACAGGAAGGTATAGCTACTCCTACTTTGGTGGCTATATTCTTCAAGTGCTTGAAAATCCTTTTCTAAGTTTCCTTAATCTCAGCTACCTCTGTTTCTAATCTCTTTAAATTCTTGACTGAAAAGCTAGAAGTTGAAGGCGTAAAATTAGGAGCTCTAAGGTCCTCAATATCCAAATCAGGATTTGAGACTCTTGCATTACCCCATTGATTAAAAGGGGTTCTTGGGAGTGGTTCAGGATCAATACAATAGTCACTTTGGCCTGTTACTTATAGGCTACAACCTCATATTCCTTAGAATCCTAGTGATTAACCCCCTCAGGAATATACCTTTACTCTTATCGAAAGTTTATCGGCAAAGTCCAAATGCGATTAAGATACCTACATTCATTGGAAACCCCTTCAACACACTATATAAAGGTAATAAATCATGCTCCCTTATTACTTCAAGACTCTCATACTTCCCATAGATCGTCTTGACCAGAATATAATGGAAGACTTGAGCACTGGTCTTCTTTAAAGTATAACCTTTTGATTTACTTGTCTTAAAGCTACTTTCATTGGAGATTTCTCTCCAAAATTCAGTTACTGAAGTCCCATGAGGCAAGCTTACGGGTAAATCAACAAACTCCTCATCTTGAAGTTCAGCTCAAGAATACAACCCCATTACCCATACAAATGTTAGCATGTCAAAGGTGTGAGTCCTTCTAAATGCAAAGAACTTCACCTCATTATCCATCTTAGAGCTGATATATTTGTACTTAATTCTAAAGGATGAGGGAAAAGCTAGAGTTTTTTGCTAATATGTCTTCTCTTGAACTATAAACAACTTTAGCTAGGTCCATTTCCTAACAATCGTAGCATGGCTATCTTTAAGCTGTACTCCCCTAGTATGTCCTAATCTATCGCAAAATGTCTCTTAATAAGCTTCTCTGTAGTGAACTCCTTAAATCTATTTGTTTGCTCATCAGTCATACCGACTGGTAGAGCAACTGATCGATTGCAACTTACTATGTTGAAACGTCGAGGAGGAGAAGAAGGAGGACTATAAACCTATGGTCACTTTTGCTGAGAAGTAGTTGACCGTTTTAGTGTCATCTATAAATATCAATTGTTAGTTCAAACTTCAAGCACACTTCAATTTAAGCAAACCTAATTCGACTTCTTGTTACTTACGAACATAATGCATCTATTAACTAATCATGATCAATCCTTACAAACTGCTATGTACTCATGACAATTGAATTCAACTTGACTCAACTTAGAGCCATAACATCAACTAAAGATGAAGATCTTCCCTTAACTGAACAACACTTAACGTTACATTTTTACACAGATAAATTCATCAATCTTAGGCTCAAATTGCAATAATCCTCAATTCTACTATTATCTAATGGAATTAGGGTTTCATTTTGAATAAGTAACTTATACTATAGATTCATGCAAATTCAAAGTTTAAGGATGATACAAACAACCTAAAACTATTAAAACAACACTTTCACAAATCATAACATAGATAGATAAACCCAAACCCTAAAGTTACATGAAATGAATCACTATATACATAAAGAAAAATGAAAGAAAAAGAGGGAAATCATACCTTAGAAGCGTATTATTATCATGAGAATGATTAAGTAAGTGTTAAAATAGTGCAGGTTTTTTCTTAAGGGACAGACGTGGAGAGTGTTTTATCACAAGGTGGAAGTTTTAAACATAAGAATGAAGAGAGAGAAAGAGAAATTTCTTATATAGTGAGGTGTCAGGAACATGATTAAGGCCATGATCTCCTTTTTTAAGCTTGGTTACGGGTGTGATGAGTACTGTGATAAGCTTGGTGCCCAAAATTTTTAAACCATTACGGCCATCCCCTTTTTATAATCATAGGCATAAACACACCTGTGACTAATACTGTGGCCTTAGATTTCATAATTATCTCATTATATCACGGTCGTGACGTTGTGAAAAACTCCTAATGTATTGATCACGGTCGTGATTAAGGTGTAAATTCTTATAGGAGATTGATCACTGTCATGATGGATAGGTGGATTAGCCTTGTTAATTTGTTATGGTCGTGATTGATCTCATGATGGATGTTTTATTTGAAAAAAATCAAATACTTACCTTTATTACGACCGAGATGTGTAGTAGGCTTCTAATTTCCATCAACATCCCTACACTTTATGAATTCTTCTCTTCTTTCTGAATTGCTATGACTTTTACTCTATGATCTCTTTCTTTGTGCATGAAACTATAAACAAACCACTAACAATAACAACAATACATGAAGATTGAAACTCAAAAAATTTTCAAAGCACTCAAAATAAATAAAATGAAATTTACAGTCTAATAATGAAACATGCTTGTTTAACGTCTCAAGTTCAACATTCCCAGAATATGCAATTTCACTCCTTGAATTGGAGAAGTCTTAACTCCTCCTTTCCTTCCTTCCAATTCACTTCTCTATGGTATATCTTTAACCGTTGCCCATTAACCTTGAATGTCCCCTTTTCCAGGTGTTCAACCTCTACTGTTCCATATGGAAATACCTTTTTCACTAGAAATAGACCTAACTACTTAGACTTAAGTTTTCCAAGAAATAACTTAAGTCTAAAATTGTACAACAGTACTAGATCACCTTCCTTGAATTTCTTGGGGTGCTTAATCTTGGAATCATGAAGATATTTAGCTCACTCCTTATCATTTGATTGTTCTGATAAGCTATCTAACACCACTTGTCTAACTCATTAAGTTGGAAATGCTAACATTTACCAATTGCTTCATAATCCATATTTACTATATCTTCAAAGCCCAATATGTCTTATGCTTAATCTCCATTGGTAAATGGCAGGCCTTACTATACACTAATTGATAAGGAATAGTACCTAATGGAGTCTTGTAAGCAGTTCAATATGCCCATAAAGCATCATCTAGTTAGTCAACTCAATCTTTTCTATAATGTGCTACAATCTTCTCCAAAACTCTTTTTAAGTCCTTATTAGATACCTCCACTTGGCTACTTGTTTGTAAATGGTAAGGAGTAGTCATCTTATGATGCGCCCCATATCTATTATGGACTCATTTAATTTAGTTGTTGAAAAAGTAAGTTCCTCTATCACTAATCAATGCTCAAGGTGCTCTAATTCTAGAAAATAACTTTCTCAAAAATTTCACCACCACCCTAGCATCATTTGTTAGTAAAGCTTGAGCTTTAACCTACTTTCATACATAATCGATTGCAACGAGAATGTACTTATTACCATACGAAGTCAAGAACGGTCCCATGAAGTCTATTCCCAAAACATCAAAAACTTCACATTTTAATATATAATTTTGTGGTATTTCATCCTTCTTAGGAACTTTCCCAACTCTTTAACACCTATCGCAAGCTGCAACATAATCATAAGCATCCTGAAATATACTTGGCTAGTAAGAACTAGCCTCTAACACTTTCTAAGCTGTTTTATTTGCACTATAATGACCATTGGTTGGTCTACTATGGCAATGGAACAAAATTTTCTATCCTTCTTCATGTGATACATAGTATCAAATAATCTAATTAGCAAACACTCGAAAAAGAAAGGGATCTTTCCAAAAGTAATGTTTTAATTCCGAGTAAAACTTCTTTTTCTTATGGTGATCCAAATCTTGCGGTAAAACCTTCCTAACCAAATAATTTGCTATATCAGTAAACTAAGGAATGTTATGGGTTACTACTGTACAAAGGGAAAACAAGCTTTCTTCAAGAAACTTATCATCAATGTCATCCTCATCGAATTCTTCTAGATGTAGATTATCCAACTTAGACAAATGATTTGTAGCCAAAATTTCAATCCCTTTCTTGTCCCTTATTTCTAAATCAAATTCTTATAGTAACAGTACCCAATGGATCAACTGCAGTTTTGCATCGAATTTAGAGAAAAAGTATCTTAAAGTTGAGTAATCGGTGTAAACAATCACTTTTGAGAGAATCAAATAGGGCTAAAATTTGTCAAAAGCAAAAACAATCGCTAATAATTCTTTCTTAGTCGTAGTGTAATTTGCTTGAACTGGAGTGAGCGTCTTGCTAGTATAATGTATCAGTTGAAAGTATCGGTCTTTTCTCTACCCCAATACCGCTCCTATTGCTGAATCACTTGCATAACATATTAATTCAAATGGCATGGTCTAATTAGGAACTATCATAATAGGAGCATTGGTCAATTTTTCCTTCAAAACATTAAAAGCTTCTAAACAATTGGTGTTAAAATCAAATGGTACACCCTTTTCAAAGAGCTTCATCAATGGCCTCACTATCTTAGAGAAGTCCTTAACGAATTGCCGATAAAATCTAGCAATGTCCCAAAAAAGCTCCTTATAGTCTTCACAGACGACGGAGGTGGTAATCTTGATATCACTTCTATCTTTGCCTTATCTACCTTGATACCTTTGTTTGATATATTGTGTCCTAACATAATGCCTTGTTATACCATAAAATGACACTTTTCCCAGTTGAGAACTAAGTTTGTCTCTTCACACCTCTGTAGAACCCTTTTTAAATTTACAAGACATCCATCAAATGTATTACCAAACACAGAAAAATCATCCATAAAAACTTCCATCACATCTTTGACCAAATCTCCAAAAATAGCCATCATACAATACTGAAAAGTGGCAGGTGTGTTACACAATCCAAACGGCATTCTATGGTATGTCAAAGTATCTTAAGGTTAAGTAAAGGTCATCTTCTCTTGATCTTCTGGAGTTATCAGAATCTAAAAATAACCAGACATCCCATCTAGGAAACAGTAATATTCATGACTTGCTAATCTCTCCAGCATTTGATCAATAAAAGGTAGTGGGAAGTAGTCTTTCCTTGTAGCATCATTAAGTTTCCTATAATCAATACATACTCTCCAACCAATTAAAGTATACATCAGTATCAACTCATTCTTCTTATTTGCTACTATTGTTATGCTACCATTCTTTGGAACTACCTGAACCGGACTCACCCATAGACTATCTGATGTTGGGTAGATGAGTCCAACATCCATAAGCTTCACTACCTCTTTCTCAACAACTTCCTTCATGTTGAGATTCAATCTCCTTTGAGGTTGCACTACTGATTTACATCCATCCTCCATCAAAGTTTTATGTGTACAAAAGGAAGGACTAATTCCCTAGATGTTTGATATCTTCCATGCAATTGCCCTCTTATGTTCTTTAAGAACTAATAAAAGTTTCTCTTTTTGGTAAGAATCTAGCCTTGATGATATGATAACCGATAGCTTAGAATCTTTAGATAGAAAAGAATATTCTAAATAAGCAGGTACTTGTTTCATTTTTAAGTCAAGTGGCTTCTCAACCGAAGGCTTTATATAAGTAATCAAACTCCTGTTAATCTCAAAATTCTTCACTCGTGTGCTATATACCTCCAACTGAGTGATTATCTCTTTCACTTCTTCCATTTCATCTACTTCGTTCCCTTTTGTTAAGCATGTCTCCAAAGGATCCTTACTCAAGATATCTTACAAAAACTCAAAAACGGTAAAGTCAAACAAATCAATTGCAAAGCATTCATCATCACTACTCATTGATTTTTGGAAGACATCGGGCATTTTGATCACCATTTCCTCATTTCCCACCTAAAGGACTAGCTTTCCATCCTTGACATCTAAAACAGCACCCACAGTTGCCAAGAATGGTCTTCCCAATATGAGTGGGACCTCAATATCCTCGTCCATATCCAACACTACAAAATCTGCAAGGAAAATAAAATCATGAACTTTAACTAAAACATATTCCACAACTCTTCTTAAGAACCATATGGATCTATCTGCCAACTGAATAATCATTCAAGTACTTTTGGGGTCCCCCAAATTCAATCTCTTGAACAAACTATAGGGCATCAAATTGATGTTGGCCCCAAGATCTATCAATGCCTTTTCTACTAAAAGGTCCCCTATCAAACAAGGGATAATAAAGCTACTAAGATCCTTAAGTTTCTTAGGTAACTTATTCATGAGAATTGTAGAGCATTCTCCACTTAGTACAATAGTAGAAAGTTCCTCTAATTTCCTTTTGTTGGAAAAAAGCTCCTTGAAAAATTCTACATACTTAGACATTTAGCCTAAAGCTTCCACCAAAAAAAGGTTGATGTACAATTGCATGAAGAGTTCCAAAAACTTCTTATAATGCTCATCATCCTTATCTTTCCTTAGTTTAGAAGGGTATGGCGGTTGTGGCTTATATTCTTTTGGCTCTATTGGTAAGACTTTCTCTTTTAATGATCCATTATTCACTGGCTGATCCCCATTCGTAGCCTCAACTTCTCTTTACCACTTCTAAGAGTCTTAGCCTTAACGTACTTCTTAGGGTTTGTCTTCGTGTTGCCTGGTAGTGATCCAGGAGCTCTTTCAGATAACATCTTGGAAATCTACCCCAATTGATTTTCTAGGTTATGTATTAAGGCCCTTTAATTTCTTAAGGTGGCTTCTGTAGCTTAGTGGCAGTTCTTAGAGGTCTTAATATACTGAGCCAACATCTCTTCAATGGAAGTTAGGTTACGTTGAGGAGGTGGTGTTTGTCTTTAAAATCCAGGGGGTTGTATGTTAGAACTCTAACCAGTATTGTTGCCATATCAAAAATTAGGATGATTTCTCCAACCTGGATTATAGGTTTTGCTAAAAGGGCCATTCCTAGGTCTAATTGGGTTCCCTATGTAGTCGACCTCTTCCGCATGAGCTATTTCTAAAGTGTCATCCAACTTGAATCTAAAAGTGCTAAACCCTTGTTTTGACCCATTGTAAGGATATTTAGCTTCCTTATCAACATCTTCACCTTATGTGCTAAAGCGGAAGTGGCATCTAATTCATATTTTCTTACTGACTTTCTTTCTCTTCCTCTTATAGATGACTACTAATAATGATTATTAGCCATGTATTCAAACAATTGAATGCATTGCTCAGGTGACTTATGGGTTAGGCTTCCTCCAACAATTGCATCAATGAGTTGCTTAGTGGTGTAGTTCAGTCCATTATAGAATGTTTAAACTTGATGCTAATCTGAAAGACCATGTTGAGGACACTTTCTTAACAATTCCTTCCACCTCTCCTATGCTTCATATAGAGTCTCTGAATCCATTTGACTGAAAGAAGAAATATCTACCCTTAGCTTACCTATCCTTGAGGGTGGGAATAATTTTCTCATAAACAATTCAGCCATTTCTTGCCAAGTATTAATGACATTTCGTGGCATAGAGTTGAGCTACTGCTTTGCATTGGACCTTAATGAAAATGGAAATAGCCTAAGTTTAATAGCATCCTCAAAAACTCTACCTATCTTAAATGTGTCACATATCTCCAAGAATTGCTATAAATGGTTGTTGGGGTCTTCATCACTGAACCCATCAAATTGAACACATTGTTGGATCATTTGAATAATACTTAGCTTAATTTCAAATGTATTGGCTTGAACTCTAGGTCGAGCTATACTAGTACTAGCCCTATTCAGGTTAGGCCTACAATAATCCAACATTACCTTAAGAGCCACTGGTGGATTTACTCTTGGCTCATTTCTTGCTTATACTACATTTTGATTTCCATCAAGATGTGGGTCCAAATTCAATAATAGATCACCTTAGATACCATCTTCCAGATTCAAGAATTGATTTCCTACTGGTGGCTTGACGTTTTGATCTAGCTTATTCATTTTGGATCTCAACGATTCTCGTGCTCTTACTTCCTTACTAGTTGATACTTGCTTCTCAAAATATTCTCAAACTTTCTTTAAGTTACTTCTAAGTGTTCTCTTAGGTTTCAGATCAAAGTCAGCTAGATTAGTTGTGCTACTTTGGGTCATAAACTACAATTCAGCAAATAATCAAATATGAGCATAAGTATTTCGACTAAACTACTAACAATTACAAAAAAAGAAAAACAAAGGCTAGAAGAATAGGAATCCTAATGTTCCTAATGATGATGCCGATCTTCCCCAACAACGGTGCCAAAAACTTAATCGCCTCTTAATAGAGTTTCTGAGTTTTACAACTTAAATTCTTATATTCTATCCTTAACTCAGTTCAATAGGTAAGTGTACCTATCGTTTTATAGCACGGATGAGTATAGGTTCGTATCTACTGGGAAAATAACTCAAATACTAATACTTAATGATTTTCCTATTATCTAGCAATCAAATTTATCAAGTGATCGATTACTAAGACTCTAATTGTTACTAAACTATACTAATCCACAACCTAGAGTGATTAATACAATGATTACAAGAATAATTACGAAAAATACACTTAACATGCAAACTTGCTTCATCTCTTAACATGATACTACCAAAATACTTTTTTCTTTTTTTTATACTTGTTAGCTGCAAGAAATTACAGTATATAAGCATTCTTCTCAAAACTACGTACTTCTAAACCTAATTATGTCTATTGGAATCTCTTCCTAATCAACAGCCAACTAAGATTGCATTAAAGTCGTGTTAATGTATCGATTCCCCTATGGATGCAACAACTTTGCTAATAATATCTCTATTATCAGGAGTAAGTTGTTCCAATGAACTAGATCTATTCAATAGAATTGTCTTTCGACATATTCTATTCAAATCCATCCTAAGTCAATGTCATGCAATATACCGTACTTAGATTTATTAAATGCCATTCATCAGAATTAACAAACATTAGGAAATTACATTTTCAAGCACTTAATCATACTAGTGATGTAAGAAGCCTTAACGAATTACTTACATATGATAAAACAATGATGTAAACTAACAGGAAACATAATTATGCAAAAATAAAGCCTGGAATAAGTTAAAAGTAAAAACCCATTTTATTCCACTAAAGAAGTTTAATGAATATACGAACAACTAATTCTTGTTGTCTCTCTTGAGTGATTCTAGGAATGTATAGTATACACTTTGGAAATGATATAGAAGACAAACAGAAAGATGTAAGATTGGGTACAAGAATGGGTGAATGGATGTGTTGTGGATAAATGATGTATTATTCTTGATGATGCCTAATCTCATAAAATTTGTTGTCTGAAAATTGATTATTCTTCACAAATTATGGTATCTTTTTACATTCTTCCTGTCAAAGGACTTGAATCTATCCCTTTATGGCACCATTTGTCATTTCCTATGTATTGGTTCATATGAAAAGGTTGAAAAGAATAGTTGTGCCCCTTTCTATCACACCTATGACTTGAGGCATAATAGTCTCGAAAAAAATTATTCTTCACCAATCACAGTCATTATTAAGATCGTGAACTTCTCATCACATTATTAGATATCATCATGCCTGTGACAATGGCTATGATCATCCTCCTGCTATTCAATCACGACCATGATTAATAGGAGAGTTATCCAAACTTCCTTAATTACGGCTATGATTAAGGGTGTAACTAGGGCTGGATTCTTCATTGCTTCATTATTACGCTCGTGATTATGCCACTTCACTTATTTCTTCCCCTTTACGACCATGACTAATTAGATAGTTGTTGTTCTTGTGTATAATTAATTCTCTTACTTGTGATTTAGCTGAAATCATTACTTTATACAATTAAGTACCCAAAATTAAGAATTAATTCACATTTATGATCAATTCTATACCTAATCATATCTTGAAAGTGTATAGTAATTTACACTTATCGGCTTCCTCACATGATGAGCCTTAAGCTAAGCGAGAATCAGGTATCAACAACGTGCATACCCTTTTTTATTTGAAAAATTTTTAAAAAGAAAAAAAAATAAAAAAGAAGTTTTAGATCTCTTGATATATTTGACACTTATGTAATTTCTTGAAAACATGAATAATTGGAAACAAAAAGTGTTGTATCAAAACTAAGGTATCATTTGGTTACGCAAAATTCATAGGACTAGACTACATAAAATATTTTATCTAATGTTTGGTTTATAATTTGTGCTTTCTTACTGGACAAATAAGGGCTTAAAGTATTGGACAAAATACTCAAAATTTGTCACATCTAAAGTATGGCATAAAAGTTGATTTAACTGGACACAAATATAAGTATTGAGCATAATAATGTAATTAAAGAAATATTAGATAATGTTGAGGATATATATATTAGAAAATCTTTAAAATTTATAATTTTTTAATAGTATAAAAATATAATTAAATAAATATTAGATAATATTGAGGGCATAAATGTTAAAATATAATATTGAGTTTAGTACACGTGTATACTAAACAAATGGCATCACTAAAATCTATGTTAGTACGATGCAAACTAAATATGGTATAACAATATTGTACCATACCATTTTATACTTCTTATACTGTGCTGCTTAATTCTTCTTATTGTTCAATCTTAACAATCAAACATTACCTATGGATATTAATAAAGGGAATATTGATTATATGCAATCTTTTAACATGAATCTTTTATATGGATTAAACTAGTGAGTATATAAATTGTTGAACGTAAAAGCTAAATATTGAAGTATTCTCTTATTAATACGTAGCTTATTGGTCATCCATAACATTAAAGCATAAAAACTGCTTTTGGTATCACATCTTTAAAAATTAACTTTCAATTAATAGATTCGTTTAATAATCTCATCAAATTGTATATCACTTATCTTACAAACAATGGAAGAGTAATTCTAGTAAATTAGTAAATTTTCTTTAACTTAACAATCTTTACTTTTCTTTGCATTATAATTACAAAATTGGACCTTATTTCCTAATACATGTGAGTACATCATAGCCATACTTTATAATAACGATCACTTTAATACACAACTTAATATACTCATTTTGCTTATTTCAAAAAAAAAAAAAAAATCATGATTCGATTGTTGCATAAAAAAAATTAGTTTAATAATAAGGGAAATACTTCACATAATTTATGGGACAAAGAGAAAAAAATAAACCATATTCAATTTCCCTTGGAATTGCATTGCGGAAGACAAAGAAAAAATTTGGCCCTAATAGTTGATCATAGTATCTATAGCTATATATATTAAGCCAATAGGCTTATTTGATTCCACTCACATAAGTATACAGTTTTCAAGTTTCTTTATATATCTATATCATCACATATGTTAAGCCAAGCCAATAGGCTCTTATTCAAGTCTATTCACATAAACATATAGTTATAAAATTTCTTTATATTATATATAACTTAGTGAGTAATTTCTTATTTGACTCTCATCACATCTATACCTATATATATTAAGCTAATAGACTTATTTGACTCTACTCACATAAATGTGTAGTTTTAAAGTTTCTTTATATATCTATATCATCATCTATATATATTAATCCAAATATTATATTATCTATATTTGTCTATATATATACTAAGCCAATGGGCTCATATTCAACTCTATTCACATAAACATATAATTTTATGATTTCTTTATATTATATATATTATCCATATATATTAAGCCAAATATTTTATTATCTATATCTATCTATCTATATATTTTAAGCCAATAGGTTCTTATTCAACTATACTCACTTAAACATATAGTTTTATAATTTCTTTATATTATATATATTATTATTAAATGTTATTTAGCAAGTAATTTTTTATTAGACTCTCATAACTTATTATAAGCTAAAACACTCCTTTTCATGTCCTCAATAATTCTACATACACGTTTCCATGTTGTTAGTGACTATTCCATATAATTGGCTCCTTCAAACTATTATTATTGATTTTGTTTGCCAGTAATTATCTACTAGGACTCAAAGATAGACTAGAAGACCTATTAGATTTAAAGACTTTGCACTAAAAACTTAAAGATGTATAGATTGTACAAAGAATACTTAGCAAGTGTAAAGGATCTAGTTTGTATACGTTGAATAGCAGATGTAACAAAAAATAACAAGAATACAATAGATCTTACCAAATCAAGTAGCTTTAATAATAAATTGTCACAAACAGAAACATATATAAAAGGAATAAGTAAGAGTAAGAGAGGATCATCTCCCTTCATAATGAATCTGAAGTGTTTACTTCTAAGGAGCACTGATCCGCTTGAAGTGATCTTCCTTTCACACCTATATACACCAAATACGAATAAGTTAGTATCCATTCTATTAGATAAACTCTAATAAGAAGTACGAAGAAGAGAATATAATAGATTTAGGGTTCTGGAAGTCTTATCTCAAAAAACTTTAGAATAGAAGAGAAAGAAGAGTGGTTAAGTCTATTCATGAGAGTCTCAAGTCACAAGTACTTAAGATTGCAAGGTAAGAAGTAGGTTGGATTGCAAAGAAAGGGCCTAACATTGATGCTCTCATTTTATAGTTGCCATGACAAATTCAACTAAAGTTGCTAATCTTGATGATAAGATTAAATTTTTAGCTACTAACCAACAAAGGTTACAATTTGACATGAATAATAAGTTTCAGGGCATGGATGCCAAGTTTGATATGTTGGTACAACAAATGTCTTAATAACAGACTATGATGATTGAAAAAAAGGGGAATCAAAGTGCTCCTAGCGATGTGAATAGCACTTCATCACTTTCGAGGCAATGTTTCATGTTCAAATGATTCTTTGTTAAAAGGAATTAAATTAGAAATACCAAAGTTTAATGGTGTTGATCCTAATGGATGGATCTTTAAAACTAACAAATTTTTATTTTGCTTTCAACTAGTTTTTGATTCTCAGTGTGTTATAATTGCTTCTTTTGCAATGAAGGACAAGGCTTTGCATTGGTACTAATAGGTACATCAAAATGAGAAGCTACACTCATGGGCTCAATTCATCACTGCCCTACAACAAAGATTTGGGTTATCAGAGTTTAAATATGTTCAGGGTCTATTAGCTAAAATTAGTCAAAGAGGCTCAGTTACTGATTACTAAAGTCAATTTGAAGAATTGTCAAATATAGTGCATGGTTTATCTAAAAGTTTTCGTATTAGTTGTTTCATCTCAGGTCTTAAACTTTACATTCAAAAAGATGTATAAATTGCTCAACCTTTTACCATTTCAAAAGCTATATGGCTTGCCAAAATGTATGAAATCAAATATTCTAACCATCTTTCTTTTTCTAAACCTTTTTCTTCCTTTACTAAGTCTTTTTCTACGATTCAATTTTCTAAACTCTCATCTAATTCTTTTAAACCCTCTAAGCCACCATTACTTACTTCATTTGATCCTACTTCATAACCTATTCTACCAATTAAGAGAACAACCGAAGAAGAGATGAATGCACGAAGGGAAAAGGGATTGTGTTACAATTGCAACAAGAAGTATCATAGTGGACATAAGTGCAAAGCAAAATTCTTGTTGTTACTATAAGAGGATAAGGATGAATAGATGGAGAATGTGGTTGAACAATCTGTAGAGGATTTCAATACATAAGAATTAGAGGATTCTATTGCTATTAGTTACAATGCATTGTCTAGTGAGTCTATTCCTCACACCTTGCATCTTAAGGGTCGTATTAGAAGGTAAGAAGTTATAATATTAGTAGATTGTGGTAGTACTCATAATTTTGTCCGAAGTAGTATGGCAAAGCATTTAGGACTCACTATTTTTTGATCTCCCACATTGCAAGTTATGATTGGAAATGGTCAAAAATTGAACTATGAAGGAAATTGTTCTGATCTTAAACTAATGATTCAAGAAATGAAATTTTAGGACACTTTTTATGTTCTTCTTATTCAAGGTGTTGATGTAGTGTTATGAGTGCAATGGTTATAGTATTTGGAACCTATTACAATAGACTATAGCACTCTTATTATGACCTTTTATAGCCAGCAAAAGGAAGTGATTCTAAAGGGACTAAGTGTGGGAGCAACTAAGATTACTTACCATCAATTTTGTAAATTGATGGCTCAAGATGCCATTGCATCTTGTTTGCATGTAAAGGCTCATATGGTGATTGATCATTCAAAGAATACCACCAGCAACACATTGATAGAAATAATGTTGGCCATATTTTCTCAACTTTTTGAGACACCATCATTATTGCCTCCTCTTAGGGAAATTCAACATCGTATTCACTTTTAGGAAGATGAGGATCAATTAATGTTAAGCCTTATTAATATCCTTACTTTTAAAAGTAGGAGATTGAAAAATAAGTGCAAGATATGCTTGATCAAGGTATCATCCAACACATCACCAATCCTTTCTCATCATCGGTCATATTGGTGAAAAAGAAGGATGACACTTAGCCTTTTTGCATTGAATATAGGGTACTTAATGATGCTACCGTAAAGGATGAATTTCCTATTACTACAATTGATGAACTATTGGATGAATTCAAGGGTGCCTTGATATTTTCCAAATTGGATTTATGATTAGGATATTACCAAATTAGAATGTATCATAGTGATGTAGAGAAGTTAGTGTTTCGCATGCATGAGGAGCATTATGAGTTCTTAGTGATGCCATTTGGCTTAAGTAATGCACCAACAACATTTCAAGCTATTATGAATAGGATTTTTAGGCCGTACTTGAGAGAATTTATCATAGTTTTTTCCTTTTTTTTATTACATTTTAGTATACAATACAACCTTGGAATTGCATATTTCACACTTAACTTAGGTGTCACAAATTCTTCTAGATTACAATCTTATACTCAAGAAAACTAAGTGTGCGTTTAGAGTAGACACTATTAAGTATTTGGGTCATGTAGTAAGACGAGGTGGTGTCAAACTAGAACCTTCTAAAGTGCAAGTGGTATAGGAGTGGTATTTACCAAAGAATCTTAAATAGTTGAGAGCTTTGCTAGGTTTATCCGGCTATTATCGTCGTTCTATTAAAGAATATGCTATGATTGTTGTACCATTAACAAATTTGTTACAACATGATAATTTTAGATGGATAAAGGAAGCATGACTTTCTTTTGAGAAACTTAAGCATACTTTGGTCTTGACTCCCATACTTGCTTTGCCTAATTTTGGCAAGCAATTTGTAGTTGAAACAAATGCCTTAGGAACAGGGATTAGTGCTGTACTTTTACAAGATGAGCATCCTATTTCATATTTTAACAAGAAACTCCCTCATCATATGCTTAAAGCCTTAACTTATGTGAGGGAATTATTTGCTATTGTGGAAGCCATGAGGAAGTGGTGGTAATATCTATTAAGTGCACATTTTCTTATTAAAATTGATCACGGGAGTATTAAGGAGCTTTTGACACAAGTGATTTCTACCCTTAAGTAGCATAAATACTTAACCAAGCTACTGGGTTACAACTATACTATTATGTGTAAGTTAGGACAGGAGAATTTGGTGGTTGATCCTCTCTTTAGACAACATGATGCCTCTTTTTTGGCATTATCCATACCTTGTTTTCAAATTATAGATCAGTTGAAAGAGAAGTATGGTCAGATTCCAACCTTTCAAAGAGTTATTCAAGATTTGCAAGAAGAGAAATCTCTAAAGTAGCCAATTTTGAGGAGTATCAATTAGGTGGGATAATGTTAGGCCCTTTGCATACGGTTTGACCTACTTCTCACCTTGCAACTTTAAGTACTTGTAACTTAAGACTCTCACGAACAAAATCAATCACTCTTCTCTCTCTTTTGTTCTAGAGTTTTCTGAGATAAGACTTTTATAACCCTAAATCTATTCTATTCTCTTCTTTGCACTTCTTATGAAAGTTTATCAGATAGAACAAATACTAACTCGTTCGTGTTTGGTGTCTATAGGTATGAAAGGAAGATCACTTCGAACGGATTTATGCTCCTTAGAAGTAAAAACTTTAGATTCGTTATGAAGGGACATGATCCTCTCTCACTCTTGCTTATTCCTTTTATATCTGTTTCTATTTGTTACAATCTATTATTAAAGCTACTAGATCTATTAAGATTTGTTGTATTCTTGTTATTTTTATTACATCTACTATTTGACATATACAAACTAGATCCTTTACACTTGCTAAGTATTCTTTGTACAATCTATACATCTTTAAGTATTTAGTGCAAAGTCTTTGAATTCAATCGGTCTTCTGTTTTGTCTTTGAGTCCTAATAGTTTCCTGTGGCCCTTGAAAATGACTTTGTCTGCAAGGTCATAATCTGAATAAATATCTTTGAATCTGTCATAGTCTTCCCATGAAGCATCCTCAAGTGCCAAACCTTGCCACTAAACTAAAACTCAAGGCACCTGTTTACCCTATCTAAGTATTACTAATGTACATAAAATAGTCGGTGGTTGAATGAGTAGGTGATCCTATAGAACATCTAGTGGAAGGTTAAGAGATGGTATATGAGATCCTTATGTTCTCTTGAGCAGGGAAACATGAAAAACATTATGTATACGTGCATATGGTGGAAGTTGTAACTCATACTTACAATCCCCTACTTGCTTAGTTACAAGAAAAGGCCCATAATATCTCTGAGTAAGTTTATGATGTCTATGTTTGGCTAGAGATAGTTGTTTGTAAGGTTGAAGTTTGACAAAACCAAGTCATCAATATCAAACTCCACCTTAACTCTAGATTGATCTACATATTTCTTCATACTACTCTAGCCCATTTCTAGATTTAAGCGCAGCATCGCCAAAACTCCTTCCTTAGTTGTCATATCTAAATCTATTGCCTCAAAACTAGAAATACCTTGAACATAATGCACCATAGTTGTTGGTTTTCTACCATACACTGCTTCAAAGGATGTAAACCCAGTACCTTGATGATATGAAGTATTGTAAGCGAATTTCTCCCAAATCAAATATTTGGACTAGTCTTCTAGTTTGTCCATAATGAAACCCCTCAAGTATTGTCAAATCACTCAATTGAAAACCTCTATTTACCCATCATTTTGAGGATGGTAAGCAGTACTCATAGCTAACTTAGTACCACTCAGAGAAAAAAGTTCCTTCCAAAACTTACTAAGGAATATAGTATCCCTATTAGGGACAATAGAGTGTGGGAATCTATGATGTTTTACTAGAATATGAAGAAACAACTTAGCTACTTTCGTAGCAGTATAATGTGTTTCCATGGCACCTAGATGACAAGATTTAGAAAGTCAATCTACAACTACTAAAATGACGGTATAATCTTGAGATCTTGGTAAATAAGTGATAAAATCCATAGAGACATCTTCCTAAATTTGTTGTGGTATCGGAAGTGGATGTAATAATCTAGTTGGATGTCGAGTTGGATATCTCACTTGTTAACACACAATATATACTTTGACAAAAATCTCCACATCATGCTTCATACCCTCCCAATAAAAGTCCGATGCCATTCTCCAATAAGTCTTTAAAATACCAAAGTGACTTAAAGTAGGTGAACAATGGTACTCTATTAATAATTGAGGAATAACCTAAGATGTAGGAACCAAAAACGGTTGGTCAGAAAAATATAACAAGCCATTAGACCACATCAATGGCCACTTTAGAGATTTCCCTTCTTGCAAATCTTGAATAACTCTCTAAAAAGCTGGAATTTAACCATACTTCACTTTTAATAGATCCACAATTTGAAAATAAGGCATGGATAATGCCAAAAAAGAGGCATCATGTTGTCTAGAGGGAGCATCAGCCACCAAATTCTCCTATCCTAACTTATACATAATAGTATGGTTGTAAACCAATAGCTTAGTTAAGTATTTATGTTGCTTAGGGGTAGAAATCAATTGTGTCAAAAGCTCCTTAATACTCCCGTAGTAAGTTTTAATAAGAAAATGTGTACCTAATAGATATTGCTACCACTTCTTTACAGCTTCCACAATAGCAAATAATTCCCTCACATAAGTTGAGGCTTTAAGCATATGACAAGGGAATTTCTTGCTATAATATGAAATAAGATACCCATAATGTAAAAGTATAGCAACAATCCCTATCCTTGTGACATCATTGTAACATAATTTAAAAAAAAAAATCTAGACAATAACAGCCATTTATTTATAACTTTAAAGACTAATTTCATATACTTCAGTAAAAACATTGTTAATATTACTATTATCTTTTTACTCTATTCTTCATATATTTTCCATGTATCACTGCTATTGTTCTTCTTTCCTATTTTTCCCATAGATTCCAGAACTATGTATATATATATAAATGTCGCTTCAATTAATTCTTACACATGTAAAGCGAGTGCATGGTGGCTAGTAAAGGTTTCTTTAGTGTTTTAATATTTCATTTTATTTGGGTTTTACCAAATAACCTCTACATATTTAATAGTTATTATTAAATCATTGATATGTTAGAGTTATTATGATAAAAAACTCTATATGCCAAAAATGGTATCTAATCTACAAATTATTGAATAAAAATGGTATTTAAGCTAAAAATCTTTCATCAAAATAGAATATTCCATTTATAGCTCTAATATCCATGAATCTTAGTAACTCTTTAATTAAATTTCCAATTATTGCGCTATCCATAGGCCTTACCACTTAATGAGTAAAATTTGTTTTTTAAACTTTAGCACAAGAAAATATTATGTACTTATTTCATAAATGGTTTATTTGTTTCTTTAAATTTTTTGCAGAAGAAAAATTATTTACTAATTTCACAAATGATTATATTCCATGTAAGGCATCCATTTTTTCTTATTTGAAATTCTATAGAATTAAAAAAGTCAAGCACTAATTATGACCATAAAGTAAATGATCGCGCATATATAAAATGACCATTGTATGGTAATAATGGTAAATATATAAATAATGGTCATCAATAAAAAAAAAAAAGGGAAGAAGACATTTATAGCTTAATGAAATGATATTAATAGCTTGCAATGTGAAATAATAAATTCTAATAATAGGGGATAAAATAAATTTAAAAAATTAATAAATTCATTACATTTTTTTTTCAAATTGTTATTATTAGCAAACACATTATGAGTATACCATTCACTACTAATATATAATTTCAAAAACTTTTTTCACATATAGTTTCAGAATCATAATGTCTTTCATTATTAGGTTCCATAATTGCTATTTGGAAATGCCATTTAATTTTTACAAATTAATATTTCCTTTTATTTTTATTGTATAGATTAATTTAGTAGTTAATATAATATGTTCATGATTTACTCAATTTTTTAAAATTTATTTTAACTTACCACACATATCTACCTACTCCCCCTTATATAATACATAACAAGCATAAAAAGAGTGTTAATACAATACAAGCACCATTCTAGTGTTTAATTCTTGCTCTCTAAGATCAATCTCTATACAAAAGCCTTTTTGCAATGAAACAAATATCAGTTTCACAATCAAGAGAAAGGCTAGAGAGCATAGCCATTTAATGTTGAAGATGATATGGTCAATGATGGAAAAGCTGGATGCCATTCCCTCTAGATTCAAATGTAGGAACTCAAAGAAGATTACGTACATAAAGGCTAATTTTGTTATAGACAAAATGTCATAACCTGAAGGGCAACTAAGTTGTGCCAATACCACCGTATACTATGGGAAGATCCAAAACCAATACTACTACTAATCAAGAACCTTCGTTGCACTACACAAGGCATCAACACAATCTTAGCTTTCACTAAGGAGACTAGTACAAAGTAATATCAAGGCACATAATTAAAAGTCTAAATATATAATATTAGATAACATAAAATGTAATACTCCTCTAAATCAAGCAATACAAACCATAATTAAGTAACTAGTAGTCTATGCTACTACAAACCCTTAGAAGATAAAATAAATAATACTCGAGATTCCAAACATAATATAAATGTCCACTCATGCTCTCATCTTCCATTTGACCATCCTAAAGTTTCTGATACTAACCTTGAGCATCCTATAGCCCAGCTAGTCATAAGTTATGCTACAACAATAAACTGTAAGGGGGTAAGTGACAATTGCTTAATGAGTAACCTTCATATCCTACCAACAAACAATTTACAAGCAAGTTATTTAAACACACATATGCAATGCAGACGGGTATGTGAAATGAACACATTATACACAGCTTATCGGCGACTCTGTAATGTACGGTTTAATATTCACCATTGCTTAGGTTGGGAAGTATTGAAGTATGTTAGGACTTGGGTTTCTACTTCTAGCATCCATTTGAATATCATCTTCTCTTGGCAGAGTAAAAGCAGTGGATACAACTAGACCTTAAGTAGAAGATCATACTCCCTAGAGCTAAGTAGATCCCAAAGGTCGAGGTAAAAACATATCATATAAATACATTGTACAATAAAACAATAACATAACATAATACAGATCTAATATGCATGACCTCTTGCTCTACTATGTAGTGTTAATACCCTCCTTATATTAATGCTGAAACCTACAATGCATGGCTTATTCATATTAAAGTCGAATAATTATTATTTTAGTTCATAGGTGACAAACCAAATATATGATAGACACTCCAAGGCCCTATTTACTAATATAGCAACCAATTCTTGATTTTGTTATATTATATTATCTTAGCATATAAGTACAACCAATACAAGCACATATAAATATCTCGATCCTTAAGCATAACTATTTCATACATATAATTAATTATGCTTTACAATATAAGCAAATACAAGATAAGATAGAAGTCAGTATACTTACTCAATCATAATGTCTAGTAATCCTTAGTCAAGTCAATCCTTAGGTCTACATCAGCTGAAGATCATAATTAAGTACATAAGTATTGCATCCTAGATTACCTAGTTAGTCCTTCTTACCCTAAACCCTTTACTTTTTTTGTTTTGGTATTTTGACCATAACTTCTTCATTTTAAGTCTGTTTTGAACAATCTTATAGTCTTTTTTCATCGATTTCAAGTGTTATTTCAATGAAGTCCTTTTTAGGTGTTTTGGCTTGTAAGATTTTGGTTTATGTCAATTTAGTTTGCTAGTCAATAGATTAGTTTGATCACTTTAGGATTTGAGCCTAGTTTTGGTATTAGGCTTTACACATGACTTTTTAAGCTTTTTCTTTAAGTGTTTTAAAGTTAAATATCTACCTAAATTGAGTAGCTTTTTATTTAGGCCTTATTATTACTCTAATGGGCTTAAATAGGTTTTTTTCACTAATTTAGGGCCTTAACTTATTAAGATGCCTATTAAGGATGTCTTGGATGGGCCTTATGACTTAGTAGGCCTTTCATTTTAACTAACAAGCTTTTTATTTTTGTGTTCAAATCTGGTCACTACTTTTTAGGGCCTAAAGTCTAATTCTTTTAGGGCTTTATGGACTTGTTTTGCACTTTAGGGCCTTAAGCCCAATTCTACTCGCCAATTTGGGCCTAAGCCCACTATGGACTCTGAGTTTGGTCCAATCTAGTTAATGTTCCAAATCTAGTCCTTATTATTAATGAGGTCTTTAATACCATTTTTAAGCTTCTAATTAATAACTAAGCTAATTTAAGCTACTAGCTCATCATTACCTTACTTATTTTAGTTAATCACGTTCTAAATTATACTTAACACTAATTAATCATGTTATTATGCTAATAAATCAAAATTTGCAAACCTTTACAACTCCTACAAGTGGTGGCCAAGGTGGTGTTTTTAGGGCTTCCATCACATTTTCTATGTATCTATCATTTTAGTGCATTTCCTTAATATAAAACACGTTTTTACTTAATTTGAGTTGATTTTTCTATCAAATGTGATGAAAACAAGTTAGGAACTCATCAATGAAGTGGCAGCATGCTTATGAAAACATGGGTTAATGGACTTTTCTTATGGATTTGTTAATAAAACCTATTAACTACTAATCTTCTCTCCATATTGGTGATGATATTGCCTAATGTGCATTACCTTAACTAACCATTCATATCACTGTCCTAAAACTCCAAAACATGCATGTTTGTGTGTGTGTATGTGTGTTTATGTGTCTAAACATGAAAAACTTGCATGATACAAAGTGAAAACCTAAGGAATAACAAGGTTAATTAACCTACTAGAGTTAGGATATGGTGGCTCCTCTTAAGAGAGTGTACCATGACCTTGGTGAGGGTAGAATGGTGTGTATGTGTATGTGTGTGTGTGTGTGTGTGTGTTTCAGCCAAGTAATGGAGGATGTAAGGGAGACATGTGGCTTAGTGGTTGAATGATTGATGGTATGGTGGTGGTGTAGCAGTGGCAGGCAGTAACGTGTACAAAGGTGGCTGAGAAAGTAAATTTGAGTGAAAGTTTGGGATGGTTTTTAAGAATGAAGTCGAAAATGATTATGTAGCATGAAAGAGGATGAAAAAAAGAAAGAAAATGTAGTGTAAGATGGGGACGTGGCCGGCGTGAGTGCAAGGGAAATGAGGGCATAAGATTATGCTCTTTTATATGTATGGTATATAGTTCCCACATATATTATGTACCTTCATATACTTTTTACTCTTTTTGGCATAATCTTGTCTCTTAAAAGACAATTGTCCTTAATCTCACTAACTAATCCTCTTGTCTTTTATGATTAATTGTGATTATCTTGTTATTAATTAAGATGTAATGAAATTTGGTTAGGGTTTAGGGTGCAATTAGGGTAATCAACCATAATTGAGTCTAATTAAGCATATTAAGCACAATTAAGGGGATTCTAAGGCTTTGTTACATTTTATTATTTTACTTTAATTAATTATCATGTCCTATGTGTACTCTTAGGGTTTCCTTAGGGTTTTGGGTCCATTTACAGTTATTGATTCGCGTACACTTAGTACTTAGGGTTTTAGGTAATTAAAGTACTTGTTTATGCTTAACAAACGATTTTCACTATATGATTTAGTTATTATCATTACTTTAGGGTTTTAAGGAACTTGTTAAGGTCTTAAAATTGTTTTATGGCTTTTCATACATTAAGATTTTTAGGGTTAAACTTACTCTAGGGTTTCTTATCTTCTTATTTATGGTTTTTGACCTATTATTTATGGTTTAGTTATCTTATTTAGAGTTTTTATCTTTATATTTCTATAGGGCTTTAGGGATTATCCATTGACTCTCTCTCTTGTCTAGCTTTTGATTGAGCCCAAAACTTACAGGGTTTACATCCTCCTCCCTTTGGAAAATGTTTTATCCTTAAAACTTATGAAGCATACGAAGTGTTTCAAACAACTCTACTTCTTAGGTAGCTTCCTCTTCCTTCTCATGGTTCCTCCATAGCACTTTAGTGTACTTAATTTCCTTAGTTCTTAACTTTTAGGTCTTTCAATCCAAGATCTAAACAAGGTGCTCTTCATAGGTGAAGGTATCCTTCAACTAAACCAGTTCTAACTCCACTACTCTATTTAGCTCTAGGATATGCTTGCGAAGGATTGACACATGAAAGACATTGTGTAGTCTAAACAAATTTAGAGGTAATGCTAGTCGGTAAGCTAGATTTTCAACTCTACCTAACACTTCGAAGGGTCCAATGTATTAGGAGCTTAATTTCCCTTATGTCCTTTCCCGATGTATGCTCTCTATTGGCTTCACTTTAAGATACATGTTGTCACCTACTTAGAACTCTACTTCTTTCCTTTTTAAGTCTACCTAACTCTTCTATCGATCTTGGGCTTCTCTTATTTTATGCTTAATGATGACTACTTTCTCAATAGCTTCTTGTACCAAATCAGGCCCTAAAGCCAACTTTTCAATGCCATCCCATAATAGAGGAGATATGTACTTCTTTCTATACAAGGCTTCATAAGGTAGCATCTAGATGCTTAAATGGAAGCTATTGCTATAGGTGAACTCAACAAGAGGCAAATGTATATCCGAAATTCCCTTGAACTCTATGGTACAAGCCCCCAATATGTCTTCTAAAGTCTGAATGGTTCTTTTTTATTGTCCATCTAATTGAGGGTGGTAGACTATGCTAAAATTCAACTGTATACCTAGGTGCTTCTACAAACTTCCCTAAAATTTCAACTCTATCCATAGCAATCTACTTATAAAGTCCATTGTAATCTATTCCCACTTCCATTTAGGAATCAGTAATGGTTGCAACAATTCTCCCAATCTCTGATATTCGGCCTTAACTCTTTGGCATGTTTCATACTTTTGCACATACCTTGTTATATCTTGCTTCATGCTATTCCACTAGAAGTTATTTTTGAGGCCCTAATACATTTTGGTCCCCCTAAGGTATACGAAGTATCCTGAATAATAGGCTTTACTCAAGATTTCCTTTTTAAGAGATGTGTCTCTCGATCTACATTACCTACCTTACTTGCTGATTGTTCCATTCTCATCAATGTCAAAGTTTGAGTGGTTGCTATTTGCTCTTTCACTTTCATCAGAGTAGAATCCATTTTTTAGGCTTTTCGAATCCTTTCTAATATTGTGGGTTCAATGAAAAAATTCAACAATTCAACATTTGCTTCAACCCATTGATTAGCACACGTTACTCAGTGAGGAGTGAGGTAACTATTGCATAAATCTTACAACTCAATACATCGACAACTATATTCACTCGACCTGGACAGTAGTTGATTCCAAGATTATATTCCTCTATCAACTCAAGCCATCTCCTTTGCCTCATATTCAATTCATTTGGAGTGAAGATATATTTGAGGCTTTTGTGTTCAATGTAAATCTCACATCTTTGCCTATACAAATAGTGCCTCTAAATTTTCACGGTAAAAACTATAGCAGCTAGTTCTAGATCATGAGTAAGATAATTTGACTTATGAGGTTACAACTATCTGGATGCATAAGCTATAACTTTCCCACCTTACATCAACATACAACCAAGTTCGTTTCTAGAAGCATTACTATACATAGTGAAAGGCACTTCTCTATTTAACGAGACTAAAATTGGTGCAAACACAAACCAGCACCTCAACTACTAGAAACTTTGTTCTCTTTTATGTATCTAATCATGGATCTAGCTATAGTGGAGAAATCCTTGATAAATTTTCATAATACCCCACAAGACCTAAGAAACTACATACTTAAGTTACTATCTCTAGCCTTTTCCATTCAACTATGGATCTACTATGATCCCATCTCTTGATATGATGTGCCCAAGGAAAGAAATTTCTTTCAACTAAAAGCCACATTTAGATAGCTTAGCATAAAGTTGATGCTCTCTTAATTTCTACAACACTATCCTCAAATGTTCCTTATGCTATTCAGATGAAGTTGATAAAACCTAGATGTCATTGATAAAAACAATAACATATTTATCCAATAAGCCATGGAACACATGCTTCATCAAGTCCATAAATGCAACTAGTGCATTCGTCAACCCAAAAGGCATCACTAGAAATTCATAATAACTATATCATGTTCTAAAGGCCATCAAGAACATCTTCAAGCTTAATCTTGAGCTAATGGTATCCAGATCTCAGATCAATTCTAGAAAAAGACTTTGGCTCCTCTCAATTGATTAAACAACTTGTCTATTCGAGATGTTAGGTACTTATTTTTGATAGTCACCTAATTCAAGCCCCTGTAATCTATGCACAATCTCACGAAACCATCCTTCTTCTTGATAAATAATACTAGTGCTCCCTATGGAAATACATTAGGCCTAATAAATCCTTGATCCAATAGTTCTTGCAATTGTTTCTTCAACTCCTTCAATTCTACTAAAGACATTCTATAAGGTGCCTTTAAGTTGGGCTCTATATCTAGTAACAAAATCAATCTCTCTCTTAATCGACAAACCTAGAAGGACGTTAAGAAAAACATCTAGAAACTCATCTACTACTCAAATCTCTTCAATTTGTAGCTTTTCTTTTCCTACCTTGATTATGTTCAATCCTACTTCTACCCACTTTTGAAGACTTTTATTTGAAACCATCTTAAGCGAATATAATTCCCTTACCTTGACCAAGATTGGTTCTCCTTTGAATACAACTTTGGTACCATCTAATACATCAAATATCACTTCTTCACTTCGATAATTCACCTTAGCATTCACAACTAACATCCAGCTCATACATAATATAACCCCATACCTATTCATTTCAAGTACTATCATGTTAGCTTGAGAATCGTTGTCTTGAATTCTTAGAGGACAATTCTTTACCACTTCATAGGTCATCATTATGCCTTTCGTAGGCGTTTTGACTCCTATACTAGACTCTATAGTCACCATCTGTAATCTAGCTTGCTCCATAATCTTAGGTGTAATAAAAGAGTGAGTCGCTCCCATATCAAACAAATTGTATATGGGTAGGTTAGAGATATGGATACTCCTAGAACCAATCCATAATTTTTATTTTTTAACTTATCATTTATGAAATGTCTTTTAGCTATTTAATCACTTTTTCATAATCAGTTATACTCTATCAGATGTTATAAATCCATATAGAAGAGAATAGAAAAAGGATGAATCACATGGCTACAACAAGTCTTGTGTCAATAACATCTCCCTCCTCAAAATTTATAATACCTTCATCATCTCCATCATCTACATAGCCCTACTCACCCTCCAAATTATAAATACTAGCATACAAGGGTATGCCTATTATAGCCTCATTCATCTCCATCATCCACATAGTCCTACTCGCCCCCCAAATTATAAACTCTAGCATGTACGAGTATGCTTGCTCTAGTCTGTATGGGTCCTAGCCCACCTTTTTATCTTTGGGCTACTGGGCAACCTAGATGTGCCATGGGGTAAGTTGGCTAGGCACCCTGTGTAGTCCTTCTTTGTAGCCAATTAGGAGCAATGTGCCACATTTGCTTGTACATGAAATAGGTCATATTAGCTCTCTTAGGACACTCAGCTATACGGTGGTTGCCATCTCTGTAAAAGAAACATCTATGCTGAAGATGGGGGCAATCTTTAGGGTAATGTGCTCCTTTACATTTTCAACATCTCATTGTACTTAAACCTAAAGCAACTAGCCTCAACTGTCAACCATGAATTTGCATGATTTGTTTCTCTTTTTTAGAAGAGCTAAGTCCTTCAAATGGCCTTTTCCCAAATGTGCTCACCTTATGCCTAACACTTTCAATAGTTCTTGCCATCTCAACTACTTCTTTGAAATCTCTAGGTTGGAAGTCATACACTTGATGCTTGGTCTTAGAATCCAATCCCCTAATAAACACTTGGGTCTTCAGCCTGTCACTAACTTGAAATTCCTCATCATCAAACTGTAACAATTCATTAAACTCAAACTTATACTAATCTAGAGTATGATTTCCCTTTTGGATGGAAAGAAAAGCATCACTGTAGTGCAACCTTAAGGTCTCTGGAAAATAGTTCAATATAAACTCCCTCTCGAACACTTCCCAGGTGATCAAACCTCTAATCATCCTCCTCTTGGCCTCCTACCTAGTCCTGGCATGAAGCCTCGACACATAACTACCATAAGTAGCCCTCAGATGGTATGGAACCTCAAATGCCTCAAAAGTGCGCTGAATGTTCATGAGCCAGTCCTTAGCTTCCTCGAGGTAGCCTGTAACCTTATTAAAATACTTGGTATACTTGATAAACTTAAGCATCATGGACCTTTAAGGCTTAGGATTTAGGGTTACTATAGGAGCTAAATGCAAATGTACAACAGGAAACAGTGGTGGTGGTAACACCTCCTCAACTGGTATAGGAGGTAGAGCTTAAGCTGGAGGTATCCTATCCCTCTCTTAGAAGGCTCATAGCATCTCTTGTACTATAACCAATACCTCCTTGCAAACAACCTATTTTTCCCACCAACCCCCATTACCCCCTTACCTACCCTCCCCTAGTTTTATTATTATTATTATTATTATTATTATTATAGAATTTTTAAGATAAGATAAAAAGTCCTAATTTAGGAAAAAATAAAAAAAAAAGTAAGAAACTTAGAAAAAAAAAAACTAAATAAAAAATTAGAGAAAATTAAAAAAAAAATTGAAAAGTTACAAAAATAGAAAAAATAAATGATTTAGGAAATTTAGAAATTAACAAATTTTTAGATAGTTTAATAAAATAAATTTTTAATTTAGATAAAAATAAGGAAAAAGGTTGTTGAGTTTATACTTAGATTTGAATTTAACCTAGACTGACATAGTCTATATGGATAAGTCATAACGAATAAGCACTTGAGTCTAGCATTAGAATTGATATGGAGATTTGGAGTTTGAATCTTATTAGGGACAAAGTGCCTCCTTTTTTTAAAAGGAAAAGTATATATAATAATAATAATAATAATAAGATCTTAATGTGCAATTGAGATAAGATTTTTTAATATGCATTTAATTTTAATATTTAGTTCTTATTTAAAAAAAATAGAAGAAAAAAAAAAAAACAGAATTTGGTTCGCAAATTTTAAATAGGGTACCAAGCCTTGATAGGTTAGAGCATAGTAGGGGTTATGCCTAATAGGCCCCATTCTTTTTGAATTGTGCACATGCAAGGTGTGTGGCACATGCCCCACACATAACTTGCGCCTCCAAACGTTCTTCTTCCTCTATGATTTTTCAACCCTTGTTTCTAGTTTTTTTCCATTTCATTAAAGCCACTTCACATCATTTTTTGACCGCTTTTATTACATGCTTTCACCAAATTAATGGTGCAATCATGTAATATACATGGTTTATTTTCGAATTCACCCTAAAACATGTCTAAATTCAATTATTTATGCAATTAAAATCAAGCTCAAAAATGGAAAAAAATTCATTACAAATAAAAAATGCCACCGATTTCATTTTGCTAGTTAATAGTTTCCTTAACTTTCTATGCATTTTTAATCTTCGTTTTGTATAAATAGGAGTTGAGAAATACATAAGAGCATAGAATAATCTTTTACTTGAGCTTAATTTCGAGCTTCTCTCTCTAGCTTGAACTATTTCTCTATCTAAAATTCTCATCAATTAAGCTAGTCCCAAAGCAATTCATCCATTACATCATGTTTACCACCCTTTAAAACCCTTAGATACACCGCCCTTATGTATCTAGCAACCACCACTCCAAGGAGGTAACCACCACTATCGGTGGCTAAGCATAAACAACTACCAAACCACTACCGTAGCCTTGTAGCATCAAGCCTACCCCCCTATTCTCCAATCTGAAACCCATAAAAAACATTTTTCCCACTTCAATTGGTGGCTAGACCAAGCTAAATTGTCCTTCAACAGCCACTATTGCCTTCCTCACTGTATGACTCGAGCCAACCCAAAGCCAAACTGGTTTGCTACCTTTATTATATTTATTTATTTTATTTTATTTATTACTCATGTATTTGTAAATGTAATAATAAATTAAAAGAAAAAGAAAAGAAAAGAAAAAAAAAAAGAAAAGAAAGAGAAAAAGAGAAAAGCTCAAGTCTATCTTTTTTTTTTTTTTTTAGTTGAGATTTAAATAGGAAGAAATAATGATAAATAATAACAATAATTGATAAAAATAAGATAAAATAGTTTAGTGAATAAAAACCAATTTTTTCCACTTAAAAAATTGATTTTTCAAAAAAATAAATAAATAAACGATCTTTTTTTCAAATTTAAACCTTTTTTAGAACTTTCCAAAAATAAAACTCAAATTTAGGACCTTTTAGAACTTTCTTAATAGAGTCAAATCTATTTAAAAATGTAAACTCAACATGTTTTCAAAATTAAAACAAATCCAATACAATAAAATCTTACAAAAAGAACTACTTACATCTAATCTAATATAGCGAGTACATAGGCATTCATACGCAAATACGAGGCAACTTAAAATATGGAAAATTTTCTTTTTTCATCTTTTATAAATAATCAATTAATGTAGTTGCATGTGATATGATTTGTTGCTGTTTGTAAAATAGAAATAGAAATTTAAAAAGGGTATTATTGAAAGGTGAATCTAAATTCGAAAAGTTAAAAATGGTCTACGTTTAGGGTTTAATAGGATAGCCACAGAATCCAAATCTCTAGTTTTAAAAATTAGTTTTATCAATAGACCGGTAGCTAAGTTATGACTAATCCACCCAATTGGTTATAACTTAACTCTCTTTCCTGACTATAGTCAAGTAGCAACTTCAAAATGTTTTTAAAGTTAAAAGAACTAGTTTTCTTTAAACCCCTAGTCGAGGGTCAGTATTAAAGGGTAAGGTTTAATATTGATCAGTTTAAAGAAGACTAATTTATACAAAACCGAAAGAAAAAACCAAGCTTGACACTCTTATATGCAGTCCTCTATAGAACCAACATTGGTGGATCCTCTAGATGATCCTCTAAGGGATTACATCTCTATAAGGGTCTCCCCCAACCTCTCCAATTCCTAATGCTAAAAACAATTTGGGTAAGCCTTTAGTAGAAGAACTTTTAATCTAAACAATAAAACATAGTAGTACAAAACACACACACTAAACAAAATAAAGTCATCTTTCTCATTAATTTTAGTCAATCATAAGATTGCACCAAAAAGGAGTGAATCCTCACTAGTACTATGTCTAAGCATATACAAGAGTTTCATAGTAAGCTCTTAGAAATACAATACTACAACTTAAATGTACTCAAGAAAGGTATATCCAAAACATGATGACCTTAACTACAACAACTTAATCTAACTAATATATTCATAGGCCGGTAATCGGACCAACATCAGCACTCTCATCATCCTCTAAGTCGTCAAATCTATTAAAACTAGAATTGTCAAAATCATCTCCATTAGAATCCATGCTAGAGAAAGTAGAAGGCTCGTAGTGACCGTATAATTTGAAGCAATCCTTCGCCTTTGAATCCTGTATTGCAAGTGGCGGAGGATCGAGCACTGGTCCATCTACTTACATCTCTACCTTACATTACCGAGCTCTATCAAGTGGATTAATATGGATTGCTAGGAAGGATAACATGTAGCTACCGATATCACACAAGCCAAAGGTAGGTCTTGACCATGAGATGGCTTGAAGGAGAAATAGAAGTCTAAGGTTGAGCAAGGGGTCCTCATGCGTTGACATTAGATACCACTCACCAACACCTTACACAAACTAAAACTATACTTGATATAACACACAAGTATAATACAAGGTTGCTTGTTACTAGTCTATACTCAATAGCCTAGATAAGACCTCTTTAAGGTCTCGGTCCTCATTAAGAAAATATAAGCTCTAGAAGAAGAAGGAAGGGTAAAATGTTTGAAGTTCAATGTCACCATTCTGATTGATGCAGCTATTACAAATTATAGGTATTTATATAGCCCAATTAGGGTAAGTCCTAGATATAGATAAATTACAAAAGGATTCTTATTAGAAAGGGAAAGGGGAATATATTACAGGGGTAAAGTTGTAAACAAGCAAAAAGAATATTTGGTTACAAAAGAATGGTATGGATATCAAAAAATGATATGCATGTCAACTGTTCGGTCTATGGTCCTGATAATATTACTTACCGAGTAGAGTTGATTCCTAGTATAATGTATTGGGTTAGATCCTTGGAAGCCCAGCTATATAGGGCTTAGGTAAGGTTGGTCTAGTGGGCAATCATTCTTCAATTTGGCCTCGGTTAGTTAGGTTGTACGTAGATAGCTCGACCTCAAATGCATGTCATCTCAGCCATATACAGATTTAGTACTTACCCTTAGTGTGGCAATAAGTGGTCGACGTGGTAACTGGTTGAACGCCTTAATAATCTTCTCAATGAGACAAAAAGGGTTAGAGCAAATTGCCTCAACATGTCAGTATGGACAATGTTTTGTTCTTTAGAGTTTAACTCCACTTAGATAGCTTAGCGAACCATTTAGGTGATTCTTTAAGCTTGGGAGGGAGTAATTGGCCTATGATCCTTATCATCCCCCCCGGGCTATTTGAGATTTGGGATTAAATCTGGCTTGACTTCTTATTGCTCAACTTCATGGATATATCGATGGAGGTTAGCCATGCTAAAGGAGTTCAAGACCCCATAGTCTTTAGGTAATTTAATCCTATAGGCATTAGGATTGATCTTATCAAGCACTATAAATGGTTTATTGGCTTTAGGAGATAACTTGCGCTTCCTCAAACTTAGAAATTAATCTTTGCTAAGGTGGATCCAAACGAAATCACCAACTTGAAATTCTTTGTTCCGTTGTCCTTTGCCTCACCTCTCCAGCTTAGTGGTAGCTCGGGTCAATTGTTCTACGACCTTTTGGTACATGGCTTTAATGGCCTTAGCTCTCTCTATGGCTGGTTGATCTTCATTCTAGCTTGGAAGGGGCACCTGGTCTAGTGGAAGCTTAAGGTTGAATCCATAAGTGACCTCAAATGGTGATATGCTCTTAGCACTATAGTAGTCCTGTTGTAGGTGAACTCAATTATGGGCAAGCATTCATCCTAATCAGTCATGGTCCAACCAACAGTAACTCGAAGTAAAGTTCTTACTGTTCTATTGACCGCCTTGCTTTGTCCTTCTGTGTATGGATGGTAGGACATGCTGAATAATAGTTTGGTTCCCATTCACTTTCATAATGTTCTTTAGGAGTGGCTCATGAATTTCTTATCTTGTTTAAAACAATGGTCTTGGGCACTCCATGGAGTTTAATGATCTCCTGTAAGAAAAGAGAAGAAATAGCCAAAGCATCGTAGGTTTTAGAATAGGATACAAAGTGTGCCATCTTACTAAATCAGTCCACAACCACCAAGATAAAGTCCTTCCCTTAGGATGTCTTTAACAATCCTAACATAAAGTCCATGCTCAACTCGAACCATGGTTTGGTTAGGATTGGCAAAGGTAAATATTACCCTTGCTTAGTTCTACTCTTTGCCCTTCTACAAGTAGCACATCTTTCCAGTACAGCTTAGACATCTCTCATTATCCTTAGCCAAAAGAATCTAGAGGATAGTACCTTATGAGTTTGGTGCTTGCCAAAATGTTCAGATAATCCTCCACCATGCACCTCTTACACCAGCAATTCTCACATAGAATAGGTCGAGATACATAATCTTAATAGTCATCAAGTGTCTAGCCTTCTTCACATTAGACATAGATCACACCAAAATGTAGATCCTCAGCATACAAATCCTTAATCATAGAGAAATCAAATAACCTGGTCTACAACTTAGTCAAGAGAGAATGTCATCTCGATAGGGCATTGACCACTACATTGTTCTTGCTGCTCTTGTACTTTACAACGTAAGAAAATCCCTCTACGAATTCTACCCACTTAGCTTGTTTTTAGGAAAACTTAGGCTAGCTCTTTAGATATCTCGAAGATTAATGATCAATGTAGATCATAAATTCTTTGGGTAACAGGTAATATTACCAAATAGTTAAAGCTCGAAGGAAGGAATAGAACTCCTTATCATACATAAAGTAGCTGAGTGTAGTTTCTCTAAGCTTTTCACTAAAGTAAGCAATAGGTTGGCCTTCCTGCAACAACATAACACCGATGCCTAATCTGGACGCATCATACTTTACTTTAAATACTTTGCCAAATCTTGGTAGGGCTAAGACATGGGCCATAGTCAGCTTCTCCTTCACCCTTACCTCTTCAAAACTCTTATGCTCCTTCTCTCCCTACCTAAACTCTACATTTTTCTTTGATAGCTTAGTAAGTAATGGCCACAATAATACTAAAGTTCCTTATGAATCGGCAATAGAATGATGCTAAGTCGTAGAATCTTCATACGTCGACTGAACAGGAATGGCATCGGGCATTCATTAATTGCCCTTATCTTCTCATCATTAACTCGTATACCACCACCAGATAGCAGAAGTCGCATTTCTTTAGATTGGCATAAAACTTCTCAACTTAGAGTTTTGAAAAGACTGTTCAAAGGTGGTTACAATAAGTCTCCAAGTTAAGGTTGTAGACTAGAATGTCATCAAAATTTGCCTCTACAAATTTCCCTATCAGGTCTTAGAGCACATGGTTCATCAATCTCATGAATGTACTCGATGCATTCGATAGTTCAAAAGCCATCACAAGCCATTTGTATAATCTATTGTAAGTCTTGAACGTAGTTTTGCACTCATCTCCTTCTCACATTCTAGTTCGATGGTATCCATATTTGAGATCAATCTTGGAGAATACTCTTACTCTATTCAATTCATCAAGCATGTCCTCAAGTCTTGGTATAATCATCACGACCCAATAGTACTATTGTCGTGGTAAGTCACCGTATACCGTATAATGGTCTACTATCAACCCCTTTGCTGACCGTAAGCCTTTCATATGATGCATAAGGCTCCTTCCACTACACATTACTACCAGGCCCATAGATAAGTAATATAGAGCAATTTAACTAAAATTAACTTCTATAATGTAAATTAACTAAATACACATATGGACTCGTAAGTTCCATACCAAAAGAATATTACAAACAAATGAAATTTGTAAAGGGATTTGCATTAGAAACTTTAGTCTATGATATAAACAAAAATGTAAAAGTAAATGGTTATCTACAAAACTATTATAAAATATCCTCTTTGCTCCCTGATTGCTCCAACCCGTTTCTATTAGAGACTCACGCCCAGATTAGTGAAAAGGTTTTCCTATAACAAAAGGAATCTATTAAGGTATAAGTTTAAGCTTAGTGAGATAAATACCCTCATCAATACCGCATGGTAGAAATTTTTTAAATGTACAATCATATAAATGCATGAACAATCAGTATGCCAAACAACGTATGCAGTAGCCTAGGAACTACATACGACTCAGAATTACATTCCTGATAGCTGGGGTTTGGAGATAATTAACTGACCCAAACCAAAATCCAGGTTTTAGACTTTGGGTTTTATTTCATTTGCACTATTGTACTTAAGCCAAAACAAAACTATATATATATATATATATGTGTGTGTGTGTATGTGTGTGTATTTTCTTTACCGAATAACAAATCATATTTTTAAAATGCTAAGTCTAGTGGTGTGATAGCCCCTGTAATCCACAAACTTACGCCCTAAGTAAAAGCCACAAGATACAGCCCTTCGCAGATGGTTGGTATCTCTCGACGCTTAGTAAGCCCATCAGCTTAGGATAGAGACTCAATACAATGATGACATAGCTAGTGCCCAATCCTATAGGAGGCCCTTATCTTGTAAGTCCCTTCCCATCTTCTACATAAAGCGGCAATCAGTACTATTTGAATGTAATTATAGAGAATGCATGATCCATTTAATTTTTTAATTGTATAAGTGGTTAACCCGATTTTCAAGGTGGTTATACAATTTCATTTCATAAAATCGTACGTATAAATTATCACAACAATTCCCATTATTATATAATTAACAAGCCATAGCATTTAGTTCACAAATTCATATACACATTTCCCATATCTCATAAGCATCCAAATTTATATATATAAGTTTAGGTGCATCTATTCTACAAGCAAAATCAAGCAAAGAATCATCGAGAATTTACTTACTCCGCTATGCAGGTTAGTCAAAGTAGTTTAGGGACCAGTCATCTCCAAACGTAGGGTCCCCTAGTCATCGAAATCATAATACTATAAGGGATTGAAATAAAACTTAAGAAACTAAGCTAAAACCTCTTAAGTTATACTCTTAACTAGTTTTCGTATTTTTCCTAGTTTTACTTAAAAATTCAATCACGTATAACTTTCTTGTTTTAAATCTGATTTTTATAATCTTATAGTCAATATTCATCATTTTCGAGTGTACTTTAACGTCGTGAGGTTAGATTTTCAAGATAAGGCATGTAAATCTATCCATAGGTTAGAATAGTAGCAGTCCTCATGATTTAGAGTGCTTTTGGGCTTTGTTTAGTTAATGGGCTTTTTGGTAACTTGGGAATCCCTTTAGGCTTGGGCTTAAGACTTCATTCTAAGCTCAAAATACTCCTTAAGGTCAGGTTTACAACTTTGATTTACACTCCTAAGGTGATCAACTACTTCTTGGGCTCTTAAGTGAGCTTAAGTTATCAAATGGGCTTGTTTTTTATTCAATTCAAAGATGGTCATTTTCTTGGGCTTAGGAAGTGTTTTGTGGGCTTCTTGAGAGTCTTAAAACAACTCTTCTTGATGTGTCAAGTTGCTGATTAGAAACTTAAGGGTGGTCCAACTTGACATTGAAGGCATGTTTTTGAAGTTTTAAGCTCGGTTTTGAGTTTTAAGCTTAATACACTTATTAAACTTCCCTTGGTTGATCTTCTCACTTTATTTATTTACTTTTATCATATTTTTAAGTATATTTTAAGGATGTTCCAGATCTGGTCGATTTGAGTATGAGGGCTTCCAACTTATTTCATCATTTTCATAAGTTTAGATATTAGATCATGAACTTAAGCTACTTGTATTCAAATCTTAACTTAATTTCTTTTCCATGAGAGAATTATTTGACTCATACTTTACATGAAAATAGTAGATCTCGTACTTATTACAACTTCCATATCATAGTTCATGTCTTACAAAGTTGGTTCCTCGTAAAATTTCATGTGATAGATTTTTCCTTAACCTAAGTCTAGATTTTGAGCATGTTTAACTTAATAAAAGTATAATCAACACCCAAATGACCTTTGAGTCCTCATGTCTAGCATGTTTATTTTCCATTCAAGTTCTCATTTCAAGATTCTCTCAACTTAAAATCTTTCATTCAAAGTGTTAAACAAATATCTCTACGAAACACTAACTTTACATGCTCATACTTCAATTTTCATGTAAGGGTGTCATGAGTTTGTTTCTTTGAATAGTCTTAGATATTATACCAACTTATGATCATACTTATATCTTCAAGAAATCATAGTCTCCTAACATGAATACTAATACGAATATTAACATACTAACATAAGGAAACACTTACTCATCCACAAAGCAAAAATATAGTAGTTGTGCACTAAGGTTCCACTTATGCTCTTTATTTTATTTCCTCCTTCTTACACTCTTTTTAAAACCCGAGTTGTGATCCTTTGAGGTAGGGTTTAAGGATTGTTCTAAGGGTCCTAAAGAAGCTTTGAATGTTGGAAAAGAAAGATACAAGAAGAAGTTGAGTGTGCTATGAGTGGAAGCTTGGAAAAGTGGCGGCAAGTGATGGATTTTGTGGGGTTTGATTATTTTTTCCTTTGTGTTGTTTTCAAAGTGAGAGAAAAGGAAGTGAAAATGAAATTGAAAGTGAGAGCAATGATGAAAGAGTGGCCAATTGGGAATGAGGGTGATTGTATGTTTAAGAAGTTTGATTTTGTTGTCCTGTAGCATACACAAAAGTCAAGAATTACAACTATTGATGATGTAAGCATTAAGGGGTGAATAGTGGAGTGTAAGATAAAGTGATTGATGGATGAAAGACAAGAGTATGGTCCCCCTTTTCTAGCTTATATAACTGGCCATATAGTGTCCTTTTAAGCATGGAATTGTCTTGTCTCATTTATTAAAGTTAAGCATATGAAATCTTGTGATAATTTGTCCATATGTAGTATAAGTAAAGGGGTGATAAGGAAAGTGTCTTATCACTAGATTTTGATAAGTTATCAATTGATAAATAATTCTAACTTTCTATTAATAAGTCATTTAAGGTGATTTGTTGGTCTACTTATTTATATGTAAGGCTTAGGCATGAAGATAAGGGCATTGTCTTATAAAGAATTGTTTTAGGATTTACTTTTTGAATTATATTGTAAATTATGATTCAATTCTTATACAATTATGAAATTTTCCAAAGTTGAATGGAATTATTCAAATTAAATTATTAATTAGTTGCTTAGGGTTAAAAGTCTTTAATTGTTTTAGGTTTTAGGGTTTTCTGGTGACTTTAGAGTTTATAGTTCTTCATGTTCGGTTTTTATCGATAATAGGCTTTTGAATTGGAAAAATAAACTCATTTCTAGTTGCAAACTTGAGTTCTTAGTTTAGTTGATCCTTGGGAATGTTCAGGAAGCACTTTTAGTTAAATCATAGGCCCGCTAAAAATAGGGTTTACAATAGTGTACATGTACTTAATGGTAATGCAATTAATTGTTTGGCTATTGAGATACATCCTCTATGTCCCATCCTTCTCTAGTACAACACATGAACTTAAGGACTTGATAACTCTTATTTTAAATACATTTCATATGGTGATTTTATAGTATTTCCCTTACATATTTGGTTTTCTTTAAAGAAATTGATACTTAATTGAGTAAAATTTTGATTTCAAGGATTAAACGTGTTCTTGGATTACAAACAAAGAAAGGGAATCAAGTTTCACTCAATCTGGAGTTCAAATGAATGAGTTATGAAGTTTTGAAGTTACATAAACAACAGGAGAAAGTGGCAAATTTTGGTTAGAAAGTTATACAGTCTAGGACACAATTGTGTCCTCAGGCTATGTCTATCTAGGAAGATTTTTTGTCTAAGGTTAGTAAGTTACACAACCTGGGGACACAATTGTATCCCAAGCTATGTCTAGTGATGAAAAAGAAACCTTACGATACATTATAAAAGGACATACTAGGGTTTTGCACATAACTTTAGACATTCAAAAGAGAAGAGACTTGAAGAAAATGAGGAGCAAAAGGCAAAAGCAACACTCAACTTCAAGATTGAAGAGATTTTCATCAACAAAAGGGGGTTTTCATGTTTTATTTCTTGATTTTATCGTAATTTGTTTTTAGTTTCATTATGATAGCTTAAGATTCTTGTATTTAAGATAATGGAACCTAGGGTTTTATGTGACTATCAGATTTATTGATAATTTTCAATAAATTTTTTATATTTTCTTGATTCAATTATGTTTTTTAATTATTAATTGATATTTCTAGGGTATCAATCTATGATATTATGCATGATGATTGAGAAATTACATGTGTAATGAGATCTTGACATAATTAGAGAGAATTACATGTGTACTTAGAGATAAGATACATGTTTCTTCTAGAAAGTTGTTCTTTTGTGTGCGAATTCATTATACATTAATACGATTCTGAATTATATTACTAAGTGAAGAGATTTCGGTAAATAATTTAGGATTAGGGTTAATATACTTGAGAAAGGTATTAACTTTAATTGTAAATTCCTCCAGTCAAGAATAATAGAGATTGAATTGGATACATTTTAAGTGGTCACATGTTAAACACTTAGGGAAATAATTCTTAAATACGTTATTTGCTTTCTTGAAGTCATTCTTAATTTTATCTCTTTCTAAATTGCTTAATCAAGTCTCATAATTAGGTTAGTTTGTTAATTTTAGTATTTTTAATTCATTCAACTCATCACAATTTTTTGGTTAAATAATAGAGTTAAGATTAATATTAGTACTCGAGATCTCTAAGGAATCAACTCGGATTCACATCCGCTATATTAAAACCGATAAGTACACTTACCTTGTATCAGGACTCTCATACATACCCTCTCTTAATCAGCTCATCTACTTACCACTACAGCTTGACAACTTATTTAGGATTTAGCTTATAGGTAAGCTTGTTTGGCAGAGCAGCTCTTGCTACAAATCTATTATACATGCAATGCCTTAGATAGGAGGCATGCCTTCTAACAGTTCACCTAGGAACAGGTCAGTAAACTCATCCAGCAAGGACTTTAGTTCGATAGGTAGCAATTCTTCCTTTGATCCTCTCATCTCAAGTAACCTTCTGACCAACAAATGGGTTGGCTCTTCAAGCTTCATCAATCTTTTCAACTTGGCTCAAGCCATTACTAAAGCCTCTTTCTTTCGAACTCGACTTAGTTGAGTTTGCATATTTTTAACTTGTTCAGCAATCATTAGGCTTAGCTTTACCTTCCTACCCTCATGCTCTACAAAACATGTGTTCTTCCTTCCAACATATATGACATTTCGATCAAACATCCATGGTCGTCCAAGAAGAATATGAGATGCATTCATGGGTAACACATCACGGAGCACTTCATCTCAATAGTTTCCAATACAGATCAACATAGTCACTTGCTTATTCACTTGTAAGGCTCCCTTGTCATTAAGCTAGTGCAGTTTATAAGGCTTAGGGTAGGGCTTGGATGGCAACTTTAGTTACTAGACCATGGATACAGATGCTGCATTAGTGCAATTGCCACTATCAGCAATTAATGCACATAAGAACCTATTTACCTTATAACCAATGTGGAACAAATTCTCTTGCCAGTCATCCTTTAGCACAAGACTCGTACTTATGGCCCTCCTCAACACCATAGTTGTGGGCATAAAATTACTTTCCTCACTGTAAATGATCTCCTCCTCCTTGAATAGTTCGATTTATCCGATCTTTTTTAGCTCTTCCACCTCCTCAGCAATACTATCTACCTCAATGGTTAGTGTTTCTCCTCAAATCGCCATGGTTCTTTTATTCAAACATTGAGCAACCATGTATCCAAACCTTTAACACTTGATTTCACTCGTCTTCCTTCTTGACCTCTAGCCTTTCTCGAACTTCCTCATCTCCTTAAATCACCATGGTTCTTTTATTCAAACATTAAGCAACCATGTATCTAAACCTTTAACACTTGATTTCACTCATCTTTCTTCTTGAGCTCTAGCCTTTCTCGAACTTCCTCAAGATCTCCTCCTCTATATGAGTAGTTTAAGTAGGTCGGACCTTAGCAACTTTGCTTAGTTTTGATCATATAGGTTTTCTTGAAACAAGTCAACTAATGGAAGGTCAATTGATAGTAGCTCAAAATCTTCCTTCTTAGCACCTCTCGATTCTCTGAGCAACTCAAATAGCTTCATCAAGTGAACCAATATCTACAGTCTCCAAAATATCTCTAATCTTGTACTTTAACCTACTAATGAATCGGGAGACAGTTTGGTTTTTAGGCTCAACAACCTCACAATGGATCATTAACATTTGAAACTCCTTCATGTATGCATCAACACTTGATCCTCCATGCCTCAACTCCTACAACCTTTTGAATACATCCTGCAAATAATAGCTTAGAATAAATCTTCATCACATGAATCTTTTCATTTCATCCTAATGCCTAACTTCATATTCTCCTTCTCTTTTACATGTGGCTTATAGGTTTTTCCACCATAGGGTGGCATGGCAAGTAAACTCTAACACAATAAGTCTGACCTTAGCATTATGAGGCACTTCATGACATTTAAACTACTTCTCAATCTTATCTATCCAGTCTAGGTAGTCCTCAGCATCACCACTCCAAGAAAAACTATAGATATGAATCCTTAACCTTTCCACTCTAGGAGCTTAGGCATTCCTCTCCTTTAGTTCATAATACTCTTCCGCTTCATCACCTACTTCATCATCCACTTCTTCGATCTCATCTAACACTAATTTACATCCAGCAACTCTATCTACTCCTCCAGCTTGGTGTGGTCGAACTAAGGCATTAGCTCGGTCATATTAGCCATTGCCTCTCTTAAGCTATTCATTGGCTCATCCTCTATAGGGATCATTTTTGGCTCGTTGTCTATTTTCATTTATGGTAGTCATTAAACTAACCATTAGGTCAGTAAGTTTATCTAGTCGGTCATTCATAGATTGGGGTGTGAAAATTCCTTATTGACCTTGGCCATTTCAAGTGCTACTCTTTTGGTTACCTAGAGTTCCTTGAACATTAGAATTAGACATTATTTTCTATTACAAGAGATTGACAACTGAAACACAACTCAAAATTTCCTCCTACAAACTACAACAAAACAACACCTAACATACCAATAGCTATTAGAACCAACACACAAAAAACCACTTGCTCACTTACCACTCTGTTTTGTGAACAAGAAACAAGGGAAAAATAGAGCACTAAATTTCTTTAGCACTAAACACTCATAGCAACCATAAACAACTTTCACAACATGCTATAACAAGTTACTTAAAGTATAAAGTAATAAAGACTTGCTTGAACATAATTAAGCTCTAATACCAGGATGATATGGATGGCTAAGAAGGATAACGCATGGCTACCGAAATTACGTGAGCTAAGGGTAGATCTGAACCACAAGATGGCTTGAAGGAGAAATGGAAGTTAAAGGTTAAGTAGAGGGTCCTCGTTCACTAACGATGGATATGACTCACTAACACTTCACATGAGCTCAAATTGTACTTGATATGACATATAAGTATAACATGAGGTTGCTCGCTAATTGCCTTTAATTAGCACTACCAAGTTTTAAAATTTATAAACCTATATTCTATCCTTGACTTAATTCAACAGGCAAGTGTACCTATCGATTATTAACATAGATGAGTATAAGGTCATCTCCATTAATGACGAATACAAGCACTAGTACTAATTAATCTTTCTATTATCTAGCAACTCAATTTATCAAATGATTAAGTATTAAAACATCTAATTTACTAACTAAAGTACACTAATCCACTAACAATCTTCAACTAACAAAATGACTACTAAAACAATTAACAATACCATGCTTAACATATAGACTTACTTCACCATATAACATGATATCACCAATAAATTTTTATCCTAATATTTGTTATCTATAAGGAATCACTACTTTGTAAGCATTCTTCTCAAAATTACTTACTTCTAATTCTAATTGTGTTTATTAGAATCTCTTCTGAATTAACAACCAATTAGAATCGCATTTAACATCATAATAACATATTAATTTCCCTAAGGATGTCGCAACTTTCCTAATAATATCTCTACTGTCAAAAGTAAGTTGTTCCAACTAATTTGATCTATTCAGTAGAATTTTCTCTCGACATATTCTATCAAAACCTATTCTAAGTTAGTGTCATACACTACACCATACTTAGATTCGTTAAGTTCAATCCACCAAAAATAACAAAAATCAGGAAATCACTAATTTACACACTTGTTCATACTAAGTTGATGTAGCAAGTCTTAAATTACTATTCATACATAATGAAATAATAACACATATCAACAAAACTCATAGTTGATAAGAAATACAACATAAGTAGAAGAATAAACCCCCTTTTCAATTCTATTGTAGAAGTCTTACAATGCACGAATAATGAAGTCCTGTCGTCTCTTTTGAGTAATTCCGAGGAAAGTATGGTATACATGTAGAAAATTTATATTAGAAATGTAAAGATACAATGAATACAACTTAGGTTAACAGATGTGTTTATGGTTCAAGATTAGAGCAAAAGATCTAGATGTCTAATACAAAGAATCTGATGTTATCTATTGTGATGTGATATTCCGTGTCTGAAAATTGCAGGTGTATTTATATTCTTCTAATCAAAAGGTTTAAAAGACACTATTTTAAGACACCCCATAGGTTTTAAACTCGTTAAACACGTAAGTTTGAGTGAAAATTTTAAAAGAAAAAGTTGTGTTTACTCACATCATGCCCATGATTTGGGTTATGATAGTCTCAAATAAGAATAGTCTCTACCTATCATGGCTGTGATGCTTGATGTGAAGACCTCGTCAAAAATCTATTCATCTCCTCACACCTGTGATAGAGGGAGCGATCACCTTTTTTATATAAAATCATAAATGTGATGAATAGGTGGATGACAATATTTCCCTTGGTCATGCCAGTGATGGAGGGCATAATAGGCATCGGACACTCAATTCCTCTTTTATTACACCCATGATTAAATGCATGTTGATTTTCCTTTAGAATTATTCCTTCATTACGAGTGTGATTGCTCCAAACCTCCTTATTCTTGTGTAATTTTATCTCCTCTTCACTTTGTTTTGAATAGATATTACCTCCTTGCTCTTGAATTATCTAAAATTGATATATTACATAATTAAGTACTAAGAACTTGAGAAATAAACACAATTATGACCAATTTATTGATAAAAAAGCTTAGAAAGTGTAGAGTAAATTATGGCTATCACTTACCACTAGTTTATGCTCAATTTCTTAGATAAGAGCTCTTCAAGGTCTCGATCCTTATCAAGAAAACACAAGCCTAAGAAGAAGAAGGAAGGGTAAAATGTCTAAAGTTCAATGTAACTATTTTGATTGATGAGGCTATTACAAATTATAGGTATTTATATGGCCCAATTGGGGTAAGTCCTAAACATACGTAAATTACAAAAAGGATTCCTGCTATAAAAGGAAAAGGGAATAGATTATAGGGACAAAGTTGTAAACAAGAAAAAAGAATATTCGGTTACAAAAGGATAGTACGAATGTCAAAACATGATACATGTATCAACTATCTAGTATGTGGTCCTAATAATATTGCTTGCTGAGAAGAGCTAATTCTAAGTCGAATACGTTAGGTCGGAAGCTCGATAGCTCGACTATATAGGGCTTGGGTAGAGTTGGTCCAATAGGCAATCATTCTTCAATTCGACCTTGATTAGTCAGGTTAGAAGTGGACAATTCGGCTTCAGATGTGTGTCAGCTCGGCCATATGTAGATTCAATACTTGCCCTTGGTGTGGCAATAAGTGGTCGGCTTGGTAATTAGTCAAGCACCTTGGTAATCTTCTCAACAAAACAAAGAAGGATCAAAGCAGAGTGCCTCAACAGGTCAGTATGGATAATGTTTTGTTCTTTAAAGTTTAACTCTTCCTATACAGCTCAGTAAACCATTTAGGTAAGTTCTTAAGCTAGGGAGCAAGTGATTGCCCTATGATCCATATTATAGATCCTCTTCTTAAGGTAGATCTTAGCCAACTAAGCCAACCTCCATCAAAGCTGAAACAAGAGTATCAAGAACCTACTCTTCTGGCTTATCATTGTCATCAACAAATGAAGGTAGAAGTCCATAATCTAACTACATCTCCTCCCAAATAGCGTCTATAGCCCAATTTATATTAATCTCAAGTAGGGCTAAGTAGTCACCTTGGTGATCTCTAACAAAAGCAATCCTATGTCCACCTAGTCTCCATTCACCAAACGCTAGTGCCAATGGTCTGTAATCGTTGCTTAATAAGGAAGTTACCTTCGTTGGCTATCCAGAATGTCCTGCCAACCAAGACTCATGCTCAAGTGCTTGAATGAGCTTAGTGTTGGTATAGACTAAGTGCTAGAGATCCATGAGTTACTTGTTATGTCTAAACCTCCAATGATCCATCAGTTTGCCCCTCCACTAAAACAACACTATATTCATGCTATGAAACTCCCTAATCAAAGCAAAATCCTTATATTATAGTTTAAAAGAGTCTCTCCCTCCTCCATATGGAACTCAAGCCATTGGTCCATAAGAGGCTCGAGGTTACCCTAAAACAAGGAATTTTTTTTTTAATTTTAAGGTTTTGTTATTCCTTTAATTCATAAGTTTCATTTTACATTTCCTAACCCATTTCTACCCCTCTCAACCTCACTAGGTTGGCTTCTTATTGTGTCTAAGGTTAGTTTTTATTCCTTTTTAACCCAATGCTCTAATACCATGCCTTAATACAATTACAACTCGAAGGGCGGCTAAGTTGTGGCAATATCGCCTTGTACCATAAGAAGATTCGAGACTAGTACCACTTCACACTACACAAGGCATCAACACAATCCTAGCTTCTTCCAAAGAGACTGGTACAAAGTAATATCAAGGCATGTAATTAAAAGTCCAAATATATAATGTTAGATAGCATAAAGTGTGGGGGTAAACGATGCTCCTCTAAATCAAACAATATAAACCATAATCAAGCAACTAGTATTCTATGCTACTACAAACCCTTAAAAGATAAAATAAATAATACTCGAGAGTCTAAACATAATATAAATGTCTACTCACGCTCTCATCTTCCCTTTGACCAACCTAAAGCTTTCGGTACTAACTTTAAGCATCCTACAACCTAGCTCTAGTCATAAGTCATGCTGCAACAATAAACTATAAGGGGGTAAGTGACAACTACTCAATGAGTAACATTCATATCCTACAAACAAGCAATTTACATGCAAGTTATTTAAACACACATATACAATGCAGACGAGTATATGAAATGCACACATTGTACACAACATGCCAGTAACTGTGTAATATGGGGTTTTATGCCTACCGTTACTCGAGTTGGAAAGTAACCTAACTGGGCTGAAACTTTACAAGAAACTTGGTAACTTTAGTCAAGGATTTCTCATAGGCTTAAAATGCAAGAATATAATAAAAAAAAAGTTAAAAATATAATTAAAATAGATAGAATTTACCATATGTAAGCCCTTAAAGTCGCATTTAGGATAGCTATACCTAAATATAAGGCTTTTAAGAAAACATATTCAATTGAGTCCAAACTTTATGATAAGGTTAGAAAAGTTAGTGAAGTGACTCAATAATTAGATTTTAAAAATACTTAAATAGGACCCTAATTTTAGCCATAAAAGTGTAATTATTCAATATAGTATAAAACTTATTAAAACCCATAAATCTGAGCCCCAAAATATAACGAGATCTTAAAGATAAATTATTTAAGCCTTAAAAGTAAATAATGTTGTATAAAATAAATATATACACTATAGACACCCAATTTTTACCCCCTTTTATTTTTTCAATAAGGTAAAGGGTCCTAAATTAGGAAAAATGCAAAAAAAAAAAAATTAGAAAAATAAGAAAGAACCCAAAAAATAAGAAATTTTTTAAAAAATCACAAATATCTAAAATTTAGAAAGATTTAAAAAATAATAAATCTTTTAGATAGTTGAGTAGAATATAATTTTTAAATAAAAAAAAAAGATCATTGGGCTTGAGTTTAGATATGAATCTAATATAGATTAACCTAGTCCTTTATTGTACATATGAATAGGGAAAAACCAACAATCTAACTGGATATGTACTTCGACTTGATACTATATATGATTTGGAGATCTTGGGTTCAATCCATAAAAAGTACAAAATGCATTTGCATCCTTTATTTTCTTTTCTTACTTCATTACTATGTCATGGGCCACATCATTGTCACTTCATTTACTAACTCACATCTAAGTGTGGTAGGCACACTCCTACACACATTGGATACCCTCCAACATGTGTTGAACACACTCTTACATGTACAGCTTTGTATTTAGCATCACATATTATCTAGGTTTGCCCAACCCAAACATGGAAGAAAATAATATTGCATTTATTATTTTTCATCCTTAACTTGACCATAATATCTATAAATAGGGGTTTCCTCTTCATTTTCAAGACACAACAAAGCTTCAAAATACTTTAGAAAAACAAAAATTGAAGCTTCCTCTCTCTAGCATGATTCTTCTCTCTCTTTAGGATAGCATCCCCTACAGTGCTTTTCGATGAAAACCACCACCACCATCGGATTCCTCACACTTAATAACCTTAGATTCGACACTCTAAATTTGATTTTCCGAGTTAATTCGAACCAACCGTAGCCGACCAGAGCTAATCAAAGCTAACCTAAGCTAACTAAGCCGAATTGAGTCGACCCGAGCCAACCTAAAGTTGAGCCAAGTTGACCCGATCTGTTGCCTCTTTTCTTTTTTAATTAAATTTTATTTATTTATTTATTTGAAAATGTAATAATAAATGAGAAAAATAAAAAACAAAAAAGGGGGAAAGGAAACAAGGAAGAAGAAAAAAAAAAGAGAAGAAAAAAATCCATTTTTAGTTTTTTTTTAAACTAAAATAAGTAAGTAATAGATGAATAAATAAATCACTTAGAAAAAAAATTTTAATAAATAAAATAAGTGAACCCTTTTTAAAATTAGGATCCTACTTAGAATTTCTAAAAATAAACATCAATTAGGGATCTTTAGAATAATTTCCTTAAATAAATTGAATCTAATAAAAATGTAAACTCAACATTTTTTTTTCAAAAGTAAAAATAAACTAACCTGCTAATATTTTCAGAATGAACTATGAAAGTCTAATCCTAAATAGTGGAGACGTAAGCATTTGTATGTACGAGGCGACTTAAAATATGGAATTTTTTTTTTCTTTTTCCATCTTTTATAAATAATTGATTGCTTTCTTTCTTTCTTCTTTTAGAATTAAAATGTAGATAGATTTCGTTATAAGGGTATATTGAAAAGTAAATTTAAATTCAAAAAGATTAAAAGTAGTACCCATTTAAAGTTTAAAAAATTATCCCTCGGATCTAGATATTTGATTTTCAAAAATCGCTTTAAAAAATTAATTTAAAAAAATCGATTATTGAAATATCAGTTGCTAAGTTATAAATCTACCCAATTAGTTAGAACTTAACTCTTTTTTCTGACTATGGTTGAGTAGCAACTCCAAACAATTTTCAAATTAAACAAAACTAGTTTTCTTTAAACCCTAATTAAGAGTCAATATTAAACAAGTAGGATTTAATAATGATCAGTTTAAAGAAGACTAATTTATCAAAGCCAGGAGGAAAAAATCAGGCTAGACAACTTGGCAACTCCACTAGGGACATCAAGATGGCTAGCCACTTAAAAGCTTTTTGAAATTAAAATTTCTCTTCAAGCTACCTATTTATTTATTTGTTTGTATATTTATGTTTGTTATTAACCTCATGTGTATACTTTATTTTAATTTTCATATCTATTTTGTGTACCGCATACATCGAAATATGCGAGGTTCATTCATTGCATAAAAAATGCATTATAGATGTAGTCAAACTTAGGCCATCTTAGGACCTTAGGAGGAGGCCCATTGTGTAAGCTCTGAATGTAGTAGTATAGTTACCGTTCAGGGTTAATTAGGCCACCCCACTTAAACTCATTCTCATTGTGACCAACGAGCTTAAAGACCTTTTATAACCTATCTTAACTGCATTCACGAACCCTTTTTCAAAAATTGGCAAATTGATAAGATGTGATAAGACTAAAAAAAAAAAAAAAAACAGAGAAAAAGAGAAGTACATTAACTGTGAAGTTTCCTAACCTTTTCCTTGTAAATACTTTCTTATCTTTAGAATATTGATATAATTCCTTTATAAATGAGATAGTTTTGACGTAATTTTCTTTTCATCCTTTTTGTAGAAAATGGTTAGGTCATTTCTTACATTAGTCGTTTTTCAAAGAAGTCTATATTCACAAGCCTCTAAAGCCCATGGGTATAATTGAAAGATGGTTTCAATTTTTCAATATAAAGCAATAGAAATTCATTGAAGATAAGATTAAGCTTATCCTTTCGTTGCTCAAAGTCCAAACTAATAACACTATGGTATAGGCCTTAGTTCACTTTTGGGATCCTCATAGTTAATCTTTTCGTTTTGGCCCATGCTAACTAAGCCCAACCATTGAAGAATTCTCCTATCTATTAAGAGTCCCCTCTATCGGAAACAGAAAATATATCCCAAATATCACAGAAAACCCTGCAAAGATTTTCAAAAAGCTCATAGGCCTCCGAGAATATGAAATATGCAAAATTTAGGCAGATCCCTACAGGAGAATCATTAAGGTGGATGATCTTTTTACTTGGTTCGCAACCCCGTCCAATTACAACCAGAAACTCTTTTATGGAAAATTTGAAGATTGGCAACAATATAAGATTAATGCCTATATCCTAGCAACATTTGGAATTATTTTATTTCCTAATAGGATATTTCACATACATCATAGGATTACAGAGCTAATGACCCAATTTTTAAAGGGGAAATCTTATGTCGCAACATTACTAGCAGCATAGGCTAGATCACTCAGTTGTCTACAAGAAGGGAAGAATGGAAAATTAAAGACTAATATGGCCTTACTTATGGTTTGATTTATCAGCTATACCTGGAGCCATAAACTTGATTTCCTTCATAAACAAAACATCCAGAAAATGAATCCTATTGATGCATTTGCTACTATCATTGAACTCCCTAAAGATATTGCTACCTATTATTGGGTTAGAGCTTTCTAGAAGTTCTACACTGAATATATCTCCTAGGTTGCTAGATGGATCAAGGCAACTAAGCTAAAGAAAAGAAATAAGATTAAAGAGGAACCAAGACATCACAAGAAAAAGAGGATCTAGACTTTAAGGATTATTTATAATAAATCTTTGAATAATATAAGGGAAACTTGAAAGATGCAATAAAAATCTTTTTCTTGCCACATTGTAGTCAATTTGCCAGCTCCTCTCTCTACATCCAATTATCCTCATAATGCATTTTGCCTATAAATATTCATTAGTTTATGTTTGAATAATATTATGAGAGTTGTGTCATTAAGTTTCTAAATATTTGATTTCATTATAAGTACTTTTCTCTGCACCTTCTACTCTAACTCTTTCCAATCTTTTCTCCTATACATCCTTAAGATCTTTTTTCTTGTAGGACTGTAAATATTTGGGCTCCTAATCCCTAAGAAATATTTTTCTACTCCTTTCTCACGACTTGTAAATAAGTCTTATCCTTATATTCCATTTTTCCTTTTCTCTTTCTTAAAAAGAAGAGAATTTTTTCAAAAGGAAAATAAAATAAAGAAGTTGCTAACAGGTGAGGATTCTTATTCAAAATAACGCCCAACAGCAGAAATAACAACAAACTTAATGGCACCAACCTTGCGGAAGTAAGGTTTCATTCATTGGAGCAAGCTATGGAAAATACCGCAAATCAATTGAGTTTCCTAGCTGACAATATTGCTTTGCTTAGAGCTACATCAAAAGAAGAGCACTTTAGGGCCCACTGTGGAAAGAATATTGAGGCTCCACCCATGGAAACAGAAGAGAACTATCCAAAGGCTAATCCAACTTTTGAGTCCTTTTGAAATAGAAGGGGTAAATCCAAAAGTCAAGCCAACTTTTAGGCATAACACATATTCAATCTCAATCAATAAAAGGCTGATTAACTCTAGGGCCAACTAGGATAGTTTAAAAGAATTGGATAGGAAGTTGACCCAATAAAGTACTAAGAAAATGAGGGTAATCGAAGGCTATGATGGATTTGAGCAAGTTGGGATCACTAACCTTTCTACATTTGATGTTAATGCCTACCTAGAAAAATTCAAAATACCAGAGTTTGAAAAGTATGATGGGACTGGATGCCCAAAGTGACACACCAAATTATATGTCCATAAGATGGATAGATATGTTCAAAATAATCAACTCATGTTACAAACTTTTCAAGATAGTTTAATAGGGCCTGCATCAACCTGGTATGCCTAACTCGATCTCATCTAGATCAATACTTGGGAGAAGTTAGCTCAAGCATTCTATGAGCAATACAAGTTCAATATTGAGATAGCTCCTTCAATTTGGGACTTGTGCACAATGGGAAAAAAGAAAAATGAGTTATTTAAGGAATACGCCCAAAGATAGAGGGGCATAGCAACCAAAATCAGTCCTCCTCTCCCCAAAAAGGAATTAATATCTGTCTTTATTAACTCATTGGCAGAACCATATTATAGACACTTATTAGGTAATACAATGGCCAGCTTTGCGGACATTATACTTACTAGGAGCAGAATTAAAGAAGCTATAAGAATAAGGAGGCTAACCGAAAAAAGACTAGCCTCTCCAAATTCAAGAGCATGTATAAATACTACAACAAGCAAAAAAAAGGCCCAAAAATACCTAGAAGAAAGTTCACTCAAATCCCTATCTCGTTATCCCAAGTCTTTGACCAACTAAGAAATGAGGGCATATTGCAACAGAAAGCCCCAATGCTAGGATACAAGTCGAGGAAATACGACCCAAATGCACAATGTGAAAATCATATGCATCAGTAGGGGCATTTTACTAACAACTGCTGGGAATTGAAGAACAAAGTTCAATACCTAATTGATGCAGGGGCAATCTAACTGGACTCAATTCAAGGATAGGGTCAAATTTCATGATGTTTGTGAAAGACAAGTGATGCAAATAAAGCGCTTTGTTTACATTTCTCCTATTTTAAGATATCTCATTAGTTAAAAGATTTAGAATGAAGAAAGGCAAGATGAATCCCAAACACCAACCTTGAGACAGTTTAAGAGTCGAGTGGCATCATTGTGAAGATATTGGACTCATTCATTAAAGGAAGTCCATCTTGCATTTAATACCAAAATCAAAATGAAGTTAAGCAATCTTTTCAATATCCTAAACACAAGATCCTCTGTCAACCCCATTGGACCTTTTTATTGTCGTAATCTCAAAAATTAAACCTTATTAAGAATCATCCCTACAATGAGGCAAAAAGGAGGTTAGGAGCATCTATCAAAAGAAAAGAATTAAAACTAATTTGCACTTGCTTTAGTCGCATCAATTCAAAAGTAATTGTTACCATTGATAACTAATTTCCTTTAAGATGAAGAAAGGCATCCATTCTAAACATTAAACACAAACCACATACACTTTGAGCTGTAAGCCAAAAGAAAGAATAATCATTTTTTGCCCTAAATAAAAAAAAAAAAAAGAGAGGAAAAATGAGAAAGTGTGAGATGAAAAATGAGGTGCTCAAGAAATAGAGCTACATAAACAAGATGATTGAGTCCAAAGCTCTAAAGCACAAAAGGATATGGGACACAAAAACCCAATCCTTAATAAAGACCCACATTTTAAATAAAGGCCTTAAAAACACAGTTAAGCAATTAAGCTTGAAAGAAGCAGAGGCAAACACCAATGTTTCCCCCTAAAAATTATTACAACTAACACATGGCTCATGGCCTACCCACAATTTTACCTCTCCTTAAAGGCCCTTCTAATTAAAGGAGAAAACATATCCTTGGTAAAAGTTGCATTTGAAATTGGGGCAAGCATAATTTTAGTTTTACCTATAAGGTTCTTAACTTGTGAACTCGGGTTAAAAAGCAATTGTTTTATAAAAAGCCACTTCAATAATATCCATTTTGAAATCAAGGACCTTTATTACATTATAGTTTAAAAAAGACCTAACGGATTGATTAAAAGGGTATTACTTGCAAGGTAGACCATAATTTTTGGAATCGAAGTAAAAAAAGAGGAGTTTAAGCCAAGAGTGTGAGGAAGTCCTTTTAGACTAAACCTAACTTTAATGAGATATCCTCTTATAAGAAGAAATTTAAAAAAGTCATGAAAAGTTATTTGCCTTTGAAGGAAAGAAAAGGTTCTCTTAGACCAAGGTGGCTAGAAAGATTAAGTTATTATGTCGCTAAAAAGCCTACACACCGTTGGGAGAATCTAAACCTATTAGCAAGTCAAATAATTGGGATAAATTCAATTCCCTCTCATTTTAGTCCTTTAGATAAGAATCCTCATTTCTTTTGAAAGTCATCTTCTCTAGAGTCAACCCTAACAGTAAGCTTTTGTCATTACCCCAGCAACAATTGTTATTCAATTAGATGAATAAGCTAGGTACGACGAGTAAGGTGATGCATATTACTATTATTAGGATGGAAAGAATGGAGAGCACTACTATTATTATGATGAAGATCAAAATTATAAAGTTTAATTTTTAGGAAGATAGTATTGATTTATTTAAAGACTTTATTTTCTATGATAGACCTTTGTTGGACATGTTTTATTAGAAATTGTACAACTAATACTAACTATGTTCTTTAAGAGTTGTAAATACTCAGATAGAGATGTTAATTTTATTTATTAAGATTATTATTATCATTATAGAGAATGCAATTTCACAAGTATTTGGAGGTTTTAGTTATAATTATTGTAACATAACATGTTAATAAAGGACTAGAGACACATAATGATCTGCAATGTCTTGAATTTAAGGCATTATAGTATTAGTTTTGTTAATAAAGGGCATGTTTAACTATGTGATTGTCATTTGCCTGAATATATTTACTTGTCTACTAGTTAATGAAGTTTATTTTACCTTAGATTCATAAACTTGGCTATTGATTATTTTGCTTTAGAATTATCTTTAGAAATTGATTAATTACATTCAAGGCATGATATAAATGAACCTTTAGGTTATTTAACTCAAAATTTAGCTTTAAAATAAGAAAGGATTTGGAAATAAACTTGTGATCTTTTAACATATAGATTGCATCATTGAAACCTTTTGGAATTAAGTCACTAAGTACCACTCATTAACTAATCTTGGGGGTAAGCTGCTAAGTGCTACTTGAATAGGCTACCAAATGACATTTGCTATAGGATACTGGATCATGCACATCATGTGCAAAAAAGTATGGCATCAACTTGGTGTTCATATGTTAGGGTTTGTGCTTGAGATCTCATATGATAACATTAGATGTGTACTATCTAGCATCCTTCTTGTATTGTCATCAATTTTCATGGATATGATCATTTTCCTTAGAATTCCATCATTTGGTTTTTTAGATTATTGTTTAAGTGCATATTGTATTGCTATTATTCTTTATACTACTTCTGTACTCACTTTGCTCTATAAGGAGCTAAGAGTAGTCTAACCTCGAATATAAAAGATTGATTTAAGACATGGGTTGAGAATAAGATCACTATGAAGCAATCAAGAACTAGCTTGTTGTTTAGAGTTTTGTATATGGACTATTATGTTATATTGTATATTCTTGTAATGTTATGTTATGGTTATATGTTAAAGTTGATGTGATGTTATTGTCTTTCTTTTAGATGTATAAATTGTAAAGGAATCATTTTGGCATATAGTAGGAAAGCAAGTGTTGACATGCTTCGTATGGTTTCTATTTGCCATAGGTATCGGCATATATTGAGCACCTTCTAATGTTCTCACAAGCAATTATATAGTTTGAATCCTTTTAGGATATGAGATAATTCTTATTGATGGAGATACAAGTATATGTTCATATTAAATCAAGTATTATCCTGAAGATCTTGTTTAATATAGTCCTTGGATGATATGTCTATATTAACAATTGAAATGACATGGTGTTCACAAATTGTAAACTTTTATTGAGGATTATCACAAAAGTAATCATTTAGCAGGTACTTTTTAAACTATTGCAGATGAAAGTATTAAGAGATTTCTTATGAGATATGAATTGTTCAAGTTTGAGAGGATGGCTTAAGGACTTATCTTTTAGGTATCAAGTTTTAAAGAGTAAATTTTATTATAGGTTCATATAGACACCTAATTGAGGATTGTTACATCTATCTTTTTTATATTAGTATCATGTAGGGATATTTTTTGGTGACATACCTTTTAAAAGATATATATAATGTATAGAAATATATGATTTAGTGTTTTTATTGATCCATTTAGCCTTTATCCACCTCTAAGCTAATGTATTTTTCTCTTACAATCGAATCAATATCATATGACTTATTTAAATAAATTCAAAGTTTTTGGTGTTTTATTGTTTTTCTATATCAAATTTACAAAAATTCAACTTTATGTTACCTTGTAAATAGTAAATAGTAATTTTAATCAAACCAAGAGTTATTATTGTAAAATACTCCTTTAACCACTCATTTATATATGTATCTATTTTATATTTATATATATAATATTAAAAGTAATGACCAAATTTGGTGTTTCTAATGTTACTTTTAGTTTCTTCCCTTTCTATCTGTTCATAATAAACCCTTTGTTCTATAATTTTTAAACACAAAATAATTAAATAAATAGTATTATAATTATTTTACTTTTAAAAACCTAATTTGCATCCCATTAATTTATCATCTCTACTTTTTCTTAACTAACTTTTACCACTATCCCACTAATAAAATTTTATGAAAAGATATATATAAAAGTCGAACAATGTGTCAAATAAGATTTTACTTTTATTTGTAAGTAATTTTATTAATTGGTGACTTTTAGCATATCTATTTTATAAGCACATATAGTACGAGTACATCATTCGGTCTAAATGTGACATTATTATTCGTAAAATGCAAATGTATGAGCCCTTAACTTCTATATATGTATTTATCATGTAGATGATGATAAAGAGTTGATTTATGGAGTGTAAAGATGAAATAGGGAGATGAATTAAGTGAATGGAAGCTTAAACAAAGAAATTAATATAAAAATTCATTGAGTTAGTTTTTAAATTCTTCTCTATGGGTTTTTCAGTAAATTGTCATTGAAATTCTTTTATTAATGTTACATATCAGATATAAATATGAGATCACTCTTCTTAGTATGTACATGTATGTGATGCCTTAAATTATCATTTGCAAATTAAGCAAGTTTTTAACTTCTATATGTACATTTGTCATATAGTTGAGATGGAAAAATAGATTTATGAGATATGAAGATAAGGAAATTTTCTCTCCATTTGTGAGGATAGTGGTCCCACACATGATTGTAACAATTACTTCATATGATTGTGGAAGTTGCATTATGATTTCTTTCCTCTTGCATTGCTTTTTTCATATTTCCTCACTATCTTTGCTTTATGTCATTTGAGTATGTTTTATTTGTTTGGACACAAATGAGCATTTGACAATCATTATCTATATCAAAAAGAGGATCATAACAGAAGGAATCAACGTTTAAGAGTAAATTCAAATAAGAGATTAATATTTTATTAAGTAGTTCAAATAAGGGATTAACGTTTCATAAAATAATTCAAATAATTTTATGAATTAGCTATTATGAATTATTTATTTGAATCACTTTGTGAAACGTTGACCCCTTATTTGAACTTACCCATAAACATTAATCCCCTTCATTATAATTTTCCCCTATATCAAACTAACAATCAAAGAATTTGGTCTTAGTAAGAGTCAACTTGTATCATATTCTTCGACAATTTCAATGGCATAGTCGTTTGCTAAATCTATTTACATAGTAAATTTCCTTCAATAAAACATTAGTTTGTTCCTTTCATCTTATTCGTTTTCAACTATGCATATAATTTCTCTATTTTCATTATCTCTTCCAGTTATTTTCTTTTCCTGTTATTGTTTGTCAACTTATTGACTCTTTTGTATTTGAGTCTCTGGTAGCTCTTTTACTCAGCTCCTTATGTCTTGTTAGATCTATAGTGTCAATTTTAAACTTGAGTAAGGCAATGATGATTTTATAAAGCTTAGATGTAGATGAATATACAAAGTTCCTAAATGATAATGAATATATCATGATTAGCAAAATTGTTTCAAATAAATATATCAATAAGAATGGGATAATGACTATTTTAAAGCATGTGTGAAAAGATTTTAACAATATGAAAATTTTAGCAATAAGAATGAGATTACTCCTATATGCTTTTAATTTTGAGACTATACAATAGGTTCTACATGAGGGTCCATAGGATGTGTCATTGTCTTGTGCTAGAAGAATGGATGGGCAATTCAACGATAGAAGATGTTGACTAGACTCTATATTGTTTTAGATTTAGATACATAGGTTTCAACTTGACCATTTATCTATCAATAATGTAAGTAAATTGACTACTAAAGTACGTTTAGTATTAGGGGTCGATCTAATAAAGTTGCCTAACAATATGAGGAGTAACTTTTTGTGTGTTAAGGTAAAGGTTAATTGCAATAAGCATTTGAAATTAAAAATTGGGTTTGACAATATGGATAGAAATGAGTATTACGAAAGCTACAAGTATGAGAGATTGTCAAAATTTTGTTTTGATTATGGAAGATTAAGTCATCCTAATAAGTCACTCTTATAAGAAAATCTAGAAGATTCATATGAGCTACCATTAAATACCTTTCCTATTTGTGATTTACGATTAAAGCTAATAAAAAGGAGTTTAATTATGGAAAGAGGTCACAAAATGTAGGTCTAGGTCAAACTAATGGTATCACAAGAGCTTTAAATCTTCAAAATCAAAAGTAATTTAGTTGAGTTTAGCCCTATCCATACCTTACCAATGCCATTTGAAACAAACCCTTGAGCAATACTAACCACAACAACTAGTTATCATAATCTTACCACCAAACACCTACTAATAAGCACAAGAATACCCCTAGCACTCACCTAACTACACCATCCTTGACCACACAACAAGAATCTAAACTTTTGTAGAAAACACAACCTCTTGTTTCTCATTAAATTATGACTTTTGGAAAAAGAAAAAGTGAATGGCTTTTCATCACAAGCAAACCTTCCCAACCATAAAACAATCTTTATTGTAATTGATAGTGCTCAAACCAAATTAATATTAAGTAACATAGTTTCAACAACATAGCTCTAAGAACAATATTAGAGATTTCATATATTACTTTGTCTTGTCATCACATAAGGAGGAAGTTGGGTAGAATAGTAAAGATCTAAAATTAACTGATAAATAAATAAAAGGCAAGGTGCGAGAGGAACCAAATAGGGTGCCTAATCAGTTAATGCTTATGAATGCCTTTGACAAGCTTGCAATTAGAAGATGTAAAGCAAAAGAGCATGAAAATGTTAGTAAGAAAGGCAAGTTCTATAAACATACTCAATCCTATAGTAGGTTTAGGGGAGAATAAGAAAGGGAAAAAAAAGTCAAAAGTGAAGGAACCTAAAGAATGCAAAGAAAGTAAAAGGAGAAAATGTATTAGTGATTGAAGACACTAAGTTATATGAGGTATGTGTAAATCAATGAGACCGAAATGGTGGTAGTGGTTAACCCATAACAGCCATATATGAGTTATGATCCACTAATCTTGGAATTTTTTAGGGTGTAGATTCCCTTTAATAGTTCCAAACTTTAAGAAGTAAGTACAATCTAGATCTTGTTCTAATGAAAACAAAAAATGTAGAGAATAAGTTAAGAAGAATAATGAACAAGATACAATTCTTCAGTCGATTTTGTGTGCCACTAAGGACTTTAGGTGGGGTTGTACTATTATGGTGGACTGCTAATATGAGGATAAGTATTTTGAATAGCTATAGATGGTTTATACATTTAAAGATCTATTATAATGATGGTATCTTAGTTGGTGCTATGCTCATAATGATCATTGAGAGAAAGTGAATAGAATTATTGACATTAGTAAAAGGCCCTTTGTTGTATTGTGGAGATTTTAATGAGATTATGAACTATAGTGAGAAAAGTGAGGATAATAAGCATGATAAAGGCAAAATCATACTTTTTAAAATATGATATCCTAAGCTCAGGTTTAAATTATTAGCCAAGCTTTCACTTGGTCAAACAACTATCCTTTGTTGGATAACTAAATCTGTTTAAAACCTAAGCGATTCATGAATCGGTAATAAGAGGAAGTGAAGATGTTGCAACTCTTTGCAACAACCTTACTTGCTACAATAACTCTATTGTAATAAGTATTTGGGTTTTTAAGGTCAACTATTCTTGCTTTCATATGGTGATTTATTTTTTTTTAAGTGGCATTAGCTATAAAATCAAGTAAGTGGTAATCAGGATTCATGTTGGATGGAGTTGGTTACACCACAAAAAAGAAAGAACATAATTAATTAGATGTTTTATGTTGAAATCAAGTTACACAACTCTAAGCATCAAATTTCCCTTCTTGTAAGTTTTGGATTGATAAATAATAATCTACCATTCATTGGTCATGACAACCAACATCAAGTAGGTGTCGATACAGCCATCTATACATAAGGGTCATATAATCCACTTTCAACATAATGGCCATCTTAATTTAGTGGCTCATGAGAATCATTAGCAAGTATTTGTTAACTACACTTTGATTATAGGCATAAGACCCTAATGATTTTTTTCTTTACATTATTCATTTCATTCTTTTATGTTTATGTATTTTTATTACAATTTAATTTTTACATAAGTGTAAAACTATTAAGGATCTTAGATGCATATTTTAAAAAGTTAAGAAGACACACTACACACTAAAAATAAGTATGACATATTGTTTTAGAAGTGATAGTAACATATAATGCATATCTTGCTGTAAAATATTTTATTAATTAATTGGTTCAAACCAAGATGAACAAATATTATTATCGTCACTCTTAAAAAAGAATTTTCATCAACTAATAAATTAAATGTCATAAACCTAAACTATGTGTTGTATAATATAAGATCCTAATATGGAAAGAAAGCCAATTATATTAGCATGCACAACAGCCCACATAACTGGAATTTTCCAATTTTGAACTTATTATTATGACAACAATAAAGCTTTTTCATGAATTAGGCAACACTCGACATCGGTACTCTCCCAAAGCCCATATAGGAAATAAACTTCTATAGGTAGCATAAGTGATCATGTAATTCTTGCTAAAGACTCCAATGATTTCCTGCACGAAAGCAATGCACCACCTAATAACTTTCATTTTTCTTTACATTGCAATGAAAATATGATTGTTGTATTTGGATTTTCTTCAACTATAACATGTATCAACCGTATGGCTTTTTTTTTTTCCTTCTCTTTTTACTTTTTACCCTTTTGGTAAACTAAATTAAAGAGATTGAAAAAAAAAAGCTAAAAGAAACGAAATACATCACTTATATAGAAAGAGTGACTAGTTGTAAAAGAAACACCGAACATTGAAAATAAAAGCCTAACATTGTACAAAAATCCTAACATCTTGATACAAAAAAAAAAAAAAATGTTTTCAAGTGTTCAACTTAGTTACAGATATTAACTTGATCAAAATAATAATTCAAATTTCAATGTCTTTAAACTAAATGTCATAGAAAAAATTATATTTGAAACACTTTATCTCTACAAGAAATTTAACTCTCATAGTTAAAAGTTGCTATGAACAAACCTTTTGTAGTTGACAAATGTTGTTTCTTTTTTTGGTCACAGAAAGGTTCCATTGTAAAGAAGTTTTTTAATTCAAAATTTTCCTATTCATGATACACTTGCATGCATAAGTAAATAAGGAAGACTTCGTACATTGCCACTATTGTAATGACATGTAGGAAATAGCTTGCTACAAGAAAAAATTACAAGTTTTTATGATTTGTTAAAGCGGTCGGTTAATAGATTGCATAAAAATCAAGGTTTGACTTTTACATAGTCGTGTTTAACGAAATTATACAAAAGTGACAAACTTCAATGCATTCAAAATCCTAACAATAGGTATTACACTAGAAGAACAACAACTATATAGTTAGATATTTGCTTTGCTATACATGTCATAGCAAACAACTCAAATAATCACCTCTCCCTTCTACATAAAAAGATATGGTTTGCTCTTTTCATCTCCTCTCTTTAGTTTTCTAAATAGTAAGTCTCTCTTTCTCTCGTATATACTATGTGTGTGCATATGCTTATCTCTCATCTCTTAAGGTGCCTATTTGTCTTCCCTTTTCTTTTCTTTTTTTTTTTATTAGGTGCGTTTTAATTATTATTTCTTTAATGTGTTAATTTTGTGTTTTGTCACTAATTTTATTTTTGTTTTCTTTTTTTTTTATGTATCACATTGATAAAGTGGAGTGTAAGCATTATAAAAGGTATGCTCTTAACAATTTATTTCATATAGTTTTTTTTATTCTTGTTATGTTTTTGTTTCTTGTCAACTTTGTTATTAGAATATGAGAAAATAGTTGAAATGTGAAAAACGGGTAAAAAGTTGATATTAAAGACAAAAATAACTATAAACAAATTACAATTATGTTTCAGCTTCTTTTAGATGTTGGTGTTAAGTAAAAAATTTTATGTAATTTTTGCTTTTAAAATAAATTTACATTTCTTTGTTATAAAAGATAGAAATTGCAAAAGTCAATTTTAAGAAAAATTGGAATTATAAAGAATTTTAGTATAGTCAATTTAGAATTTTAGCATTTTCTTGTGAAATTTTATACTTTTTAGCTTTATATAAAACTTGAAAATAAAAATTATTTTTCCTTTAAAAATTCTCTAACAAGCTTTCAATTTCTTGTAGCTTACAACAAACGGCTTATTACAATAAGTCTATAAAAGATTTTAGAGACTACCTTCAATGAGTTGTTTACTACCAAAAGTCCCTTTATCTTGCTACATGAAGTTTATAATAGTATATTAGAAACAAAAATTGAGTTAAGAGAGCATTTTCTTACAATGAAAAGCTTACTCCAAGAACTCAAACTTTTTATAGTGAGCTCCTCGTTATATTGATTCTCTTATGGTTGGAATTTCCTTACAAAACTTTAGAAGAGTAAGGCTTTCCTAACAAGATCCTCCAATGAGATATCTTGTTATGATAACTCTTTTGTAGTGAAATTCAAGATTTTGTGTAACAAACTTTCTTAGTTAGAAGAAGTTTTATTTTTTTATTGTGTTTATTAAAGAAACTTAGAGAATAAATGAGGGAAAAAACAATTATGTAGCTTTATTAAATCATTTTCTAAGCCCCTTGGTGAAAAGAATTGGAGACATGTTATTAAATTAATTCATTAAGTCCAATTAGAATTGTAAAACTCTCTATGACTGAAGTGTTTAGTAATCTCTATTCTCTTATCTACATTATCAATTTGTTGGAGAAATTTGTGTTAGGCAAGCAAATTCAATTAAAAAAAATAAAAATGAGAAAAAGTTGATCAAGTAAGTAACATGTGGAACTACTATGTTTACCTCCTGAGGGAAGTCTCCATCTTCCATTTGAGAGTTTATCAAAATCTTAGCAGCACGATGTAGTGGCATTAAATCCCTCTTAGCCTACAATTAATCAGATAATGCAAAAAAAAAAAAAAAATGTATGAGAGAATTTCTTGGTTTTGCTTTTCCATTTCTATCAAAATTAGGGAGTTCAATTTGTAAATCAAAATCTAGCGTGTAATATAATCTACAAGTATAAGAAAATTTAAGAGCAACTCACAAATATACTCCCTAATTAAGATACTAAGATCAAAGTGTGACTTCATCCCTTTATATACTCTTTGAAAATATGTATATTTGCCATAAATTATCAATTTTCATGGTTCCTTACCCTATGTTTGAGATGAGGGAAAAGGGTAGAGAAAGAATAGGGAGGGAAGGAAATGAGAAAAAAATATTTTAATAAAATGAAGAGAAAGAGGAGGGAAAGAGAAGAAAAAGGTTTATAATAACCAATCTGGCTCTTCTTTTTACTTATTTTTACCTTGTTATTATTTTTGTTGGGTTATCAATTATTTTAAGTCATACCTTACTGTATCTTTACAAATGATTAATATTCCTTCCATTTTCCTTCCTTATATTTATTGTTATATATATATACACTATGCGTCTAGCTCTACCGTAGGGGGTAGAATGGTCTTTTACACAATTGTACTACAGTTTCATTGTACTAGGTTTTCATGTCTATAAATACCTCTTGTACTCTATTTTTATACTCAATACAAATCATTGAAATTATACAAAATACCATATTTATTGATAAACCTGATTAGTTTTTTTTTTTTTTAATACTCCTTTCCTTTGTTTTCTTTCCCTACTGTTAACATCATCATTGACAACTGCCAAACAATATCATATTTATCTTCTTCTTTTTTCAATTTCCCTTCTCAATTCCTCTCTATTAACAAGAAACAACCATTGATTTTCTCTCTTCGTTAACTAATCGCCATCTCATCAATTAAAACTCATTGTTAACTTTCACATGTATTCTTTTCTATTTTTCCTAATCATCATCCACAAGACCCCTAACTTATTCTATCAATCTAAGAATGCTTTACTTTAGTTCAATTTCCTTAAAAGTTGCAAATTTTCACAACTTAATTCATTTTGCAATAAATTGCAAACCAAAAAGTACAACATCATATTTTTACATTAGTCACTATTGCCATTAAGATAGTACAACATCTATTCCTTAGTTTAGGAAAAAACAGAGAAAAGAAAAAAACAAAGAAAGGGGAAAAAAGAGAGAGTAAAAAAAAAAAGGAAAGAAAAAGTTGCAATATAAATGATTGATTTGATACATTACTTAACAAGCGTAGAATAAACACCTTAGCCTTTACCTCTAGTAAGTAGCCACTCACGCATTTATATCAGTGCACTTCTACTTCTTTACTCAACTATTAGATATGTACTAACCTTAGACATTTAGGCATCAGTCAAGTCAAAGATTCACTCATTCTTCTTCTTCTCATTAGTTCAATTATTAAACAAAGGGTTCAATAAGTTATGTAAAGATGTACCCATGACCTTTGACGCCCTCTTACCTAAAGTTTTCCAAAAGGTTATTTAGTATTTTGATTTTAGAAACTACACATCACATGACTTTAGATGTAGATATACTCATTGATTTGACTCCCTATGTTAGCATTGATCAAGTTCTTATAAGTAATTGTGCATCATTACCTTTCTCTCATATAGGCAATCTTATAATTAGCACCAATGATCAACATTCACATCTCAAGAATGTCCTTCATGTACCCTCCCTCCCGTACAATCTTCTAATCACCATCAATATTTCTAATTTCTCTTTCTCTACTATGAATTCTATTATAGGCAAGATCCTGCTACAACTCTTGCCCAAGCATACAGTAATTGCACAATCAGTATTATCGATTCCTCTTTCTCTGTTACAAATTCTTTAATAGGCAAGATCCTGCTACGGCTCTCGACTAAGCATCCACTCTATCTCATCACTCTCCCTCCTGTTCATTTACCTCAGTTTCTTATGGCTTCTATTGTCTTGTTAGAAATCTACATCTCAGTTATGGCATCCTCACAATGAGCTTTTCCCTAAACTTTCTCTAAATCACTACATTCATCTCATATCCTTTCCTTTACTATCTAGTCCTTATCATTCATGTAATGTTGGAAGACAACTTACTTTCCGTTCTCACCATTGTCTAACCAAGTGTAAAAGCCTCTTGAGATGCTTCATTCAAATATCTAAAGTCACTAATTAGATCCAACCTAATGTTTCATTATGATGTACTATTTGTTTATGATTACATGTGATACTCTTACTTCTTTCCAATGTATCACAAAAGTGAAGTTTCATCTCATTTCAAATACTTCAAATTCTTAACTAAAAACTTTCTCTTTACCCATATCAAAGTGTTCCATAATGATGGTGGTGGCAAATATGTCAATATTTCCCTAACCACCATTTTGTGTGACAATGGCATCCATTTTCAACTTTCATGCCCTGTACTCCTCATCAAAATGAGATTGTTGAACATAAACATTGACACATCACTAAATTGGCTCACACCATTAGCATACATGCGAAGCTTCCACCTACGTTCTAGTTGATGTAAGCTTCATTAGTTACCAATCACTATACCCCTTTACTCATGCCTGACTCCCAACTGGCTCTCCTTAACCCATCTCCCGGTTCACTTCTACTCTACCTCTAACACCATCACCATCGACCATTACCCTTACTCCTCCATACTTACCCCTACTTGCCCCTCCTAACCTAACTCCTTGCTCCTTGACATTAATTACCCATATCTATCTCCTACTCATGTCATGCATCATCCCCAATTAGCTAGCTTTGATTCCTTACTACACTTTGATGCTCCACCTATTATACCTTCATTTCCTCCTTCACCTATTGCTACTTGGTCTACTTCTCTACCCTCTTCTCCCAAACCTACTCACCACTTGCTTACTTGTTATAAAACTAGAAATACCAAACCTCATATTATTTTCAACCTTCATGCCCATTGCTTCACATAAAAACCCCATATATTATAAAGAAGCCTTTTGTATTCCTACTTAGGCTTCTACTATGAGAGAAGAGTTTAACTCTCTTCTGAAAAAAAAAACTTAAATTCTTATCCCTCCTCAACCTCACCAAAATATTATTAGTAATACTTAGAAATTTCCTATTAAATACAATGCTGAAGGATAAGCAAAGCACCATTGAGCTCATCTTATTACCCAAGTGTTCTATTAAAGAGAAGGCATTAATTATAAGGAAACCTTTAGTACCATTATCAAACTTACCATAGTTTGTTTTGTTCTCTCTCATGTTGTCTCTTTCTCGGTGAAAAATTCAACATCCTGATGTTTAAAATGATTTTCTTCATAGTCATCTCATTGAGACAATCTTTATGTGATAATATTTAGGTTTTGTTCATCCACGTTATCCTATATATGTAAACTATAAAGTTCCCTTTATTGCCTAAAAGAGCCCCCCTCATGCTTAGTTCCATCACTTTAGCAACTTTCTCTCACAGTTGGCTTCTATCAAAGTAAAATTGATACTTCTTTGTCTACTCTCGCCCAAGCTTCTAACATACATATCTTCATCCTTTATGTTGATGACATTCTCTTCATCAGTAGTAGTCTTGGCCTCTTAAATCACTACATTTTAATTCTCTCCAATGAATTTGCCACCAAATATCTTGGTCCTCTCCACTTCTTCCTTGGCATTCAAGTCATCTACACTTGTCAGGGTATTCATTTGTGTCAATTTCAATTTTTCCATGATCTTCTTAAATGCCATCACATGTACCTTTCCGCACCATTCAAAACCCTCTATGCCATTGGAGTCAACTTGGTGTTGATGATTTTCCTAAACTATCAAACCTTAGTACCTATAATGAGATCATTGGTGCACTTTAGTACTCGCTATTGCTCAACTAGATATCAACTTTGCAGTTACTCAACTCAACTAGTACATGCATCTCCCAAACATTGTCTATATATAGGTAGCTAAATAAGTTCTTCAATATTTTTGTGGTGAACTATCACTAGGTCTTCGTATTCAATGCATATCTTGTACCTCTTTAACCACCTTTATTGATGTTAATTGGATTAATTGTCTAGATGCTCATTGCTGTACTATTGGCTATGCCATCTTCTATAGGTGCAATATAATCTCCTGGCAATCTAAAAAGTAGTCTATTGTATCTCACAGAGTTTTACTAAGGGTGAATATCATACCCTTGCCTATGCTATTGCCGAATCCACCTAGGTTTATCATCTTTCCCAAGAGATAAACATCCTAATTCAATGACCCATAATCTTGTGTTACAACAATCTTGGTACTATTTCCTTATCTAATAAACTCCTTTAACATGATCGTACCAAACATGTGGATATTTATTGTCATTTTGCAAGCAAAATGGTTGCCCTTGGACAAGTTTTCACTAAATACATCCCCATCCATCATCAGTGAGCAAATATACTCACCAAGAATCTCTCTACTATTTCATTCCTTGATCATTATGCCAATCCCACGCTAACATTACCACTATAAGATTGAGGGAGTGTATTACCACATATATATATATATATTATGTGTCTAGTCTTGCTATAGAGGGTAGGATAGCCATCTACGTGATTGTACTACAATACAATTTTATTGTACTAGGTTTTCATATATGTAATACCTCTTGTACTCTATTTTTATACTCAACATGTCATTGAAATAATACAAGACATCATAATTGTGCAATATTTATCTAAACATGTTAGAAGGAATCAAATACTCTTACAATTCCATTAATCTATATTCTTTCCTTTCCTATTTCTTTCCTAATGCTAAACAAAATGGTAGCCATAGTTTAGGGTCTTAACAATAATTTAGACAGTCCATCGACACCTGATTAATAGTTTAAGGGGTGCATTTGTAATTACCTCAAATTTTAAACAGGAGAGTTTCTCATATAAGAAGTGATATTTGTATCCATGCAGATTGCAGATCACGTTAACATCATGAAAACGAAGAGAGCACTTATACATAATTTTAGCGCAAATTCAAAAGATTCGAACTGGAAGTGTTTACATGTAGGGATAGAAAAAGGATGTGATTAATTCTTCAAAGTGTAAGGTCAGAATTGATGCATACCTGCCCGGCAGCAATTAGAGCCAACATCGCCCAGCTAGTATTTACGATATGAGACCTATTACCCTCGAGATTGGTGTACTCCTGCAAAGTAAAGCCAGAACCAGTTCAACTTTTATGTTATTCTGTTTTGTCACATAGAGTGTTCAACAATTTTCGTCATTCGTTAGCTATCATATCCAAATTAAGAAATAACATTGAAAATATAAGGAAAAGATTTTTTATATGAGTGCATTGATAAGAAAAATAAGCAGCCGTAAAATTTTCCCTACAATTATAAACAAAAGCTAACTAGTAATTATACGTGTTTAAACCAATTCAATGGATCAATTGATGGAGGGATTCAGACTTAGGACCTCCCAGAATAGTGACACTATCTAAGTTTTCAATTGGATGGAAACCAACTCATCTAAAAACTAACTCGTAGATATAGGTATGGCGCGGCTTTAAATTTGAATTTAACACACACATAGCAAGTATTTTGGCTGGGGTTAAGATTGGCAAATGATTTTGAATTTCAATTGAAATGAACAAAGTAATCAAAGAACATACTTTGTTTTGGCAAGAAAAATAGCTCTCTCCCCATCCTCCACAGTCGAGCTGTTTAGCCAGCAGAAAACGACAAGCCTTTCGTATACTAGTACAGTTGCTATAACATTTTCCTGCAGCAACCAGCCCGGATACTCCAAACCATGTACCGTAAGTGAAACAAACACCCCAAGAGCCATACCTTGGTAATAATGAAAAATTAGAAGCAGTCATAGGTAAGAAGAAATAAAAAATTTAATAATATTAACACATTATATAAATGAATTACTAATATATAAATACTAATAAAATTTCGATATATGAAAATATAAATAATAGTTTTTTTCAAAAAAAAAAATTTATATATTATTATTAGTCATCCAGATAGATACGTGATGTTTTAGTACTACTATATATATATATATATATATATATATTTTCAATGAAAAAAAGGTTAGCCCAACATGTAACTCCGTTAAAGTATGTATGACACCATTGGCACACGTTAGAAAAGTGGCACTTTTTTTGCACAATTTTGTGCTTTCTTGTTTCATTTGTTATAATTATTTGGAAATATAGGCAGAGGACGACACACCATGAACCATCTGATGCTTGCATATTTTCAATGAACTTGCAGGCTCTTCTGATGCAGTGCTCTATCTCCTCGCGACGATGCCCAGGATAAAGTTCCTTAAATAATGTCAGCGCTTGAATGGCAGATGATGTGCATTCCACATAACTGAAAGGTTATATAATCATTCAAAACGAACGAGTAATATAAAGTGCAATACTCTGATAGGTAGGTAGGTAGTTGAATGCGTTCAGCCTTACGAATAATCGATGACAATGTCTCCAAAAGTTTCTGATGGGTTTATCAACTGAAAATATATAAAAGCAAGAAGATTTAACCAAAATTAGGGCTTTCATTGTCAATAAGATAATCCAATCCTGGGCTTTTCACATGATTTGATTAAATCGCAGAAGAAGAATAAGGAAAGAGCTACAAAAACTATGTTCACTGTCTAGATTCCCTCTCACGATTTTTGAAAATACACACATAACTCTTAACCCTCGCTAAAAGATCCATAAGTAGAGATTAGTTTTGGACTTTAGCAACATTTGAGAGTATATTGATATTTTCAAAAGAAATAGAGAGGTGAAAGGTGACTTAGATGATATAAAGGCACATGGTCGATAATTTTGGATGTATTAATAATTTATCTTCTTCATTTTCTTTTCTCAATATAGAAAGATGATAGCATAATTATAGGGATACCGTGCAGAAAATATGTTGGCACATAAACAAAAACTAAGAATGTTTCTGAAAGTATACATTTTCCGAGTTGGTCATAATACATGTACAAATAGAAATAAAAAAACGCGGAATCTATAGCTTAATTGAAATATTAAATGTCATAAACTATTGTTGGGTGAGAAAAGTGATATCAATTCCTTTGCCATAATTTCGAGGGAAAATAACAAAAATAAATGCATGTGTGCTGATGCTTTTATGATTTACTAACTTGTATTTTCTCTTTTTACTAAAGCTTGACCTTTTATTAAGCAATTGTTAGTAAAATGGCTCACGCTTAGAAACTTCTTGACTTAGGTTTATAGAGTGAAGAGGGAAGAAAATGTACTATATTGTCTAATTTAGAGTTTCTAAGTAAAATAGATGCGATTTAGATATCTATTGGAAGAACACTCGTGCATCACGTGTCATTTTCAATCGAAAGCTACAATTACTTAATAGAGAACAACACATACCGAGTTAACGTAATTTACCCTAATATTAAAAAGGTACATCTCCTTTTATGCTTCGTCGACATTCATGTGGCATAAACAAAAGCATGTAGTATGAAGATACACCTGGTGGAAGCTGATAAACTCATAGGGTGTCTTGAGAATATAAAAGGTAACTTCTGAAGATTACATCCATATTAAAAAGTGTCTGCATTTTCTCTTTGAGTGCAAAATTCATGACTATTAAAGACGTAAATGGGTGGATTTTGGATAGGTTATAGGAATTCAAAACCTACCCTGTTATATTAATAGGGTTCTAAATTCTCATAGGTTTTTTAAGTTTATATTCAAAGCCCGCTCCACTACTCTAATATGGTACTTACTTCTCCCCTCGTTAAACCTATATATATATATAGAGAGAAAAAGACATTTGGTATTATATATATATCAAATGACTTTATTTTATATTCATTAATCATTATATTAGAAATTGATTTGTATTATATAATATAATGAAGATTAAGGAATCTATTTATTATACTCTCTTCATTCTATGTATCTTATCACGATATCATTAAAGCATCTAATAGTATTGTTATACAATAAGTTTAACGATCTATATAGATTCCATCTTGATTTTTCTATATGTTTTGATTTTATGTATATAGTTAATGTTTGCATCAAATTTGTTATTTATTTAACTATTTCTCTCTAATATATAATAAATACATAACAACCTTCTCTTAGCTAATAAAAAAAAAATCTCATATAGATATATATTCATAAATACTAATAGAAAATAGTAAACGTAGTTAAAGTTATTATCATTTTTGTTTTCATTAATTTATTATTTTAGGAATTAAAATTTTGAATCAATATTATATTATTAATTTTTTTTTTGTCAAGTAATGAGTTTCCCATAACCCTCCCAAAACCCTTAAGAGTTATATCTCAAAACCCTATCATGCAGTACACTATAAGATTTTAGTGAGTTGAACGAGTCAAGTTCCTTATAATGACCTACTCAATTACATCCTTAATAGCTATTGGAAACCAGTTTCAATAGAAAAAAATAATGACATATTCTTTGAGGTGCAAACATTTCATTATAATATCAAGAATCATTCACCTAAGATAGAGATTAAATATATGAAGAAGAAAAAAATTGATATAATGATCATCCTGATTTGTCTCTTGTTATATTGATCTGGCAATGTTTCAATTGTGTATCCACCATGATAATATATCTTTCTTGCAAAATTAAATGCATGATAAAACCTAGTAATAATAGACTTCATAACTTCTACTTTATTTAGTTTTATATAAAAGACAAATACATATTTTATTTTCCAATGAACAAAGTATATATCTCAAAGTTTTTATATGGAAAATACGTCAACATTAAAGGTTAACTCTCCTTTCTCATGCTACTTCTTGAATATAATTATGATAAGATACAAATAATACAATCTATCCATACATTAATAGGTTTGAAACTAAAACGGATGTGATATGGATAAAAAAAATTTTAAATATTGAATTTTAAATAAATATAAATCAGAGAAAAAGATATAAATGAGACATAAGGAAAGCAAGAAAAAAGGCAATTCAAAAAGACCCTAATTGTGCAAGGATAAAATTTACATAAGCTACCTCAAGCCAGCTTGATGATCTTGTCAGTTCGTAACTTGCAAAGCCACCATCCTTGTTCTGCGAGATTAAAAGGGAGAGGATACATGCAGTTGACGTGACTCTACAGGAGAGCGTGATATATCGCTCCAATTTTATTGGATGTCCCCGAGAAGAGGCCATACAATTTTATATGCATGAAAAGCTAACCATATACTAATACTTTCATGTTGATATCATATTCCCCTATCCATTTCTTCTTCCCTTTCTCTTAGTCAGACTCCTCTCAAAAGATTGGGGAAAGAACCAAGGCCATTATAATCAAACAATAGCAACGATGTTGCAAACTTGAAATAAGGTTATATGGCTCTTTGATCATGAGTGCACAAATTAACAAGAGATGACAAGGAAGATAAAAAAAAAAAAAAGAAAGAAATGCATAAAGGAGTAATTGTTGATTGACGTGCTAACATAACATATGCTAAACATTTGAGATGCTTTTGACGATTTCTGTGTAGACAAGAATTATACCAGACAAAGGAATGATCCATCAATACAAGAAAAGATTCATTAGACATGAAATGCTACTTTTCCGCCCATATGATGTGTAACTTTCAATGGGATTATGGCATATTAACATACTATCAAATCATAAGACAATATGTGGCAGATTCTTGTTAGAAGTTGGAGACCACATAAACAAACATAAGGTATATTATACCTAATAAATCTTGTAAAAAGATAGGTGGAGTATCTATATGTTAGGAATACTATTATATTGGAAAATAATTATTTTATTTTGTTATTTTTATAAGATATCATTTAGATTTATGTTTATTTTTATTTAGGGAAAAATTAGGGATAGTAATCTTGTATAAATAAGTCTCCATACACTAACAATGAACAAGTAAAGTTATACTGAGATTGAGATTGAGAAAATTTTAGCAAATTTCTTTTGGGGAGTAGCAAATGATAGAAAATTTATTTACCTACCATGGTAAGGGGTTTGGGAGTTAGAAATCTAAAGGACATTGTATATTGTAAGAATACTAGACTTTGGTGGATGTTAAGGTTAGAACACTTTTTGTCTCTTATTATGTTTTTTAGAGTATGTAAAAAATTCTTGTCTTGGACCAATTACGGCTTGAGGACAAGATTCAACTTATGTGGAAGCATATTGTCTAAGCAAAACAATTAGTCAAATTTTTCCTTGGTTTACAGTAAGGTAACTTATTCTTTAGCTAGATTGATGGTTTGATGGAGAAAATATAAGATTATTCCTTTCTCTAATTGATTTGCGACCACGGAAAGTTTCAAATTATATCTTTGGTGTATAATCTTGCATGATCTCATGATGAATATAAATCTTTAGTCCATTGTAAGATCTTCTACAAGACAAAAAATGGCTATAAGGAACATTGAAGGGTGATCTTAAGTAGCAAAAATGATGAGAGAGAGTTAAAACCTTAATGAAGAATAAGAGTGCTAGGCATAGTGTAGTTTGTTTGGGCTTGTGACTCATGCCTAAATAGGTCTATAAAAACCTAGCCCCTTTACTCTTATTAGTGTCGAGTTCTATAAGGAAAGTAAGCGCATGGATAGACCCCCAAAGTTCCAAACCAAGCTATTATACTATAAGGAGAGTTTCTCATGGGCACCTCTGACCTTACCTATAATCTGGTGAGTTGGAGCTTTAACTAAAACAAAGTAGCAGGGATAAGTTGGATGCCTATGTTGGACATGATTCACGCTGAATGTAGCAACAAAGCAAGGAAGTCATCCAAGAAGGATATTACTTGTGTTGAGCGAAGGGACAAACACTAAGTACTTGAGTAGGTGAAGTCTTAATGTTGGGTCGAACAAATTCAAGTCCTAGCTAGTTCTAAAAAGGCAAAGTCTATGGGCCTTAAGAGGTTGACATCATTTGTAGGGGACTTACAAAAGCCAAATTCAAACTTGACAACTTGAAGAGGGAAGTCTGTTATAAAGGGATTGAAAAGGCAAAGTTTAGCCTATGGACCTGAACAGGTTAAGTCCCTATTGAGGCTTGAAAAGGTATAAGCGGACTTTGTGACCTAAAGATGTCGCTTTGCTTTGAGTGCATGAAGAAGACTTAGCCTGAAGAGGCACAAGCTTAGAGAGGCCTAAATAGACTTTGCGACTAAAGAGGTTGTGTCTATTTTGAGGGCTTAAAGAGGCCTATGACTTCATTTACCCTACGTGAGTTCGAAGCTTAGATCTGAAGGGAACTTTAGGTCATCGGCAATAAGACAATAGTTGATGGTGATCCTTACCCATCATAAGTGTCAATGATCTTAAGAAATGGAGAAAATTTCATTGTACATGATGGGGTTCAGTCATCATGAGCAAAAATCTCAACAAGTCACCATATTCAGCTATTAAGACTATATCAATGGGTCGAGAAGCAAATCATGCATCATCAAATAATCATATCCGAAAGAGCTATCGTTATTGTTATTGCTCTCACACCCCACTAGTTAGGATTTAATCGGAACCAAATTTGTTCAATTGATAGATTGTTAATAGATTTACATGAATCTGAAGAAGAAATCGAGATAAGGGACCATAGTAAGAAGAGATCTTGAAGGATAGATATGGAAATTAAGGAAATATAGTAGTGGGTTGCCATTCAATAAGGATAGCACTAAATTTCAAATGTAAATTTTCACTTCATGGTAAGATCACGTACAAGACGAAAAACAATAGCAAAGGATGTCGAAAGGTGCTTTAACGTAACTAGGGATGCCACCGAGGTAGGTTTGGAATGGGTTCTGTACAACCCGAACCCAACCCACTACCTTATAAAGCTTCCCAAAACCTTATAGAGTGTTTACCCTGTTTCTAAAGCTTGCCCCGATAGGGTTTTATGAAACTCATTAAAAACCCGACCCAACTAGTTAATGCTAAAAAAAAAAAAAAAAAGAAATTCTAAATTGATTTGTAAGTATACACAACAAATTAAAGCAAATAGCGTATGGATTATTTTAAATAATAAAACAAACAATGTATGATTATTCAAGTCTAAATAACTTTTTTTATTTTAAATTGATACATAATTAATCAAAAGGAAATGGATGATGGATGGAGATTGAGAAATATGTCCTACTAGTTAAGAAAGGGAGTAAGGGCGAGAGAAAAAAGTCACAAAAAATGTAAGAGAGAGAAAGAGATGAGGCTAAAGTTTTTTCAAAAGATAATGCATGAAAGAGATAAGATATTTTCTATTAACTATTATATTTTATTATTTACAACTACTACTAAATTATTATTATCATATTATTATTTTTAATCAGGTTTGAGTTTTCCATCATATTTTTTCTAAATCCCAAAACCTGACTCAAAACCTTATAGAGTTTAAGAACCACTTCCAAAACCCTATAGGCTATAAGGTTTTTAGTAGGTCAGATGGATCAAAAACCCTATAATGACTTGCTCAATGGCATCCCTAAATGCGGCCACTCAAATGCTTAAATTAATAAAGGCGACAAAGGAAACTCAAAACTTTAACGGAGCATAAGAGCCTTCAAAGTCCTATATCTAAGGGCCCAATTCCCTATTTATAGGAGATTAGGTCAAGCAATTTAAGAACCAAACTATTAGAATTCAACCTAAGTCCTGGGCAAGGGACAAATCAATTTAGGTCTGGGGTCCTTATCTAAAAAGACCTATCTTGGACGTTAGTTATGAAGCTTTGCATTAGAATCTTCCTCTAAATATTGTGTCTAGGGTGACTGAATTAGAAATTGTATCTAACATAAGGGATGTTTATTTGTGAAAACCTTCATATAGCAGAAAGTTTCTAGCAAAGGATACTTACCTTTTGATATAACAAAAAGGTATGACTCAATGCAACTTCTCATATGCTTGACTAAAAGAAATTCTACTGGAAATATATATATATATATTATAGAATTCGTTTCATAGAGGTTTACTTTGTAATGTATAAATACAATAAAAAAAGGCATTTCACTTACTTTTAGGTGTTAGTTGTGCCATAACAATGTTAATTATGTAGATACAATGATAGGGGTGGTTGAAGTTAGTCTGCTTTGGAGCATTAGACACAATATTGACTTTGCTTTGGTCATAGCTTGGCTAACGAGAAAGGTTCAACTTAAATGGGATTATTTTATTTTATTTTTATTCAATTAATAAGACATAACTGCTTATTTCTAAATTACATGGATCTTTAATTCATATTCACAGAAAAGCTAAAGGGCCAACGGGCTTTCTAGCAAATTGGTCAAAGAAGACAAGATTAGATTTTAATAATGCAAAATTTTTCAATTAGACCCTTTCTTTATAGGTTAGATTATTTCAGACATGAGTTCTATTTACTTTATTCAATTGAAATTGATCCATTTCAATTGATAAAATTTTAGCAAGGATGGCCTTTATCTTTATCCTAAACATCTTGTACATTAAAAGCTAAAAAAAGGAACGAAAATTTATATCCTAGATATAGTTCTAAAGAGATTAGAAGATCCCCTCTCAAATTTTCGAAGTTTCTTTCATTATTTTTTTTCCCTAACAAGCTCTTGAAACACTAAACACCTAGGCTCCAACCATAATGGGAGGAATTTAACCAAAAAAAAAACACATTAAGAACATTGATTTCCAAGTTATATGTTAACTAGATTTACAATCTGAGTACATAATAATTTCATACTCAAAGCTAACTACCATGGGTGAATTAGGATTTTTGAAGATAAGAGTCACATTTTCAAAACAATGCTCATTGGATTGGGTAAAAAGTCAATGAATGACAAACCTTAACGGCAAGGGTTGAGGATCCATCATTAGATGTTGGAGATGAAGTTGCAATATAGCTCATAGGTTGAGAAAGAGGAGTCAACATCGCTAGATAGTGCCACTCAAGCATACCCATTAGTATTTGTAAAGTTGTAAATAGACAACATACAAAGCATTGATTCTCTAGGCTATGTAAAGGCAAAAGAGGTGCAGGCGATTGATGTAAAACCTCCTAAGGTTGCAATTGGGAGGAAAGAACCAACAATGTCTTTAGTTACATGCAAGTACCCTAAACCTCAAGATTGGCACTAAGTCAAATCAGCTAGTAGCAACCTACCTAGTTGTAGCATATGAGAATGGTTTCGTAGAAGATCTTCTATGTACTATCACATGATAGTTGATCACTACCTTAATGACACCGACGACCCACTTTTATAGGCTAACAAATGTACACTTTTTCTATGAGGTTAAAAGGATGCATTTCATGTGGTTCTTTTTAACTAAGAAGGTCTAGGTTTACTACTATTACATACAGCAAGAAGAGTTGGGGTTGTTAGAGGAATCTTGCCATATCATGTTTGGATTGCTAATCAATTTTAACTCATTAGGGAGAGATGGCAATGCTAAGTCAGACAGGATCAATGATGAACTATGTAGAAAAAAATGCAAACTTTGCTTGCATGAGCACTATAGGTGACATTGCTGCATCAAGTGGCCTCGGTTATGTGAAGAGCTACAAAATTCATTTAGTTTAGTTAATATATGAGCTTAAGTCAGGCTTATAAAAGGAAGATGCAACATTCTTTGACAATCACCTCCTAGTAACTAAGATATTTAGACATCATAGGAGGAGGGAGTATGAGGGGAGTGAATGGTGCATAATTTATGGGTCCTTCAGGTGATGGCAAATTAATACATAATCTAACCTTAAAGAAGATGATAGATTATTGAGCTAAAGGGTCAGGTTTGACTTGTACTGACCCCTCCACTTGAATGCAATGTTGCAATAATCTCCTTTAGCTAAAGTAAATTGATGATGGAATGTTAAAAGATGAAGATGAGATGGGAAACACTTGAGCTTTCATAGAATATGTGCTTAGAATAAGTGTTCTTGGGTAGTTATTTGGAAATGAATATTTTTTGCTACTTTTTTATGCATCCTTAAGAAATATTATTAGAATGATGTATAGCATTCTTTAAGGAAAGTTAGGAACATTAATTTTTAACACAATAGAAATAAAATGGTAGACTTATTATTAGAAATCTAGCTAAAGAGATTTGTAGGAAATTAGATATAATTTGAATAGTTAATTATTTCTTGTTGCTAGTGAATTTTGTATTCATTGGTGTAAGTTGGTAGAATAAGTGTTCTTAAGTAGTCATTAATGCATGAGTAGAAGGCAAACAAATGCTTGTACTCGTAAAATATAGTTTATTACATCAAATGTGCAATCCAATATGTATAAAGTCACTCATAGATGTACAAGATGTCCTTGGAGACTATTGATACTAGTCAATAAGCCTGAGGCACCACTACTGGAATAAACTATTTGATTTGGAACAACTTGCTAGACAAATGTGTTAGCGAGAATTGGACCGTACACAAATCACCAAACTCAATTTGGATGATATGAGATGTGTGAGATTAGAGAATCACTCAAAAGCTAGTGTTTGCACTCTCTTTGTTGAGTGAAATTCTAAAAAAAATATTGTTGAACTCTCAAAATATTAGGCATTAATTTAAAATAATATAGAGTTTTCAAGTTTATATACTTAGATCTCAATTATATATGGTTACAACACTTCAATTGGAAAGAGACACCATTATAACCTATTACCTTAAGTATAGTGGCTCTTTAAAATGAAGAAATAAAAAATAAAAAGGTTTTGCAATAGTTTAAAAATGAAACAAAACAAAATAAATCAAATCAATACACCTTTTGTAACAAGAATGACCATTATTAAGAGACACGACCTATGACATAATCATGTCGGAAGGCCCTGTAACTCTCTGTGAAAATATTAGGCTCCACAAGTCGAAACAACCTATGATACGATCTTATTAAAGGTCATGCCCATTTTTGTAGACACAACAAGACTTCTACATGTTAATATGACCTACAACATGGTCATGTCAAATGGCTATGTCCCCTTAATTTTGCATTCTTGTACATGGATAACAACTTTATCACCTCCAACTCCTTGAACTCCATTTCTAACATGCTTAAACATATCTTTCAACTAATCCTCAAGAAACACACCTTCCCAAATACTCCAATCCAACCAATACTCTCTCAATCTCCATCACTTACTCTACATATACCCAATACTCTTCTTAATGACTTTATTCTTATCCTTGTAGTTAGCACATGACTATTGTAATTCCTTCCCCCCCTAACCAAACTTCTTTTACATTTGCCCTCAAATCCTATTAGTCTTCCTCTCCATCTTAATTACAAGAAGATAATTCTCGAACATCAAATGTGGCTATAAAATTATCTTCACCTCTCAAATCCATCTTATATACATTCTCATTTATCCTCTCTATTATATGAGATGGTCCTTTAGCCCATGACACGAACTTAGATTTCCTCTTTTCTAGAAAACACTCATTTCTCATGTGCATCCATGCCATGTCTCCTGGGTTGAGTCTCTCTTCTTCTTATCCTTATTTTCTTACTTCTCATAAGTGGTTATTCTTCTCTCCAAAGACTTTGTACTTCCTCATGCAATTTTTTAACAAACTTAGACTCACCATCTAGATTAAACTATTCATTAAAAGGTAAATGTGTCAAATCAAGAGGAGTAAAGGGATTAAATCCATACACCACTTCAAATTTCATTTTGTTAGTAGCACTATAAACATATTTATTATATGCAAACTCAATGTATGTGAAATAAGTGTTCCAATCCTTAAGATTTTTACCAACAACAACTCTAAGCAATAAACTAAGAGTGTAGTACTACCTTCGTTTGTCTATTTGTTTATGGGTGGCACGATGTGCTAAGGAGGAGTCTTGTCCTCAATTTCTTTCACAAAGCTTTCCAAAGTTGACTCAAAAATTTAAGATCATGGTTAGATACAATGGACCTAGGGACTCCATGAAGACAAACTATTTCTTGAAGGAACAAACAAGAAACATGGACAACATCATTAATGGTTTTACAAGGAATGAAATGAAACATTCTACAATCAACAACAACCATGATGGCTTCTTTTTCCCTTTATGTTCTAAGGAATCCAACGACAAAATCCATAACAATATCTACCCATGGTTTTATAGGATTGGGTAATGCTATATACAACCTTAGAGCACCTAACCTACTTTTGGCCTTCTTACAAGATGCACACTTTTAGATGACATCCCTGACACCTCTCAACATACGGGCCCAATGAAAATATACCTTAAGAGTCTCATATGTCTTGGTCTCTCCAAAATGACATGAAAGACCTCCTCCTTTTGCTTCCCTAACTATGACCTTCCTAAGGGTACTTTAAGGGATTCAAAGCCTAATATTTCTAATTAAATAGCCATCCTCTTTAAGGAATCTATCTCATACTCTATGCTCACAAAAACCTATAGGTACTAGAAAAGCCAATATTATTTTCATAATGTTCTTTAACCTACTCAAATCCTAACATCTCAATTTGTATCATGCTAATGAAGATTTTCCTCCTAAAAAGCACATTAGCTACAATGTTTCCACTCCCACTTTTATGTTGAATGATGCAGGGAAAAGTTTCTAAAAATTCTACTCATTTGGCATGTCGCCTACTAAATTTTCCTCTCTCTAATATGTTTTAATGATTTATGGTCAATGTACACTATGAACTCTCTAGGGAACAAATAACATTGACAAGTTTTTAGAGTTGTAATTAAAGAGCAAAATTCATTGTCATAGGTGGAGCACATAATGCGATTATCACTCAACTATTCACTAAAGAAGGTATCAATCTTTTTTCTTGTATTAGAATCGCACCTATCCCTAAATCGAAAGCATCACACTCAACTTCAATGATTTTTTCTAAGTCAAGTAATGCCAACATAGGTGTAGTGCACAACTTTTCCTTAATTTCCTCAAAACTATCTTGTTCCTTAGAGGTATACTCAAATCTCTCCAATTCATTTATAAGACTAGTTAAGAGAGCAATTATGGTGATGAAGTTTCTAACAAACCGTCTACAATAGGAAGCTAATCTTAGGAAACTTCTAACTTGAGATACATTATTTGATTTGAGCCACTCTTTAATCACTTTGACTTTCTCTTCATCCACCTCAATACCTTTTTTCGACACAACATAGCCTAGGAAAATAACTTGAGGTTGGCAAAATGAACACTTTTTAAGATTTCTAAACAACATTGCTTCCTTTAAAGTTTCAAATACTACTCTCAAGTGCCTCAAGTGGTCTTCAAAATTCTTACTATAAACAAGAATATTGTTGAAGTACATAACCATAGATTTCCTTAGATATTTCCAAACCACATGGTTCATTGGTCTCATAAAGGTACCACGGGTGTTTAATAGTCTATAGGGTATGCTGAGTACAAGATTGCCTTTTACAAGAATGAGGCTCATACAATTCCCATCATCTCAAGATTGTCTTATACTCGTGCATAATCTTCAACATTCATAGGCCCTTGCCTTAACATTGATAATTGTTCATATAACTCTTCTTGATAATGTGGTGGGATACATTTTCTCTTCGTTAATCGCTTCATTCATCTCCACATAATTTCTCCACCATTCAAAGTTCTTTCTCTCTTCACATTCTTCCAGTAAATTTCAACAAAGCCTTTGAGATGTGCACTAATTATATCTCCCTTTTCATGCTTAGAATATGGATAATCTCACAAAATTCTTTCCACTTAAAATTCTCAATCCAAATATTCATTTCGAAAACCGTATTTGTCAAATTCCAAAATTTGTGATGTCATGTCCTCGTAGAAATATTCATAATAGTTTCCAACTTCATATGCTATGTTGAGTATATCTCAATTCAACAATGAAGAAAATGACTAAGAATTCGATAATACTCTATACTTCCGACCTATTCCAATGGCACACGGTGACTCAGCAACTCATCAATTTAGCTTGGACGACAATGAAGCAATTCAGCCCGGAGACGTCATCAAGCAACTCGGCAGTCGAATAGCTTCACAACTTCAAGTTAGCTTGGCAATTTCACAGCTCAGCAATTGAGCAAACTCCAACCGCGCTTCAGTGAGCAGCTCGGTTACACTTCGTATCACGACAGCTCGGAGCTCAGATCAGGTCCTTTAGTTTAGCTCGATAAGGACTTGGTGACAGCTGCACTAAGGTCAGCTCGGAATTTCCTTCTCCAGCCAAGTAAGCTCGGCGATACACGAATACAACAGTGACAGCTTGGATAGAATAAGTTCACGGCTAGGCAAGAATTAAAAAGGAACACGGCTACACAAAGCAACTAGCTCAGCAATTTCTTGAACAAGACAGTTCTGCAATTCTGTTTATAGCAACTAGAACATGCGATATTAACTGCTTCAAAAACTGCTGGACACACACAAGGCTCGGACCACAAGTGATTTCACACGGTAGTAATAACAAGTTCAAGAAAAACCGAACACACTTCACTAAGCAATTTCTTCTCAACTACAGTCACACTAGTTTGATAATTGAAGAGATGAACGACCCGGTTTAGGTCGGCACACAAGTTAGTCAATCACACACATCAACAGTCACTCGCAACTCTCAAATGGACCACTACACTATCGCAACACTATAGCTTTTGCAGTCACAACAAATCCCCTCGAACCCACAAACACCACTCGTCAAAGACACACGTAGACGCAACTAATTTGCAGCACCCGCCTTCACCACCGTGCATAATCACAGCCACACACTCGCATACGAGTTTATCAACTCAACAACCGCCTGTTGCTGCACTGCTCACCGCCGAACAACACTCATTGACTCACCAAATTCCACAGACCAGCCTTCTTATACACCCAAACAATGGACCACTAACCCACAAACACTGGTAAATCGGCCAACAGTAGCCATGTGCCACTGCCTCCGCTCCACTGCAACTATAAGGCCTAACTTCGATTCGACAGCTGCTACTCCTACAATTTGCAACAATAGGTTATGATATCAACCAATCTCTCCACATTAGCTTTAGCCACAAAGAGCTTATGGGCAAGTCTCCAACATAGGTAGAGATCATAAATAGGTCTTCGACACATAGAGAACTCACGAGCAGGTCTCCAATATAACTTGAAACTTGGCAATTGATTAAGATGGTACCCTATAACATATCAACCTACCTATCAAAAGATCTCCCCTCTGCTTGACCCAAGAAGTTACTGCTATACTTATTTATGTCCTTCTATAGAGAGCTCTCTAATGCTTAAGGGCCTCGTCATCAAATAAACTATTAGTGTACACTAATTAATGAGAATTCTTCTTGTATTTTTCCATTAATATCCATTGCATAAGTGTATATTCTTCCCAATTTTTATGTGACTCTTTTGTCTCTTCTTCCTTTTTGTAGCAACTCTAAACAGCTAGTATAAAATGGCACATCTTATATACCATAGAAAACTTTGTCTTCTTGAATATTGAATATACATGTTTCTAGTTGCTCTTACAAGCTTGCTTAGCTTCAAGACCTCCTTATTCTTATCTAGTTATTTATTGAAGAACTAGTGGTGAGTACCATTATTTAGACCCTCGTGAGTCATATGAATTGGCTAAAGTGAGTCTGTCAGTGAGTTAAGTTACATCATATCTAAGGCTTAACTTACGGTTTTGCTATATCCATATTTTTTTTTCTCTACGAGAAGAACCTATTACATACATTATTAAATCCTAATGATTAACTAATCTCCTAAGCACATGGTCAAGATAACTGGATAATAGATACCACAACATTTGACCATATGTGCAATTCTCATTGTTTGTTTTAGTTGGTTACCTCTTGTGGAAATTTGAGCAAAACTTGAGTAGTTAACAATGATCGTATTGTAGTTAAGTAATCTTTTCTTCAACTTGTTATGTCTTGAAAGAGTAATCTTTAGGAATAGTGATTAGTAGTGCTAAGAGACACAACAATCTTTATTATGTCTCTAAAATAGGTTTTAAGTTTTGAAAATAAGCCTGATTCTTTGTCCTTGGTCTCAATTTAAAATAAGTTTGATGTTGGGTTGTGACATACACCTTTTAATCATCTTAGTTTTCATTGTATGACTACATTATATCCTAACCTATTTAGAAATAAAAGAATCAATGAGTTTGATTATGAATCTTGTGTTATGGCAAAACTAATAAAAAGTTCTTACCATGCTCATCCTTGTAAACCATCTAAAATTTTGAGTTATATTCACAATTATATTGAGGCCTTCTTATAATTCAACTTGTACCAGTTATAGATGATTTATAACTTTCATTGTTGACTACACTCAAGTCATTTGAGCATTTCTCCTTAAAGAGAAATGTGAAATATGTCATGTCTTTACTCAGTTTCACAATTTTGTCTCAAATGTGCTCAAGATAATATTGAAAATCTCTAGACCAACAATGGAAGAGAACATTTCTCTAATGAATTTGGATAGTATATGAGTGATAATGGGATAGTACACCAAAGTTCCCATACCTACAAGAATCGACAAAATGGGATTGTTGAACATAAAAATAGACATCTTCTTAAAGTTACTAGGTCTATGAAATTAGCTTACTCCATCACAAATCATCAGTAGGGTGAAGTTGTATCAACAACTTCATATCTTACTAATATGGTACCATAAAGATCCTTAACTTTTGTACTCTTGTAAGTGTTCTTCTTGACACTTGTCCATAGCTTACATTCTTAGCTCTCTTCCTCTAGTGTTTGGTTATAGAGTCTGTATACTCAATAACCATTATAATAGATAAAAACTTAATCTAAAGCCCTCAAGTATTTCTTCATTGGTTACTCTTCACAAAAGGAACATAAGTGATTTCATCCTTTTACCAAAAAAGTTTATGTAACTCTTGATATTGTTTGCCTTCAAAATCTAACATATTATGGTGCCTTAAGGCAAGGGTAGTCCAAAATTCCTAATCATGAAGACAAGTTATTGTTACTTGATTTTGAGCCCAAGCACATGTTAAACACTTTCCAAACAGTATGTTAAGGTTCTTAGTTGTCTTCTTCATATCCCCTTGATGCTACTCACCAATCTCATCTTGTAAGTTTATCACAACCTCCTATTCAATCAACAACCAACGCCATCTAGTCCAGGAGGAAATAGAAATTATAGTATATCTGTAGAGCCTTAGAAATTCAACGTAGGGTCATTATCATTCCTAAAGACTTTGATTCAACCAATAATTGGAAGTAACTCTAATGACCAAATGATAGAGGATCTAACCATGTCTATAGCTTTAAGAAAGGAAAGAAGGTCATGTGTTAAATATCCAATTGCAAATTATTTGACTTACTCAAAATTGTCTCTAAAGTATAAGGCTTGTCTTCCATGAGCATATCCAGAGGAAGTTCCTAAAACATTTAGGAGACAATAAGACAAAATAGAGAGAAGCAATGTTAAAAGAAATGGAAGCCTGATACTAGAAGAACATGTATGATGTAGTGGATTTACCTAAAGGAAAGAGAGTTATAGGGAGTAAGTGGGTATTTAGCATGAAATATAGAGATTAGCTTAAAGTATTGAAAGGTTAAAGCTCGTCTAGTCGCTTAGGGATATGCTCAATCCATTGGCATAGACAATGGAGAGACTTCTGCTCTTGTAGCAAAATTAAAATCTATTAGAGTTATCTTATCTCTTGTAATCAATTTAGATTGACCACTATATCAATTAGATGTTAAAAAAGCCTTCTTAAGAGGAGATCTGGGGAAGGAGATCTATATAAAACTACCACCAAGATTTACATTTGTTGGTAGCATATGCTAAGTTCTAAAATTAAATAAATCTCTCTATAACTTGAAGCTAACTAGGAATTGATGGATTAAAATCCATTCTTATAGTATATATTGATGATATCACCATCATAGGCAATTATGTTGATGAGATAACAAGATTAAAGTGAAGCATTAAAGATGAATTTGAAACTAAGGAGCTTAGAGATCTGAAGCCCTTTTGAGGAATGGAAGTCATTAAAAGTAGGAAACTAATTAACATTTGCTAGAGAAAATACATTTTAGAGCTTTTAAAGGAGACAAGTAAGCTAAGATGAAAATCATAGCTTACTCTTACCAAACATCACATGGATGGAGTAAATCATATTCTAAAATATCTCATAGGAACTCCTAGAAAAGTCTATTTATTAAAAAGACTAAAATAAGAAACCTAAAGTTTTTGTTTATGGTGATTAAAGACGATATGTTTTTTTATTATGAGTGAGAACATCAAGATATTGTACCAATCATTAGGCAAACCTTGTGACTTGATGGGATAAAAAACAATTAGTGGTTATAAGGAGAAGTGCTAAGCTAAAGTGCAAAGCAATTGCTCAAGGAATTCATGAAGTCATTTGGCTTCAAAGAGTATTGTAGGATTTATATGAAGAATTTGAGGACATCATTATATACAATGATAGTAAATCGGTACTGAACATTGTTAGGAAACAAGCTTAACACGATTGCATGAAGCAGTAAGAATGGATCGCTATTTTATCAAATCTAAAATCAAAGAAGGTGAACCTAAACTACAACATGTTGCTTCTTACGCACAAGAAGCTAATGTTTTTTACAATACCTATCAAAGCATATGTTCTTAGAAAGTTCAAGCAAGCTAGAAATGATATAAACCACTTTCTTAGACTAAAGGAGAGTGTAGTAAATTAGATTTAATTCAAGCAGTTAATTATTTCTTGTTGCTAGTGGATTTAGTATTTATTATTGAAGGTTAGTAGAATGAATGTTGATGGGTAGCTAAGGTTAGTGTAATAATGTTAGTTGCTACCAAACATCTTAGTACTATCTCTAAATAGGTCATCTTATGTATTAATAATAGCAACTTGGAATGTATAATTGTAAGTAAATCTACTGTTATATTTCATTTAAGATCAAACATTTCTCTTAGTAAGCTTTTCAAAGATTAGAGTATCTCTCTAACGAGCATTCAAAATACCAGTACCTATAGGTTTCACCCATGAAGAAAGGAACTTAACAATGTAAAACGTGTTCAAACATTATGAGGTAAATAACTAGTTAACTTTGGCAAAAGACTAAAATCACTCAATAATCGACTCAATAACCTATGCAAAAAACAAAATATAACTATTGTATGTAGCTTGCTTACCTGTAAGGAAAGTACAAAATTAATTGCATCATACAAATGTTTCTTCTCTAATGGCTCCCCCACAATATCTAATGGAACTTTGGAAAGTAAAAGAACAACCTGAAAGAAGGACCATGAATCCATATAACTATATGTTATACCAAAAGGAAATATTTACATTTTAGTGAAATATTACCTTCAATGCTTCAGCCGTAGTATCTAAAGCAGGCCATCCGTGATCTGTAGTCGAGAAAGGCCAAGCACCCTTGGAAATATGGCGATACCAAAACTTAAGATTGCCAGGGCAATCTTCTAAGATCTTTAGACAAATATCAAATTTAAAATCAAGTTGTCAAAAGATAAAAACATTCCTTAGATATATACGCATAGAAATATGAGAAATTCAGCAACCTGTGAACCTTTGATATATGTATGTGCTCTTCTCAATGTTAGGCCAAACTCTTCAATAAGATTGGTTGCTATAATAGCCCGAGCAGCAAATGATGTGTCCCATAATTGACTTCCATTGTAACCCTACATGAAAACGTGATTAATTTAGGGGAAAAAAAAAAAAACTTTAGAAAGAAACAGAAAATGAACATAACGAACTTCATTATTAGTTGAGATGCAAAACAAAAAGGAATTCTTCTAGCATCCATACCCATACATTCATTGTGGATATAGAGATCTCTAAGTTGAAAATCCCTACTCTTACAGTATTTAATTTCCATATTTGCACACGAGATATATAGTCTACTTATCCTTGTTTTTAATTTTTATTCTTTGACAAATATATATCGTTAAAGAACTTAGACTTTCATCTAACAATGTAAAACAGACCAATACAATAGCATAATATTGAGCTTAAGCATGAGGTTAAACCTTACTCTAAATGTACCTAAAAAGCTTGAAATTAGTCAAACTAAAACCATTTAAGCTTGTTTTGTTAGAAAAGAACGTTTTCTCTAAATAGATGATATTGATGCATAAACTCGATTTACATTTAAGCTTGGTTAGACTTGTGAACTCATCAAGCTTAGTATTAATAAATTTATGCACCTCACTAAATTGATATAGATTTCCCTTAGCTTTTTATTTTTTTTTTTATTTTTTCTATTTTTATATGAAACTAAAAGTCACAACACCTTTACCCTCAAAACCTCAGGCTATTTAAAAACTTGAATGCAGTTGCTTCCCCTTAAAAGGTAATGTACCCCGATTAACATAGATTAATTAGACATTGTTTTGTCAGAAGATATGATGCCAATAGAGAATGATATGAAGCTGGCACCTGCATTTTCATGCCATCTTCGGCAAGCCAAAGATAATCATATAGTCTTGGAAGATGCAATTGAAAAGCTCTCGAGTTCGAATCTTCTACCCAACAACAAAGCATGTTCAATACCTGCATGCCAACAAGCAATTAGATTAGAGACATTCAAGTATATACGGAGACAATATAATATAAAAGGAAATCTAAACACATGTTATAGTGCTTCAAAAGCAATCAATATAATTAGTACTCCTTTGTGTCATCATTGTTCTTTTAGAATACAATGGAATATGAAAAGCCTAATATGTTGGATAGAAAATAGAATTTGAACACTCATTCCAGTGTGTCGAAACTAATCAGCAAAATTAGTCACATTTTTGTGCTCTTAATATTCATTTAGAATGTGAGAAATTTTACAGAAATGCCATGTTATTGTATTTTCATGATAAATCACATTTGATTTAAATGAATCATTTCATGAATGGTAAAATGTATTGTTGATAAGCATGATTCATTGAGGTCGAAGATGATTTATCATAAATCAAGGCTATCATTAATACTATAAAATAACATTATGGTAACATGACATTATTGTGGAAAGCCTCTTAAAAGTAGAATAATTAAAAAGCTCATCAATATACCAAATAAAAAATAATCCAATTGTAGATGAAGTTCAGAATGGACAGGCACCTTACTGATTGGGTTGATACATATATATTGAGTATTTTCATCTTCATAATGTATATGCTCCATTGCCGTACGAAGTGCCTTTTCTCTTAACTTTTTACCAGGCCAACATCTTAACATGGGCTCTATAATCTTATGGAGAGAGGTCCAAAGAATATCTTGCACCAAAGGATGTGGATAATACAAATCTTCCTACAAAAACACATGAATTCCTTTGTATTATAATATAAGAGAAAATAGCATGAAATAATTTAAACTTGCTTTAAGGTGAAATTCAACAAGGTATCAAGTAAAAGGGACAACGAGTAATAAATTAATAACCCACATCATATCTATAAACTTAATTTTTTATATTAGACAATTGTAAAGTCGATTTCAACTGAAGAAATATATCAACTTTTGTTAAGATGCATTATATTTATACGGATATGCTATAAGAAGAATATGGGGAAGCAAAGTAAGTTAACATTAGATTATTTACTAGATAAAGTATTTTTCTTATCTTTTTTTGCTTAAACTCTTGGTTTGTTTGGAGGTAAGAACTTACTAAAAACAATGGATTAATTACAAATACATCTCTTAAATTATTAATCAAGTGCCGATAGACTTTGTAAACTCACAAACTATAATTTCATCTTCTTATGACTTTTAAATTTTATACAAATAACTCTCAAACTGTCTAAAACTCCTAAATCACTACTTAGAGGACAATAAATAACAATGATCTAAAACGTATGTGTACTATTTTAAAAGTTATGTAGAGTTGAAACCATACTTTATACTTTAGGAGCCTATGTAGCTTAACCAATAATTTAAATGGTATATTTACAATTTCTTAAAACCATAAGTAGTATTTATAAAAAATACACCTTTGTACTATGATCAAAGAACTTCGTGATTTCTTGAGAAGAAAAACAATAAACGAAGCTATAGTTTGCCTTTCCATTAATTCCACTATAAGAAAAAAATATAAAAGAAAATGATATGCAAGGATAAGTAATAAATTTGTCAAAATAAACTACCTCTTCCCAAAGTGAACGTATAATTATAAAGAATGTCTTACAACCTAGAACTACTTTTTACAATCATCAATAGACTGCAATTACTTTTGAAATTACATGAGAAATAAATATATTAGATTTTCTCAAGATATACAACATATATTAAAACTCAATACCAAATTTTCAACATTAGAGAAGAAAAAATGCATGGAAATTTTTTTGAAACTAAGAGAAGATTGACTAAAAGGAACATATTTAATCATAAATTTTGTACAGTAATAAGCATATTACAATTCATTCTACCTAGTTTCCACAAAATATGACATAAATGTTAAAACTTGATAAAATTGTTTAACATTATAAGAGCATAAGCAAAATCAAATTTCAATCAATAGAAATTGTCTAACATTAAAAGAATAAATGAGAAATTTAAAAAAAAATTCTTAATACAAGGAGGTGGATTGATAAGAAAATATCCATAATTGAATTTTTGAATGTAAAGACAATTATTAAAATTTTAATAGATAGGTATAGAAAATAGGTATATATAATTCACTAATTTGCACCATGGAGGAATGAATCAAGTCAAGATTATAGTTATTCTTTTAGCTTAAATTAGCATCTTAATAAGGTAGAGGTTAGACCACCTTAAAAAGCAATCGATACTTCAATTCAAAACTAGTAATAAGATCATGCACTTATTTCCTTCTTACTAATCTTTACTGTAAAATACTTTCCTTCAACATAGAATGCGTCCATTTAGAATATCCATAGCATTTTCCCAAAATATAATTTCAAAAAATCTTTTAATCCTACTACTAGGCCTAACCCATTTTCAAATATTTCATAAAAACTTGCTCCAATTACTTTGACTCACCTAAAATTAAACTCAATACAAAACCATAAAAAGTTTATCATAATGGTTTAAAATCAATATTCTTTCTCTCTCCTCACCTTCCTAATCGTTTGTAGGTAAGTTTTATAAACCTTAATCTCTCTCTCACTATGCTCTTATGTTTGAGTGTTTTCACTTAAATTGGTTTTTGGATTTCTTATATATTTGATGATTAAAAATGTTTGTTATACTCTTTTTATCCCTCCTTTTGGCAAGATATGATTCATCAAAAATCGATCTTTTTGAGGAAGGTAAAGATTTAATAAACAAGATAGAAGAAGAGAGGTATCTTAGCATATAAAGTGATTGGAAAGTTCCCCTATTGTGATATTTTCTTCTATTTATACTAGCTTGATAATGATACATCACTTAAAGTAGTTTGAAACTACTTATTGTTTTCAAGCTTAAAATCTATTACATTAGCTACTTGCTTTTTACATTTACATATGTCTATTGAAGTTCATACTAAAGCTACTTGTATAAATCGTAAAATAGCTAATCTTAAATACTTTGTCTCATAGTATTATAATATAGTTTACTTACCTGGCTCAATGACTGTCTTGCCCTTTGTCATAATATTTTCTACCCCCATAAGAAAAGTAACCTAAGGTGTCATTAGACATGAAACATGGAAAACATTATCTCCAAAAGACATGATGAGAAATTCATGATGTCTTTTATTAGAGCAATACTATGTCTTACATTGTCTTTGGGAGCCATTCTAATTTGGTGATAACTAAACCTAAGATCTTAGAAAAAAATTTAAGGCACCACGTATTAGTCCCATTTAACAATCAAGAGAAGGTGAATTGATTGTTATAAATTAAAAATTTTTACAAAGAAAAAATTTTTAAAACCTTTATGAATTATGTACCCCTCTCTAAATTGTGAATGGTGCAACATACTTTAACAAATAATAATAAGAATAGTAAAGTAAAAAGTTTAGAGAGAAGAAGATTAAGCGAATATTTTTCTAGGGGTTCTGCATTGTACATCAATTCTCTCTTCCAACTCCATTATTAGGAATTCAATCAACTTTACTAGTCATTCTACTATATCAATCAACTAAACTTTAAAAGAGTACAAATACTTGGTCACCAAGACTACGATCATACTACCTCATCTCACTAGCTTTAACAAAAGCTAAGCACAAGTTATATCCAACAACTCACTCTCTCAAAGTTACAACAATTCCTTACTCAAATAAAAGAATGAAACAATGAGGAAAATATTAGATCCTCTAAACCTTAGTACGAAAAAATGAAATAATAGCATATAAACTTTTTAGAGCACTACAGTGGAAATTTTTTTATAACCTTTTTCCTAGTGAATTTTCTTCGTTTGAATCTCCCACATATATATATATATATAGATCGCTCCTCAATGGATATAATTGAAATTTTCTACTGATTTCTTAATGCTTATTATAGTTGATGTGTCTTCTTTGTTGGACAAAATCCTCTTAATATCTTGTGACTCTTATCTTAACCTACTGTTAAATATTTGAATGAGATTGAAAAATATCTCTTCGAATCTCTTGTAAATTAGTCTCTCCACATTGGTTTAATTTAGATAAGCTCTAATCTTTCTAGATAAGTTTCCTTAATAACCTATCTGTAGACCTAATCTTATTTCTTTTGAGAAAATATTTAATGTGATCCCTAATGGTATGATTCTGATTTTAGCGGAACAAGTTAAACATATGACCCAAATATGTTTAACGAACGGAGCTAAGCCTTCGAAATAATCCAACTTAACTTCTCAAGATAGAAATTCTTTTATCAACTACGGTTTAGTCTAGACTTAAGCTTCTTCTCGACCTTCTACAACTTCTACAACTAAGTATGTTATGTCTTATACCAATCAAACCTTCTACTAAAGTTTCTACAAGTGTTTAAACATTTTCAAGTCAAAACCTCTACTGAGCTTCTCTACTACAATTTTTTCTTTAGTTTTTACTAAAGCTTCTACAAGAGATGATGTACCTCAGATAAGGTCTTATTATAGCATGGATGGGTCATCTAAAGACAACTGCCAGAAAAAGGAAGAAGTGGGTTTAAGGCAAGAAAACAACAAAAGGAAAAAAGGAAAAGAAGAGGTAGGGGTGGGTAGGTGTATGGTGTTAAGCAAATTTGTAAGCCACTCGTAGATATGACACACTACTCAAATATAACATAACCTACAACCTCATCAGATGTGACTCACCAATCCAAAATTATAGAGTCGCTCACTAGCATAACCTTACTTAAGGGTTGCTATGAGCTACAATGAAGAACAAGTAAACACTAAAGTGTTCAAGGAAGGCAAACCTAAAAATGGGTGAAATTCATTAATTAGAATGGCAAAAACTGATTACAAATTAAGTACACGAGCTATTTATACTATGCCTACTAAGGTTATAAGTACTTGTCAATTTACAAAAACTGGTAATGTAAGAAGAGAAAGGCAATGTTGTAATCCTTCTAGAAACTACATCCTCTACACGTTAGGTGTTTGACGTACAAAAGGGACATATGTCAACCTAAGAATGGCAAGTACACCTGTAAATAACGATTCTAACACATGGGTTGCTAAGTTTACTAGACCTTTTATTCTGGATCAGGTTATGGGTCTTAGACCTTAATTCCTATCGTTCTCTTCGAATTGTTTAGGATTTGGGATCAAATCTTTAGGTTGGTCTCCATCTTTAAGGATTTAGGGGCTTAAATTGGCTATGTTGAAAGCATTAGAATCCCTATAACCTTCTAGCAGCCCAAGTTTGTAAGTGTTTTGGTTAATCTTTTATAATACTTAAAAGGTTCTCTCGACTTAGGGTGACAATTTGTTCTTTCTTTTGCTTGGGAACCACTCTTTACTTAGATGTAACCATATTAACTCGCCAAGTTGGAATTGCATCAGGCCTTTTCTTCTATTACTTCTTCGTTCTATCCTTTCAACAACTCTAGTCAATTGAGCTATTACCCATGGTATATCTACAAAAAAGATCATACTTGATCAATGGCTTCCTGGTCCTCTTGGTTTGTCATTAGGGCAGGTGTTTGATCTAAAGGTAGCTCGGGGTTGAGTTCGTACACAACTTCAAAGGGAGTCTTCTTTGTGACACTATGTATAAAACAGTTGTATGCAAACTCCACAACTAATAAGCAAGAGTCCCAATCAACTTGGTTATGTCCAACTATAGCTCGAAGAGGGGATCCTAGCGTACGATTGACGACTTTAGTTTAACCATCAATTTGGGGGCAACAAGACATACTGAACAATAGCTTGGTCTTCAATTGATGCCATAAGGTCTCCTAAACTAACTAAGAAATTATAGATCTCAATCAAATACAATACCTCTCGAAACTCTGTACAATTTCATAATCTCCAGCAAAAACAAAGAAGATATAGCTAAAACATCATTAGTTTTGTTACAAGATACAAAGCGTGCCATTTTGCTAAACCGATCAACCACAACCATAATGAATCTTTCCCTCTTGCCATTCTTGGCAAACTAAACACAAAGTCTATACTAATATCACTCTAAGGTCAGGTCGATACAAGTAATGGCATAGATTGCCCTTGTTCAATTTGGCTCTTGGCATCTTTACAAATCGTATACCTCTCAATGATCTGATGAACATCTCTCATCATTCTCAACCACTAGAAGCTTGATTTCAACAACTCATATGTTCCTTTCTCAACAAAATGCTCAAAAAATCCTCTACTATGGGCTTCTCTCACAAGCAGATCTCATATCGAATAGGTCGAAACACATGGTTATCTAGCTCAGAAGAGATATCCTTCTGCTACAATGTAATCATCAAATGTCCTTCCTTCTTTACACCAATCAAAAATAGGTCCAAGTATGGATCTTAAGCATACTACTCCTTTAAGCATGTAAATCCCAACAACCTCATCTAAAGCTTAGAGATCAACACATGTCTTTAGGATAATGCATTAGCAACCATATTAGATTTCCCTTGCTTGTTCTTAATCACAAATGTAAATCCTTCTAAGAATTCAACCTAACTAATTTGACATTTAGAGAGCTTAAGTTGGCTTCTTAGATACGTCAATGTTTGCTGATCGAAATACACCACAAACTCCTTAAGCAGTAAGTAGTGTTACCGAGTCTATAGGGCTCGGACCAAGGCATATAGCTCTTTATCGTACAATGAGTAATTCAACATAGGTCCTCTAAGTCTCTCACCGAAATAAGCGATAGGTCAGTAGTCTTACATGAGGACTGCTCCAATCCTTATGCTCGAAGCATCACATTCAAGTTCGAAAACATTGCCAAAGTCCAGTAATGCAAGCAAGGGTATATTAGTTAACCAACTATTGAGTTCAGTAAAACACTTCTCTTCTTTTTCCCCTCAATGGAACTTAACATTCTTCTTGGTCAGCTCTATTAATGGTGTAGCAACAGAACTAAAGTTCTGAATGAATCTACAGTAAAATGATTCTATCCTATGAAAACTTCTAACATCGATACAAGAGGTCAATGTAGGCTATTCTACTATGGCTCGGACCTTTTCATCATCTACTCATAATCCTTCCTTACTCACAACATAACCTAAAAATACAATTTCCTCTTAGCAAAAGCAATGTTTCTTTAAATTTTCATATAATTTTTCAAATTAGAGCGTCTTAAAAACATATCAAAGATGACTCACTTGACTGGACAAATAAGAACTATATACAAGGATGTTATCAAAATATAAAACGACAAATTTTCCAATCAAATTCCTTAATACATGAGTCATCAACCACATGAATATACTTAGAGCATTGGATAATTCAAATGGCATGACAAGCCACTTATATAGGCTATGTCTTGTGTTGAAGCCTATCTTCCATTCATCACCTTCTCTCATATAGATCTGATGATATCCAAACTTCAAGTCTATCTTCGAGAACACACTTGCTCCTTAGACTTCATCCAATGTATCATCTAATCTAGGGATAAGATACTGATATTTAATGGTAATCATATTTACAGTTCAACTATCTATATACATTCTCTAACTTCCATTTTTCTTTAAGACTAGCAGTGTAGGTATGGCACACAAACTCATACATTTTCAGACATATACTCTATCAACAAGCCCATTCACTTATCATTGCAACTCGACTACTTATTCAGGGTTAACTCAATAAGCTAAATGATTAGGCAACGTGGCTCTAAGTTATAACTCAATGCCATGCTCTATTCCTTGTTTTGGGGGCAATCCCTCAAGTAGTTCATCAAAGAACAGGTTAGCAAATTCTTTTAACAAATTCTCAATCTCCTTAAGTAGGCCTTCTCGTTTTCTCATCTCTAACAATCTCTGAATAAGTAGGAAAGTTAGCTTATCCTCCTCTACAGCTTTCCTAAGCTCGGATCAACTCAACACTAAAGTCTTCTTACTCTTTTCGATGAGTTTAGATTGCATGTTGCTCACTTGGCTCGGAGTTATAGGATATAAGGTAATATATTGACCATCTTTCTCAAAGTTGTAAGTATTCAAATACCCATCGTGCATAAATCTTTGATTAAGCAATGGTCGGCCTAACAAGATATGAAATGCACACATAAGCAATACATCACACATGATCTCATCCTTATAGCTCCTAATTAAGATTAGTAATAATACTTGCTTAGTGACATGAAATGAACCTTTCTCGTTCAACCAGTATAACTTATAAGGTTTTGCATACATAGTGGTTGGCAACTTCAATTGTTCTACCATCTTAGTAGACGTAACATTCATATAACTACCACTATCTATGATGAAGGAACAAAGTTGTTGATTTACCTTGAAGTTAATATGAAACAAGTTCTTACGCTATTTTTCTTATTGATCATATCCCACACTAAGAGCTTAGCAAATCACCAAGGTTAACATATGATAAGATTCTAAGTACTGACCCAACGACATGCTAGATTTCGGACTACATAGGAGGCTTGCTTACGAGCTACGCGCGAATGGATGACCTATTTATAAATTCTATCAATGTTAGACGACTTGCCCTAATCAATTGAGTCCACCTTGTCATGTTGAATACGCCTTGCTCTATCCTAACCGAATACTCATACAAACCTAACTATGAACTATGGCAATATTAGAAGACTCAACATACTCTGCAAATTCTACCTTAGCCTACTATTTATGCCCTGTTTTACTAAGTCTTCCTTACCATATTAGAATCACCCCCACCCTACTCTGGTTGGGTCTACTCTACCCTTCCAGGTCTACCTTAATTAGTTTAGTACGCTTTGCTCTAGTCTAAATGGTTCTATCTTACTCTACTAACATCCTTTGTACCCTTCTATTCCATTCTATAGGACTATGTTGCCCTGCCAATCCACACTGCTTTGGCAAAATCAATATGCTTGCCCATGTCGACTTAGCCAATTCTGCTCGATTTGGTTAGTCAGCTAAAACCAGGTCGGTTAAGTCCATATCATAATGGCTCAGCAATGCAGGTTGACTACTATTATGTCAGGTTGGCCTTGGATCAATCACTACCATAACCGATCTACCTGGTCATTCAAGGTTGGCCACAGCAATGCCAGATTAGTCACAGACATGTCAGATCGGCTCCAGACAAGATAAGTCATCCCGAAGCTTAGGTCTACCCAAATCAAAGCTCCACAATCTCCAATTGCTCTTCGAAATCAAACATCAACCCCTCACCCAAAAATCTTAATCGGCTATCTATTTTACTTATGTTATTTAGGTTTACTATTTCTTGTATTTTCCCTTAGTTGTTGTTTATGTTTCATTTGTAATTACTAGAATGCCACTAGGGCATACTTTAGTTATTTTATTTACAACTTTACCCCTTTTGTATAACTTTTGTATAAATAGAACACTTGTATAGGGTTTTAGGGAGATTTTGAACATTAATGAAAAACCCTTAAGTTTTTTCACTTAGAAAGCTCTGGTCTACGTGCTCTTATCAATCCCTTTAATAAGGATTGTGGCGAGTAACCCTAGGCCTAGTGTTTGTGTGTCATATCGAGTACTAGCTTAAGTCCATATGTAATTCTATGGTGCGTCACATTCATAGAGTTAGTACATGAGATTACTAAACCATCGAATTTCATTTACTTTTCAAGTCATCTCGTAGCTCAAACCCATCCCCTTTGGTTACGTGTGATACTGGGTTCATGTGTTCATCTACGAATTTATATCATCTTGGTATCAAAGCATAGTTCCGATAGGGAGCGTATGACGTTGTTGAGGAGGTTTGCTCGTGTTTGTTGATTAGTGTTTGTTGTGTTCCTTTCGTAGATACTAAAGTTAGTCCGGTTGGAGTAAGTTTTGAAAATATTAACTCAATAAGTGTGGTTCCTGTTATGCTTTATTTTACTCTATTCTCCATTGCAAAAATAAAGGAGGATCATTTTTGTGCATACCCATGTGTTTGAGCATATTAGTTACCAGGGCAAAGTTGGAAGCAAACCTGTGAGATTAAGCCATATTGATTATAGGTTGGTGTGATGTTGTGCTATTGTAGTAGTGGTGACTAGAATTAGAGTTACATAGGCGTATTACTGTATTAATGTGGTGAAGTGTGTGACCGATTCACGAGTATTAGGAAAGTGATTGTTGTAGGATTTGAATTCACAAAACAATAGTTATAGAAATTACAAGGGATTCGAATTGGGTGCCTTAAATTATGAAGTAGATGTTCGATTTTCTAGCAAACGTGCTCAAATTTTGTGGTTTGGGTCATTAAATTTAGATAAAGTGTCGTTCAATAGGATTCTTTCATGTTATTACAACAACAATTAGTGGAACGTGTTGTGGCTACTCATGTTGAGATCAAAGTTATTGATATTAATTTACAATGTTTGGTGGTTATTAGCTGTAGAGACTTTGTTGTTAAAACAATAACAGGTGGTAGTGGTCTCCTTAGGTGTTATACTGGACAATTTGGTGCTAATGGTGATTACGATTATGCTGTTGTCTTGGGGATTAGCATAGTGCTTGGTGCTCAAAGTGTAAGTGTCTAAACTAAGCAAATGGAGTGAGACCATTGGGATCTGAGCTATACAAGCACCTAAGCTACTTTGACCTAATAGTCAAGCTGATTCCAGTATTTGAGCTGAGTCAAAGTGCTGAAGTGAAGTAGAAGATTGGATCTATGCAAGCATTCGAGCTATTGTGCTATTGAATCAATAAGTGTTGGATAGTTCTAGTCATTGCTGACAAGACTTCTTGTAAGCCAAGCTAGTTTATTGAAGTGATACCTCCATTTAACATTGCTTATGACAATTGAGGAAGGTATGGTTATGACTATGACTATGAAGATATAAGGTCGAGAATATCTATGTTTAATGGTTATGGATCCCTAAACGAATACTTAGATTGGGAATTCCGAGTCAATAAAGTCTTTAAAAAGTATCCATACCTTAAATGTGATAAGAAATATATCATAGAGGATCAACTTCAAGGCTATGCTAAGCCTTGAAGAATATGTTGATAGGCATTTTTGGATAATTATTATGTGGGTTTATATTAATCAACCCAATACAAAAGCCTAGTCCAATTATCTAGTCTGAATATAATCTTCATTATCTCACTATAAATACTAGGCATAACCCCTAAGTAGAGGGACCCCCCTTCTACTCTCTCATTTTTCCTAGCTACTAAATATCTCTCTCTATATGATGAGATGACTAACTTAGACATTGGAGTGACTACGCCGGAGTACCCTTCGCT